>CM021103.1:275861968-276223801 GCA_007115665.2 Sequoiadendron giganteum | reverse complement strand
TTTGTGGGCACCCTTTGACGGGCCCATTGGTCAGAGTCAAATATTCTCTCTAGAGCAACCATCCCTTTGGAATATTGTTGCTTTTCAACTCCAGTATTCCTTCCGTGTCACAATTCTTAGGATCCCAATCTCCCTGATCTCTTTCAGATTCATCAATTATTTATCCTTCAAAGACATCTAAACTTGCCAAGAAGGCAAGTATATGTTGGTCATCATCAAATACTCAAAAATTATGGACATTATTCAAAATAGCTAGGACTGAGACTAGTTCAACTGATTTTTTTTTAACTTGGAGTCTTGCATTAGCTCCAAGGTGCTAGAAATAATGGAAATGGTATCTGCAATCTAATTGCTTTCTCTAGGAATTAGAGTGATCCCAAAGGCATCAAATTCCTTAATCAAATTCCAAATTCTATTTTTGTATGCAACCAATCTTTTGTTGTGGCAAGTATACTGGTTGCGGACTTGTTTTACAATAACTTCAGAATCCTCCATAACCATGAGAGCAATGACCTTCTTTTGATGGGAAAAGATAAATCCATGAGCAAGCACTTCATATTCAACCATGTTGTTTGTGTAGCCAAACTACAATCTGTAAGATGCAAAGTAAGTCTTCCCTTTTGGGTTGGTTAGTTCAATCCCTACTCCACTTCTTGCTTTGGATTTAGAGCCATCAAATTTAAGACTCCATAATTGATCTTTAGTTGGGAGTTCTTTCTTTTTCGGGATGACATGGGATGACTTGCTTGAGATTTATGGCGGCTTAGACTATTCCTTGCCATCAAGAGTTAAAGGTGACTAGGGGAAGGATTCACTAGAAGTTTTACCTATATTCAAAACCTCTTCAGAAATTACTTCCTAAACATTTCCTTGGATTAGATCATAATCAAATTCATTTTTTTATCAATTCCTTAGGAATTGGAAGGGAATCTAGGGTGGGTGTTGTAGAGAAAAACTAAGATACCTTAGTCTCTTCTTGGACTTCTATGCATAGAGCCTGAGTCTGCTCAAATTGGGAAGGATCTTCCTTTTGAGAGAGACTGGTTCTAGTGAGGATAGTAACATCCTTGGATTCAAATTGAAATTTATTGGTGGGTGCTTGAGGTTGATCTTGACAAATCAGTTTAGGCTAGAAGATACGGTTTAAGATATCCACATAGGGTTGACATGTCAACTCAGAATGATTCTGATAATGTATCCTACACCAATTAGGAAGCAACAAACTACACAAATCAACCTCTTCTCCCAATACTAGCCTATATTGTTGCAAATTTTTTATTAGGACTTGCTGGTTGGCTGAGATCATTGGGTCATTCTGTTCTAGAGGCAGTATGTTATTAAGATTGAGTATTGAGAAGGTAATGATCTCCTCCTTCTTATAAACTCCTATCTCAGTCACAAAGTATGTTACTTCATTAGGAGAACCATATTCAGTAATCATGTGTTTGAGCCTAGGCTCACTCTCAATTCTGATTTGTGTTGCTATCCCTTTCGAGGGTATCCACATGTGAGAAATACAAAGATGAATATCCCCCAATGCTCTTCATTAGCTCCCAACTTAGGAGAATACCATATGTTTCTGGGATATCAACCACTTGGATATCTATGTAAGTTTGGATCCTTGGATCCGACCCAACCCACACATGTATATTCTTCAGTTCTCCTACCACATTAACCTCAGTTTTGTCCAATTGAATCACCTTCTTATTAGTCTAGGAATGAATTAATCCTAGCTTCTTGCAAATGGAAAGGGGAATAACATTACCCGGTGCTCTGGAGTCCAGTAGACAGTTGTACAGATTCTTTCCAAAGATTCTTAAACTCAAAAGGAAAGGTGGGGTATAGGTTTTACCTTTATAGATGGCTTCATTTGTCTTGTTTGCTAGAGTCACTTTACCTTTTCCTTTTGAACGATCCACATCCTCTAGGGCTTTCAACACAACCTCCTATTGAGCTAGACACCACTTCATAATGTCAAAGAATGACAATGAAGTCTTTTGTTTTTGCAACTCCGCAATAAAATCAAACCTCGAATCATTCCTCACTTGATACCTAGGAAAGGTAGGTGGGTTACCCTTGTTATGAGAGTCATATGGCCCTTTTGGGGGTGGTGGATTGTTATCTACATTCTGATTAGGTGGGACCATGTTGTTGGGAGGTGTAGATGTAGTAAATGGGCCCTTATTCTGATTTCTCAAGAAGTGACCACCTTTGGATTGGAAGGCTTGGGCACAATATACATCCTCTTCTAGTTAATTTTCTCCCTACATGGGAAATTGATATTGCTCCTCAATGGTCTCATAGGTCCTAGCGGTGCTTACTGACCCACCATCTTGATTGGAATTTCCTCGTGGAGGGTGGGAGTCAACTTGTGCAATCTTCACCATTTTTTCCATCTCTGGGCAATTTACCTCATAATGTGTTGCAGTATCATGTAGTCTACACCAATTAGTCATGAAATTGAGATTTGCAACATTTGCAGTGTGTGGTTTATCTTCACTAGATTGATAATTATGGAGAACTCCCCCATTATTGGGTCTAGTGTTCCATTGCCTATTGTTGTTCAACCTCTGATTGTATCCTCTATTCCGATTCTGGTAGTTCTGGTTAGAGGAATTTTTGTTCTAGAAGTTCCTATTGGTGTTCTGATTCAGATTTTGATTAGGATAACTGCCCTAATTGTTATACCCTCCTTGATTCTAGTAATTCTAGTTTTGGTTCTGAGGGGGGTTATGTCTAAGTTGTGCCATATCATTGGACATTTGTGATAGAGTCTTTTTGAGAGTTTACACCTCATTGGTTAGTTGAACAATCTGATCATTTTGCACAGTATTCCCTATAGATGGAGAATAAATAGGATTTGGCCCTCCCCCTTGCTGCTGGTAGTTTTGAGATTGCTGGGAAGAATCTTGAATTCCATTAGCAAAAAAAGGCATGGTAGGTGAGGTTTGTAACTTAGAAATAGGTCCATATTGGGAGTAAGACATCCTTGGGACCGTATTGAACAAAGGAGGATTAGGCATTTGGTAACCCATGGGGGTAGAACTCCTAAACTTCCCGATTGCAAGGTTATCTTCTGTTGCATTTTGATGGATAGATGATAGACCTTTGACAAAGAATCTATGTCTATAGCAACATAAGTCCTCTGCAAGAATAAGCCAATCAAGGGATCTACAACCCTTAAGTATGGAAAAATGGCAATATTTTCAGCAACTAAGGATCTTGTAGCCTTCAAAACATTCTCTAGAATCTTGCATTGAATAATGGCAATGGTTCATGAGGTTCCTTTCTTAAGGTAGAAAATTGATGATATAAAATGGTAGGGTCTACATAAACCCTGAATTGGTTAATAAAGGAATTTTCTAAGTCTATCCAACCTTCAATAGACCCTTGAGGGAGATTTAAATACCAGTTGTATGCCATATCTCCTAAATAGTAGGGGAATAACCTACATATTCCATCTTGGTGAGCTAACTGAGCAGGAGTACATGCATCCTTAAATACTTGTATGTGTTCCTCGACACTCCTCGATTCCCCATGCATATATTTGGGGTAAAATATTTTCGGATTCTTGGGAAGATCATGTAAACCACTAGGAATAGTCCCTAGCAGGGAGGGGTTATTTACGAAGTAAGCCATGGGTGGTGATGATACGGGCCCAACCGGTGGTGGAGATACTGGTCAAACAGGTGGTGGAGTGGGTGGAAAATATGGATTGGGCAGAAATCCAAGTGGAGTAAGTGGTGGTGACAATGGTGGGATAAAAAATCTACAAGCTTGGGGTCTGTATCTAACTGGGGTTTGGAGTTCTACTAATGGTTCAAGGTTCGTAGAAGATCTGAGAATCCTTCCATACTTTTCTAGTGAGAATGACCCAATCTGAGCTAGCTTGTACCGTCAGGCCCTCCTTCTAGCACCAAATTTGTTGATGGTCAAAATAGCACAACATAAAATAAAATATGTCTACCCTATTTCTCCTAAAAAAAGAAAGACAACATTTAGTAATCTAACTTCCAAAGTCTTGGTAGTTGGTTCTCAACTATGTTGATGTTACTCAATGGAAAATGTAACTATAATATTCAAGGGGCCTGTTCTGGTAATTAAGGACACAATCTACATTAGATCAATTAACCTACGTTGGGGGGGTTTTAAATAAACAGAAAAAGATAGATCAAGGCATAGGTTAGTAAAACATGAACCGAATTCCTTAGCATCCAGACATATATTCTCAACAATGAGTGTTTCCTTTAACAGAACAACATGTACAACATGCTGTAATCCATAGAATAACCTACACCATTACAAGAATTCATAGTGCATAATTCAATTACCATAACCATTCACTAACAAATTTTAAAGACTTAGGATAATCATTCACTCATTGCTTAAAACACAGATCAACAAACATGTAATAATTCCATCCATAGATAATTTAATGAAGTAATCTTAAGATTTGGTTTCCCTATTGATTTGCAGCAAATAGAAAAAATTTACACATAGAAAACTCATTGGCATGCAAATGCATTACGATTCATTAACCTTATCAAAGAGATCCACTTTCCAAAAATAACATGAAGAAGACATAAGATTGTAAACAAGTATTTGATTTCAATTTCTAACTCTTAAAGTATCTTGCATATAGTTATGAAAAGATCTAAGACTATATTTCCTATTTTCTATCATATCAAGTGGCTAAACCTTCTTCAATTAACCGAACTTTACAAAATAGAGCTCCAAAGTACATATAGACATACAATGCATAAGTTTCTCTCAATTACAAACTCAGATCCATAAATCAAGGAATTAGAACTAAAGAAGAGATTGGACTAGTTTTAGTTCCAAAAGGTGATTGCCCTGCTATCCAAAACTTGACATCCAAGGAAGAAGATAGAATTGGCTAATGGGAACCTTTAGTTCAACCCCTATCAAACCCTGCAAAATAGGAGAGAAGAGGAAGTTGCATATCAAAGAGAGAAAACTCTACTGCCAGCTTACTCCTACGTTTGATGCTCATTGAGATATTCATCATAATTGGAGAATACTTTCTGAAGGATGTCCACGTCAGGTCCATCTACCCAAATGTCTTCAAATTTGGTCCTCTTTAACTTTGCTGAGGAAAATTCCTACATATATTTCAATTTTCTTAATTCCCTCATGAAAACTTTCACCTCATCTTTAATCTCCATAAGTATATCTAGCAACAAGTCTTCTCCATTATCCTCTTTTTGCATTACCTCCTGGAACCTATCATTCCATTTTTATTTTAAGTTATCAAAAGGCATGCCCTCTTTAATCGGTATGTCCACATTGACTAGAATGGCTATTACAACTTCTAATTCATGAAGCTGCTCATTCAAGTCTTTACTAGCATCTTGAACCTCATCCTTATGCTTATTGATGAAATTGGATATGAACTAGATTATATTAGCAGTATTCTCAAGGAAATCTGCATTATCCTCTTCAAGGATTGACTGCTCTAGAAGAGTTGACATTGGTATTTTTCTTATGTCCTTCAAATTTTTGACATGTTCTTTGTATTCTTCATCTTGTTTCCCTAGAACTTCAGCGTGATGATTCATTTCTTCTACCAAATCAAGTGCTCTTTTATAAACTTCAAAACTATCCATTAGCACTTCACCAAATTCTTGATTAAGCTTTTCATTCCATCTATCTAGCATACCATACTTACTCCTCATTTTTACTTAATCATCGACCTCTCTCTTTCTTAGTAAGATTGTGGTTTCCAAGGTAGCAGCTCGTTGGGACACCAGAGTAGAAACATCTTTTAATAATTTGTGTAGCTGATCTAGTTGATCTTTAAGCTCATCCTTCTTTTGCTTTTCTCCTCTCCTCAAGCATTTTTCTTGTCTTTAATCATTCTAGACTTGGTGGAGGAAGGTACAACATCAATGAGATTCATCTATTGGTTCCTTGTAGGTTTCCCCAAGTTAACCATGCCTAATTGGTAATCAGCTAGCAACATATCTTCTATCTTTTTCCATAACTGGAATTGCACATTCAACAATGATCTCTCCTGCATCTGTGAGCCTTGTGGAATGAAGAACCCTAGCCTTCTTTTTGGGCCTTTCTTTCTTTATTTCCTTCATCATTTCTTCCCAATTGAGAGGTTGCGGTGAAGTTATCTATTTCTTCTCAAGATCTAGTTTCAACTACGTAGGAGCACTAGGAGTGGTTTCCATTTGTGTAGAGCAAGAGGCAACAGTGGTAGAAGATAGTGGTTGCAATAAGGTGACTCTAGGTTGAGATTCAACCTCTTAGACATTCTGATGTTCCTTTTGTGCATTTTCTTGTGCCACTCTTTCAACTTCTTCCTTATCCTTATTTTCCTTCAGCCTCTTATCTTCTAATTCTTTCTTTAAATGTTCTTCTTCTAACCTCCTCTCCTCAAGCATCTGATCTCTTTGTTTTTCCAAATTCCTAAGCTTGTCCTCTACTTCTTTCTCCTTTTGTTCATGCTTGGCCAGTTCTTTAGCCTCCCTTTCTCTTATTAATCATTCTTCTTCCCTTTTCTTATAAGATTCTTCAATAATCTTGAATTTAGCCTCAAGGGCTTCTTTTTCTCTCCTCTGTCTAGTCTTTTCCTCTTCAAGATCATGAATCTTCTACAACATTGCCAAGTTGTCATTCTCCTCCTTTGCCTTGAGTTCCTGCTCCTTCTGTTGCTACTATTTAACGAACTTATCAACCTTTAGTTTGTCTTCTAACTGTTGTTTTTGTTGCAATGTATTAGCTTGAGCTTTAGCATCTAATTCCATCTGTTGATCCAATTCATCAACTTTCTATTTGGCTTCTAATTCTTTTTTTTTTTCCAATGCTTCAGCTTGTGCCTTGGCATCTGATTCTCTCTTATCCTCCTCAAACAACCTCCATTGGTCTTCTTCTATTAAGACATGTTCTGTCCCTGCATCCTCAGTCTCATCAAGAGGTGTCTCCAGATGTGTTTCTTTACCCGACAGAGATCCTTAGAGTGTGTCTCTAGATCATGGATTTCAACCTTAGGATCCTTTCCCTTCCATGATTCAACTTCTTTGTGGAGGGCTCATCTAGGCATATCTTTAGTTGGATGCTTTGTAAGAGGGGGTCAAGTAGATGGCTCACTTGCAACTGATGTTGAGGCCTCAAGTCCTGTTATGATTTCCTCTTCATGTGCTTTTGGAAGATCTTGAGCAGGAACTTCAAGTTCAAATTCTTCTATATCAGGAGGGAAGAACTCCAAGGGCTCCTTAGGAGACATTCTTCTTTTTGTTTTCTTGTACCCTTGAGTGGTACCTACAGCTTTTCTATTTTTGGAAGTTTGAGCCTTAGGCTCCTTGGTTCTTAGTACAACCCTTTGGATGCTTCTATCCAATACTAGCCATGCTATTTGTTTAATATCTATGGATTCCTCTACATTCCAATCCACGGGATCCAAGTCTTTGGTACCTATATTATGTGCATCATATTGGGGATCCAAAGTCAGCCCATCATCTTAAAATGTTTTGGGAATGTCTACTTTGACCCCATACTCCACCATGAGTGGGATAGGAAATATCTCATAATTTATCCTCCTTAGATCATAATCATCTTGAAGATTGCTCCAAAATTCCTCCAACAGATTGAAGTGTTTGTCAAAAATAGAAGCAAGAAAAGAATTCATCTTCTTTTTAGGATCATAATGCTTCATTGCAGTGTACAAGCCCAATTTCAATTACATCAACTCATTGCAAACTACCTTGGCTCCCACAAGGTGTGGACAACTATATTCACCCAACTTCATGGGGAATTTGTGACAACCAGTCTTATGCTTTATACCAAATTTGGAGTTAACCCCCAAGGCTTGATAAATGAACTCCATCAAGACAATCCTATTATTGCAACACTTAGAGAGCAAGTGAGGGTGACCATCAAATCCATCCAGTCTGAAATAACTAAACCTAGGGTATTAGATGAACCAATGTGCCCACTCTGCAATAAATTCCATGGCTTCTTGACTCAATCTATATCTTGCATCCCCTGTGAGCTGGTTAATAATGACATATAGAAATGCATCATTAAACCTTCTGTAATGCAGTTCAAAAGTCTGCAAGGTGAGCTGATCATAATGATTCCAAACCTTATTATATCCATCAACTTCTCCCAAAATCCCCACTTTGTTTAAACCTAGAAAGATGCCTCTTCTATTTGTTTCATAAATTACATAAGAGGTCATGAAGAAACTCTTGGTTTCTCTCACTCTAATCATTTGGTTGTGTATGCACTTAGAAACAATCATAGGCCAATCAAATTGTTGCCTGCTATCTAGGATAGTTTGAATGAATGGAAACATCCATTCCTTGGATTGTATGGAATCTTTTTTCCAAATACTCTAGATAGCATCATTATGATGCCCCCAATATTCTTGTAGAAGTCTACCATTTTAGGCTGATCCAACAGCTTAATGAAAGACTTTTTCTTAGCTCTCATCGATCTCCTATTGAAATGAGTTCCGTTAGCCTCCTTATTGTTACTATATATTTTCAAGGCCTCCGCCTCATTGAGTTGCCTAGGATTCTGTAGAGTGGGAACATTGGAAATGAACTAGAAAATTTGTGGAGTTATATCAATAATAATATTGCCTTATGAGTCCAGACATTTCCTAGTAGCAGGATTACATGCTCTGACTGCTGTCATTATTAATTTAGGACATTGGACCGATAGAGGAAATAAAGCAATATGAGCCAATCCGGAGTCAACAATCCTTTGAGTCCTCCTTGTTACGTCCTCAAAAAATGTTTCCAAGTACAACTCCTCACAATGGAATGGGCCCAAGTTAGTGTCCATGATATCCTCCTATTCAGAATCCACCTTAGAAGCAATGGTAGCAGGATCATGATGCTTGTATTTCAAGGTATAAGGGAGTTGTTCCAGCTTGATCTTTTTAGGCTTTAATCATGGTTTTGAAGTCTCCATAGGTTGAATCCTTTGAGAAGCCTCACCCGATGCTCCTGACATCTCTTAATTTCTAGAACAAAACCCTATATTAGATCCATAAGAAGTATAAAAACTAGTTCAGAGATCTCACCTTTCATATACTTTCTTCATAATTAGCCAAAATTACATACTCAACAGAGGCAGGACCATGCAGAAGAACACCCCTAGAAGGCTTTAAATCACTGTAGAGGTCGGGACCAGAATAAAAATCAGAGTCTAAACAAAATACATAGTGAGATCAGGAATGGAGACAAAATGGTCATTAGAACTGAGACCAAAATGAAATTTGGACATGATACATGAAGAAATTCCAAATCCCTATCTTGTTCGACTTCCGCTTCTGACAGAGTGAAGTATATTTTGATAATTTATAATTCATCAAAAGCGGGCCCGAGAACAGATCCGACATGTATTGCAAATAAAGGTTTACAAACATAATCATTTCTGGATACGACTCCGAATAAGATCAAACATGATGTCATCATTAGAAGTTTCACAGTATAGAAAATTGCATTATGATCTTAGCACAAGTTCATTTGATAAGCGAAGGAGGCTTAAAGTAAAAAAACTAACCTATCACCCCATACGACTGAGGGGAAACCAATGACTAAGGCACAACAATAAATTAACATGAATGTGTCAAACCTTAGTTTATGAAACCATTGACTTAAGAAATTAGGGCATCAAAAATCGACATGGAAATCATCGAGTTATCATAAGAAAAGGAGAGAAAGGTTAAATAACATATCAAAGATCATTAAAAACCCTAGAATTCCTCCGAAAATGATACCCTAAGCCCTAGGAAATTGACCTCAGAATGTGCTATAGTATCGTGTAGTCTACACCAATTAGTCATGGAATTGAGATCTACAACATTTGCAGTGTGTGGTTTATCTTCACCAGACTGATAATTATGGGGAACTCCCTCATTATTGGGTCTAGTGTTCCACTACCTATTGTTGTTCAACCTCTGATTGTATCCTCTTTTCTGATTCTGGTAGTTTTGGTTAGAGGAATTTTGGTTCTGGAAGTTCCTATTGGTGTTCTGATTCAAATTCTGATTAGGATAACTACCTTGATCGTTATACCCTTCGTGATTCTGGTAGTTCTAGTTTTGGTTCTGAGGGAGGTTATGTCTAAGTTTTTCCATATCATTGGACATTTGTGATAGAGTATTTTTGAGAGTTTCCACCTCATTGGTTAGTTGAACAATCTATTCATTTGGCATAGTCTTCCCTACAGATGGAGAATGAAAAGGAGTTGGCCCTCCCCCTTGCTGCTGGTAGTTTTGAGATTGTTGGGACGAATCTTGAATTCCATTAGTGAAAAAAGGTATGGTAGGTGAGGTTTGTAACTTAGAAATAGGTCCATATTGGGAGTAAGACATCCTTGGGATGACATTAAACAAAGGAGGATTAGGCATTTGGTAACCCATGGGGGGTATAACTCCTCCTAAACTTCCTGATTGCAAGCTTATCTGATGTTGCAGTTTGATGGCTAGATGATAGACCTTTGACAAAGAATCTATGTCCATAGTAGCATAATTCCTCTACAAGAATAAGCCAATCAATAGATTTGACAGTGGCCTTAAGGAAGAGACATGACTTATTGACCTTAATTGATGCTTTGTGATGCACCCATATGGTAGCAATACGAAAGGTCAGTGCACGATTATGCATTTGAGGGGATTCAACTCCACCTGGTGGAGGTTAGATGAGAAAAAGCTCTGGATCAAAATTAATTTTGTGTCATGGGACATGTTCCTAGAGAGGTTCAAAGCTCATTTTCTTCCAGATCATTGGTGTTAGCATTGAGGTGATGAGTTTCATGCCTTTCACCAATTGGCGATGATGGTGAAAACTTAGCCATGGCACTAGGAGGCCACACAGGAGTTCACATTGGCAATGGATCAGTTGTAGGGCCTAGTGCTCATTGGGGTCAGGCTCAGAGAGCTGCACCACATAAGACTCAATAGGGTCCTACTCAATGTGGACAACATCAGGGTGCACTAGGGAAGCGTAAGGATTCCTAGTCTCATCAGGAGGGTGATGGTTCTCAACCTAGGAGAAACTGAGATTGGTGGCATAATAAGCACCATCATTAGGTTTAGTTGGCCAAGAGTTCACAGTCTGCGGCTAACCGAGGTAGCGTATCATAGTCTAGTGAACCTCTAGGTGATAGGGGTTTTGGATGTTATACATGGTGTTCCTCTTGTAGCCAACCAGGTCACGTTGTGAGGAATTGTCCTCAAAGGAACACTACTGGTTTTGGACAGGGTCTAGAAGTTTTTGAGCTGATGGTAGGTGATGTAGGCAAGTCTCCCCAACCATATACTGTGATTGATAAATGATAGGTTGGGTATTAGGGGGTAGTTGTAGAGGGTTCTGATAGTGGACACACAATACAAGATACTCATCCTTAGTGGTCAAGATATTCATCAGGTGAGTATTAAATGGAATCCTAGGGATGGTACTTCATCTACCTAGGAGGATGTAGCTAGGATGAGGGAGTTATATCCCTATTTGTTTACAGGCTTCCAGGAGTAAGCTTGACCCTGGGGGGGAGGATGTAATACCCCTCCATTTTTCTCTTTGTTTTAGACAGTGTCCTACCTTGGTCTGATTTGTTTTTTTTGGTTGCACTTAGACTTTGGTATACTCTATGATGTTTGTTTATTATTTGATCACCATTTATAAAGTGATGTGGATTATATGTTGTGATGTGATGTTACTCTACTTTTATGTTATCATTTGACATGCCTTTGATTAGCATAATGATTATTTGGAATAACATGGTTGTATGCACATGAGTAGATTATATATGTTACAATTGTCAGTTTGGTGATACTATATTAGTGAAGGGGATGAAATTGCATCACTCACTTGCGAGTGCCCTGCGATTCTGCGACTTCTTCTTCACGGTGTGTTCTATTATGATGTTTATATACATGTACTATTTATGCCTTGTTTATAGGTTTGTAGGTACAACACATCGACTCCACTTGGCTTCATAGTTTTGAGTGTGTTCACCACCCAATGGTTATGTTGATTGGGAGATAGTAGCTAGGATACTTGTGTCTAGCCTTTACCCTAGTCTCAGTGTGTCATCGAGTCTAGTTGGTTTTCCTTGTTAAAAGTTGTTTATTATTGCTTTGATTTATTGTGTTAAAATGCTTAAAGAGGGAATTTAAAGGATTTAATTATTTAAAGTTGATTATTAAATTAATCTTATTTTAATGTTAAAAGTAGTGAATTAATTAATAAAAATATTTATTTTAATTGGTAAATAGTGCAATTTTAGGATTATATTATTTATTAAATAAAATAAATTAGATTAATTAAGTTAAATTTGAAAGGGGAAATATTTGGTAATTATTAAATATTTTTAATTTTGAATTTTTGGAGGATTTTATGCAAATTGGTTGTTAAAGATATTTTGTGAGTTTTAACATGTGTTAGAAGAATTAATGAGGTTGTTGGAAATTTATTCACAGGGAGAAGATTGTGTCTTTGAGGGAAGAAGTTTGAAGTTTCTTCACGACAAAAGCACAGAGATATTTTGGGGTTGGGGAAAAGATTAGAAAGAAGTCTTTATGTGATTTTGCATGTGTTTTGGAATTTTTTTGAAGAATTGTTGTAGAAAGAATTTGTGTTCTTGAATTTTTAGAAAAATTGTTCTCAGGAATTGTTGTTGTGTTCAAGAAATTGTATTATTTTGAAGGAAGCTATTGTCTATCTAGGAAAATCACTTGGAGCTATGGAGGAGGCATTGCTTGAAATTTGCGGATTCACAGGCATTCGAATAAAGGTTCATTCTTTAGATTTTGTTAAGTTTTAAATTGAAAATCTTCTAGTTTAGATCTTCTCTGTAAAAGATTGCCTGTGCAAAATTTTAAGTTTGAGTTTTTTATTAAAAATTGTATTGTCGTAAATAAATTTCTCTATAGAATCATTTCCCCTATAGATTGAAATTCTCTATGGAAAAACTTTAGCAAAATGGTGAATTGGTATTATAGTGAATTTAGATGAACCCAAAAGGAAACACTTAGGGATCTGGAAGAAATTTAGTTTATGTAGGAAAAATTCTCCTGTAGGTTAAAATCTTCTCAAAAAACTTCTTGTGAAATTAATTGTATGAATTTTATTGTTCTTCTTTTAAGATTCGTTCTTTGGATAGTTGTAAAAAGAAACCTCCATAATTGGTTGAGAAATTCATCTGTAGAATTTTCTTTGTGAAATTTGGCTTTCTGTGGTGTTTGTAAAATTTTACCTGTAGAACTCATTCTAGAAATCATTTTCCCAATTACAATAATTGGTTAATCAAATTTTATATAAATAGAAATATATATATATATATACACATATATAAATATATATAAATATATATATACATATATATATACATATATATATATATATACATATATATATATTAGATACTACTGAATTTATTAGAATTTTGGAAAATTCATTTTTGTTTTCTGTACGGTGATTTCTTCTTACGCTTGGGAATAAACGTTATTTGAAAAGTTTTATTTATTTTAAGGGAAGTTTATTGTTATTGTGGGGAACGGTGTGGAGGATTACCTTCACTGCCGCCCCCATATGGGAGCAACACTGTGGAGGTAACCCTCCACAACCATCCCTCATGTCTACGACGATGGCTCAATAAAGTTTGGAGGCTCGGCTATTACACAGCTGACCTCCCTTAAATTATACGAACATCTATGAAAAGGTTTCCGCTTGTGCCTTAAAAGTTTTGATCATTATGTGCATTGTTTTGTTTATATATATATATATATATAGATATATTTTCAATTTTTTAATTGGTTTAAAAGAAAATAATTTTGATGTTATTTTAAATAAATAAATATATATTTTATATATAGTATATATAATCATATATATATTTGAATATATTTATTTATATATATATTTTTTAATTAGTGCATGCAATATTGCACAGTTAGATGAATATTTTGAAAAGATATGTTTTTAAAAAAAGAGAGAAGAAATTATTATTTTATTAAAAATAATCAAGGAATTGAAGTTTAGATAATTAGATTTTTCTTTCCCTATTTGAAAAAAGGATTTTTATTTAATTTGTTAAATTGGGAAATTTATATTACTGTCTTTCACTGAATGTAAGTGGATTTAGGAAATCCAAATGATAGATCTATTTTGTGTGTTGATTTCCCTTTGTATTTCTTCTAGTTACGTTTTGGGAAAAATGGTAAAGGGTTAGTTAGTAATTTGTAATTCTTCCAGAAGGATCTCTAGATGATAGGGGTCGGGGCCTAGGAAGATACTCATTGGATATCCCATGTCGAGCTATGATGACACTCCTTCTATGACAATGGCTGGTATGTTGGTTTATGTGTATAGTTTAGTTAACATACTTGATTTATTCATATTTGGAAGCAATGTAACCTTTGTGTTAGCGTGGTTCTTGTACTTGTGTTTCTTTAGTCAGTCTTGTGTTAGCCTGTGTCTAGAGGTAGTAGGTTTTTGTCTTGGATCCTTGTTACTATCTCCTAGCATGGGGGGTGGGCCTTCGGGTACCAATTCATTGGGAGGAAGGTGCACCCTACATCGTTGGGTCCCCTTTATCTTTTGATCATGATGGAAAGGTTTTCTAGTTGGAGAGCTCATAGATTCCATATTGTTATTTCATGCTTTGTTATTGCTATAGATGGCTCTTGTATTTTACTACCCCTCCATTGTGTTTGAGGAGGTTTCATGTATTATGTAACACATTTGTATGAACTACCTCATTTTGGGAATGAGTGATGAAAAATTTACTGAGAATTAATGTTATATTGGAACTTGATGTATATCTTATCTATATGATGTAATTTCATGTTTGGAATGTATGTACATTTATCTCTTAAGTAGTGTGTACGTTAGAATGTACAAATGAAATTGGATCTAAACTAATACACCAATGAAACATTAGATTGAAGAAACTAAATCAAAGAAAGCAAATGCAAACTCTAAAACACAAGCAACTCCTTCAAATTCGTCCCATTGTCCTCTATCTCCAAGGATTCATTTCAAGATGCTTGCTCTCAGTTTATTTAAAACAACAGCTTGTAGAATTGGCAGCTTGAGAGAATGAGATTATTAAAAATGCATATGCATTACTACAAGATTAAGCTATGAAAATTGAAATGCTATGAATGCTAAGATGCAACTACAATAACTACGCATGAAAATCTGAGATTCGAGGTTCTTTTTCACTCACAAGAGAGTTGTATTTATAGATTTTTGAAGGTAGGAATTCAATTGGCCAAGATCGACGGTCGAGTTCAAACCTATTAAAATGAATGGTGAGAGATCAAGAATTCGAAAAGAAGATGAAATTCTAAGAGACAGATGGAGAATGAAGAGACAAATTGAAAGGTGTCTCCATAATTAAATAAATAAATATTCAATTATGTGTGCAAGAAATATGAAAAGGTTTTAATTAAATATTGAAAATGTTTAATTATGTGAGAATAGAAAAAGCCTTTTAATTAAATATTAAGAATATTTAATTTTGTGGGAAGAGTGAGAAATTTGGAAATGTGTTTTTAATTAAATATCAAAAATATTTAATTAAATGTGGAGAGAAGAATATCATTTAAATTTAGAATTTAAACTTGTGATAATTAATGTAAATAAATTGTAAAATCTATTTAATTAATTAAGAAGAAGATAGCATTAATTAAATAAACTTTATTTATTTAATTAAATTAGCAGAATTGGAAAATGAATAATATAAATAAATAATTAAATTTATTTATATGTAGATGACTTAAGAATATTAATTAAATAACTCATATTTAATTAATTAATAGGTTCGATTAACCGTGACCAATTTTAGATGTGTACATTTTGCCCCTCTTTGTAGTGATGTGTTTTACGCATTGCTTCAAAGAATTTTCCTCTGACTTTGAAAAATTTACTGATGATGCTATATGCCCCCTCGAGAGATAAATCGCGTGATGAGAATGATTATGAGACTAATTTGGAAGATTTTCATATGATTTCGGAGAAAATTGGCGATTTAACTCTCGAAATAGCACTTTGCACAGTAATAAATGCTATTTTTACCCCTTTAAAAGGTGAAAAAGGTGAGAAGTCACTTTCATTTGAACAGTAACCTTTGAGGATTTTGGAGCTCTGAGAGAGACATTCACAATGTAGATCCCGTATGAGCGTCATAGATTCGAGCGAGGTCACCATCATCAGAGAGCACCTGTGTATGGACCTCCGGTAAGTCGATCCAAACCTCTCCGTCAAAATTTTAATGATTTTTGGATGCTTTTTCAAAGTTTTGAAATTTTGAAAATTCTGTTTTAGCGCATACGAGCCATAGTTTAGCGCATATGGTAGATAAATCAGCGCATCCAAAGTGCCGCATAGGTGCAAAATAGTCGCGCATAGATGCCAAGTAGTCGTCCATATGTGATTTAGTGCATAGGATAGATCAAATGGCGCATCCATGACATTTGCCTGTGGAGGATGATAAATTAGTGCATAGGCTAGATTAGCGCATAGATGAACTATTTTAGGGCATCCGATTGCTAAAATAGCACATTCATGAAATCGTGCATCCATAGAATTTTTTAGCGCATTCATGGAATAAAGTTGCGCATACATGGTTTATCGCATTGAGTGACTGTTTTGGCACATTCGTTTGATAAAATAGCACATTCATGAAATCGCACATCCATAGACTGTTTTAGCGCATACATGAATTTTTCCTGAATTTCAATTTTTGAAGAAAAATTGACATGTGTTTGATGATTGTTGCTAGATTAGACAACAAATTTTACACTTTTGAATATCATCAATGATTTAAATTTGATAAATTTGTCTTCTTGCTTGAAAAAAAATATTAGAGATGATTGTTTTGCTTTTCTGATTGAAAGGCTGATAAATTTGCTTTCCTGATTGAAAGGCTTGATAGATTTGCTTTCCTAATTGAAAGGCTTGATATATTTGCTTTCCTGATTGAAAGGCTTGATAGATTTGCTTTCCTTGTGATAAGAAAAACAAAGAGATAGATAGATTGATGATATTCATTGCTGATTGATTTGCATGCTTGCTTGATGATATTGTAAAGGAGGAATTTAACCTCCTCCAGATCAAAGAGATATTTCTGCAGACATGGGAGATGATTCCCCGATTGTCCCATGAGAATTTGGGAGTGATAGACCAGTGTGGATTGAGAGCTCTGTTGAGTATCCTGTAGTATTAGATCAACAGGGCTCTATTGACTACCTTAGTGGAGCGGTGGCACAACGAGCATAACACCTTAGTATGCGCTAAAATAGTCTATGGATTATGTGGTGGGGCATTACACATGGTATCAGAGCCCAAGTTTAAACACTGGGTGCTCTGGGATTATGATGAACCCATTAAGCATTTAGTTGCGTAGGTTTCAAGTGTGTACCTTGTCTAACACCTTGGTATGATCCTACAAAGACATCATGCCTCCTAGACATGGATGAGGTAGAGGGCGAGGTCGTGGCCATGTAGGCGGTCTTGGAGGGATTCAACATGATTCCCCTCCTCATGTTCCACATGACTTGGATTGTAAGGAGCACCAGGCATCACGGAATACCCCAGGGGGCAGAGACTAGCAACAATATCCTCTAGGGATCGAGGGCGCATAGTTGTGTAGGATTTTAGAGGAGGCATTAGCTTGCCTTGGGCCTAGAAAGGGTGGTGAGAAAGGTAATCGTAGAGAGAGGGAAGTACCAGTTCATTCTAAGGAAGTAGCAATTGCTCATATGAGGGACTTGTTCAAAGCACGTCCACCTACATTCGAAGGATTTGGAAGTGGCCTTGAGGTAGAGACATGGCTTATTGACCTTAATCGATGCTTCATGATGCACCCATATGGTAGCAATACTAAAGTTCGGTGCACGATTATGCATTTGAGGGGATTCACATCCACCTGGTGGAGGTTAGAGGAGCAGAAGCTCTAGATCGACATTATTTATGTGTCATGGGACATGTTCCTGGAGAGGTTCAGATCCCGTTTTCTTTCAGATAATTGGTGTTAGCATGGAGGTGATGAGTTTCATGCCTTACACCAATTAGCGATTTTGGTAGCAAACTTAGCCATGGCATTGGGAGGCCACAAAGGAGTTAAGATAGACAATGGATCAATTGTAAGGCCTAGTGCTCATGGGGGTCAAACTTAGAGAACTACACCACCTAGGACTTAGCAGGGTCCTACTCAGAGTGGACAGTAGCAAGATGCGCTAGGGAAGTGTAAGGATTCCTAGTCTCATCAGGAGGGTGACAGTTCTCAACCTAGGAGGAACCGATATTGGTGGCACAATAAGCACAATCATCAGTTACAACTGGCCCAGATTTCACAATCTATGGCTGATTGGGGTAGCATACAGTAGTCCAGTGCACCTCTAGGTAATAGGGGTTTTGGATGTTATACAAGGTGTTTCTCTTGTGGCCAACATGGGCACATTTTGAGGTAGTGTCCGCAAAGGAACACTACTAGTTTTGGATAGGGGCTAAAAGTTTCTGAGTTGATAGTAGGTGATGTGGGCATGTCTCACCAAGAATATACTATGGTTGATAACCAACAAGTTGGGTATCAGGGGGCAGTTGCAGAGGCTTATGGTACTAGACACGCAATACAAGATACTCGTCCTTAGGGGTTGAGATATTGATCAGGTGAGGATCTAGTGGGATCCTAGGGATGGTACTTCATCTACCTAGGAGGATGTAGCTAGAATGAGGGAGTTATATCCCTATTTTTTTGTAGGCTTCCAAGAGTAAGCCTGACCCTAGGGGGGAGGATGTAATACCCCTTCGTTTTGCTCTTTGTTTCAGATAGTGTCCTACCTTGCTCTGCTTTGTTTATTTTTGGTTGAAATTATACTTTGGTATACTCTATGATGTTTGTTTATTATTTGATCACTATTTATAAAGCGATGTGGATTATATGTTGTGATGTGATGTTACATTACTTCTATGTTATCATTTGGAATGCGTTTGATTAGCATAATGATTATTTGGAATAACATGGTTGTATGCACATGAGTAGATTATATATGTTAGAATTGTCAGTTTGGTGATACTGTATTGGTGAAGGGGATGAAATTGCATCACTCTCTTGCGAGCACCCTCTGATTCCATGACTTCCTCTTCACAATTTATTCTATTATGATGTTTATATACATGCATTATTTATGCCTTGTTTACAGGTTTTCAGGTACATGACATCGACTCCACCTGGCTTCATAGGTTTGAGCGTGTCCACTACCCAACAATTATGTTGATTGGGAGACAGTAGCTAGGATACTCATGTTAAGCCTTTACCCTAGTCTCAGTGTGTCATTGGGTCTAGTCAATTTTTCTTGTTAAAAGTTGTTTATTATTGCTTTGATTTATTGTGTTAAAATACTTAAAGAGGGAATTTAAAGGATTTAATTATTTAAAGTTGATTATTAAATTAATCTTATTTTAATGTTAAAAGTAGTGAATTAATTAATTAATAAATTTATTTTAATTGGTAAATAGTATAATTTTAGGATTATATTATTTATTAAATTAAATAAATTAGATTAATTAAGTTAAATTTGAAAGGGGAAATATTTGGTAATTATTAAATTATTTAAATTTTGAATTTTTGGATGATTTTATGCAAATTGGTTGTTAAAGATATTTTGTGAGTTTTAACATGTGTTAGAAGAAAAAATGAGGTTGTTGGAAATTTATTCACGAGGAGAAGATTGTGTCTTTGAGGGAAGAAGTTGTAATCTTCTTCACGACAGAAGCACCATAATATTTTTGGGGTTGGGGAAAAGATTAGAAAGAAGTATTTCTATGGTTTTGCATGTGTTCTAGAATTTTTTTTGATGAATTGTTGTAGAAATAATTTTTGTGTTCTTGAATTTTTAGAAAAAAATTCTCGGGAATTGTTGTTGTGTTCGGGAAATTGTATTATTCCGAAGGAAGCTATTGTCTATCTGGGAAAATTACTTGGAGCTATGGAGGAGGCGTAGATTTAGATTTACAGATTCACAGGCATTGGACTATAGGTTCATTCTTTAGATTTTGTTAAGTTTTAAATTGAAAAGCTTCTAGTTTAGATCTTCTCTGTAAAAGTTGTTCTGTGCAAACTTTTAAGTTTGAGTTTTCTATTAAAAATTGTATTGCTGTAAATAAATTTCTATGTAGAATCATTTCCTCTATAGATTGAAATTCTTTGTGGAAAAACTTTAGCAAAATCGTAAATTGGTATTATAGTGAATTTAGATGAACCCAGAAGGAAACACTTAGGAATCTGGAAGAAATTTAGTTTCTGTAGGAAAAATTCTCCCGTAGGTTAAAATCTTCTCGGGAAAAATATTGTGAAATTAATTATATGAATTTTATTCTTCTTCTTCTAAGATTCGTTCTCTGGATAATTGTAAAAAGAAACCTTTGTAATTGGTTGAGAAATTTATTTGTAGAATTTTCTGTGTGAAATTTGGCTTTCCGCAGTTTTTGTAAAATTTTACCTGTAGAACTCATTTTCCCAATTACAATAATTGGTTAATCAAATTTTATATAAATATATATATTATATACTGCTTAATTTATATATCAGAGCCCGGGTTTAAGCACTAGGTGCTCTGGGATTATGATGAACCCATTAAGTATTTAGTTGCTTAGGTTTCAAGTGTGTACCTTGTCTAACACCTTGGCATGATCCTATACAAACATCATGCCTCCTAGACGCGGATGAGGTAGAGGGCGAGGTCGTGGCCATGTAGGTGGTCTTGGAGGGATTCAACATGATTCCCCTCCTCATGTTCCACATGAGTTGGATCGTAAGGAGCACTAGCCATCATGGAATGCCCCAGGGGGTGGAGACCAGCAGCAAGATCCTCCAGGGATCGAGGGCGCATAGTTGTGTAGGATATTAGAGGAGGCATTAGCTTGCCTTGGGCCTAGATAGGGTGGTGAGAAAGGTAATCCTGGAGAGAGGGAAGTACCAGTTCATTCTAAGGAAGTATTAGCTGCTCATATGAGGGACTTGTTCAAAGCACGTCCACCTACATTCGAAGGATCTGGAAGTGGACTTGAGGTAGAGACATGGATTATTGACCTTAATCGATGCTTCACAATGCACCCATATGGTAGAAATACCAAAGCTCGGTGCATGATTATGCATTTGAGGGGATTCACGTCCACCTAGTGGAGGTTAGAGGAGCAGAAGCTCTAGATCAACATTAATTATGTGTCATGGGACATGTTCCTGGAGAGGTTCAGATCTTGTTTTCTTTTAGATAATTGGTGTTAGCATGGAGGTGATGAGTTTCATGCCTTGCATCAATTGGAAATTTCGGTAGCAAACTTAGCCATGGCATTGGGATGCCACAAAGGAGTTAAGATAGACAATGGATCAATTGTAGGGCCTAGTGCTTGTGGGGGTGAAACTTAGAGAACTACACCACCTAGGACTTAGCAGGGTCCTACTCAGAGTGGAAAACAACAGGGTGCGCTAGGGAATTGTAAGGTTTCCCAGTCTCATCAAGAGGCTGACAATTCTCAACCTAGGAGGAACCGATATTGGTGGCACAATAAGCACAATCATCAGGTACAGCTGGCCCAGATTTGATAATCTATGGCTGATTGGGGTAGTGTATAGTAGTCCAGTGCACCTCTAGGTAATAGGGGTTTTGGACATTATACAAGGTGTTTCTCTTGTGGCCAACATGGGAACATTTTGAGGTAGTGTCTGCAAAGGAACACTACTGGTTTTGGACAGGGGCTAGAAGTTTCTGAGCTGATAGTAGGTGATGTGGGCATGTCTCACCAAGAATATACTGCGGTTGATAACCAGCAGGTTGGGTATCAGGGGGCAGTTGCAGAGGCTTCTAGTAGTGGACGCGCAATACAGGATACTCGTCCTTAGGGGTTGAGATATTGATCAAGTGAGGATCTAGTGGGATCCTAGGGATGGTACTTCATCTACCTAGGAGGATGTAGCTAGAATGAGGGAGTTATATCCCTATTTTTTTGCAGGCTTCCAAGTGTAAGCCTGACCCTAGGGGGGAGGATGTAATACCCCTTCGTTTTGCTCTTTGTTTCAGATATTGTCCTACCTTGCTCTGCTTTGTTTTTTTGGCTGAAAGTATACTTTGGTATACTCTATGATGTTTGTTTATTATTTGATCACTATTTATAAAGCGATGTGGATTATATGTTGTGATGTGATGTTATATTACTTTTATGTTATCATTTGACATGCCTTTGATTAGCATAATGATTATTTGGAATAACATGGTTGTATGCACATGTGTAGATTATATATGTTAGAATTGTTAGTTTGTTGATACTGTATTGGTGAAGGGGATGAAATTGCATCACTCTCTTGCGAGCACCCTCCGATTCCATGACTTCCTCTTCATAGTTTATTCTATTATGATGTTTATATACATACATTATTTATGCCTTGTTTACAGGTTTTCAGGTACATGACATCGACTCCACCTGGCTTCACAGGTTTGAGCGTTTCCACTACCCAATAGTTATGCTGATTGGGAGATAGTAGCTAGGATACTCATGTTAAGCCTTTACCATAGTCTCAGTGTGTCATCGGGTCTAGTCAATTTTGCTTGTTAAAAGTTGTTTATTATTGCTTTGGTTTATTGTGTTAAAATACTTGAAGAGGGAATTTAAAGGATTTAATTATTTAAAGTTGATTATTAAATTAATCTTATTTTAATGTTAAAAGTAGTGAATTAATTAATTAATTTATTTATTTTAATTGGTAAATAGTATAATTTTAGTATTATATTATTTATTAAATTAAATAAATTAGATTAATTAAGTTAAATTTGAAAGGGGAAATATTTGGTAATTATTAAATTTTTTAAATTTTGAATTTTTGGATGATTTTATGCAAATTGGTTGTTAAAGATATTTTGTGATTTTTAACATGTGTTAGGAGAAATAATGAGGTTGTTGGAAATTTATTCACGAGGAGAAGATTGTGGCTTTGAGGGAAGAAGTTGTAAGCTTCTTCATGATAGAAGTACCATAATATTTTGGGGTTGGGGAAAAGATTAGAAAGAAGTATTTTTGTGGTTTTGCATGTGTTCTAGAATTTTTTTGAAGAATTGTTATAGAAATAATTTTTGTGTTCTTGAATTTTTAGAAAAAAATTCTCAGGAATTGTTGTTGTGTTCGAGAAACTGTATTATTCTGAAGGAAGCTATTGTCTATCTAGGAAAATTACTTGGAGCTGTGGAGGAGGCACTGATTTAGATTTACAGATTCACAGGCATTGGACTATAGGTTCATTCTTTAAGTTTTGTTAAGTTTTAAATTGAAAAACTTCTAGTTTAGATCTTCTATGTAAAAGTTGTTCTGTGCAAACTTTTAAGTTTGAGTTTTCTATTAAAAATTGTATTGCTGTAAATAAATTTCTATGTAGAATCATTTCCTCTATAGATTGAAATTCTTTGTGGAAAAACTTTAGCAAAATCGTAAATTGATATTATAGTGAATTTAGATGAACCCAAAAGGAAACACTTAGGGATCTAGAAGAAATTTAGTTTCTATAGGAACAATTCTCCCGTAGGTTAAAATCTTCTCGGGAAAAATATTGTGAAATTAATTGTATGAATTTTATTCTTCTTCTTCTAAGATTCTTTCTCTGGATAATTGTAAAAAGAAACCTTTGTAATTGGTTGAGAAATTTATCTGTAGAATTTTCTTTGTGAAATTTGGCTTTCCGCAGTTTTTGTAAAATTTTACCTATAGAACTCATTTTCCCAATTACAATAATTGGTTAATCAAATTTTATATAAATATATATATTATATACTGCTCAATTTATTAGAATTCTAGAAAATTCATTTTTGTTTTCCGTACAGTGATTTCTTCTTATGCATGGGAATAAAGGTTATTTGAAATTTTTTATTTATTTTAAGGGAAGTTTATTGGTATTGTGGGGCAGGGTGTGGAGGATTACCTCCACCACCACCCCCATATGGGAGCGGTGATGTGGAGGTAACCCTCCACATCCATCGCTCATGTCTATGGCGGTGGCTCAATAAATTTTGGAGGCTCGGCTGTTACACAACCAACCTCCCTTAAATTATACGAACCTCTATGAAAAGGCTTTCGCCCGCACCTTAAGCATTTTGATCATTGTGTGCATTGTTTTGTTTTTTTTTATATATATAGATATATTTTCCGTTTGTTAATTGGTTTAAGACAAAATAATTTTGATGTTATTTTAAATAAATAAATATATATTATATATATGTATATGTAATCATATATATATTTGAGTATATTTATTTCTATATATTTGTTTTAATTGGTGCATGCAATATTGCACAGTTAGATGAGTATTTTGAAAAGATATGTTTTTAAAAAAAAAGAGAAGAAATTATTATTTTATTAAAAAGAATCGAGGAATTGAAGTTCAGATAATTAGATTTTTCTTTCACTATTTGAAAAAAGGATTTTTATTTAATTATTTAAATTGGGAAATTTATGTTACTGTCTATGACTGAATGCAATTGGATTTAGGAAATCCAAATGATAGATCTATTTCGTGTGTTGATTTCCCTTTGTATTTCTTCTAGTTACGTTTTGGGAAAATTGGTAAGGGGTTAGTCAATAATTTGTAAGTCTTCCAGAAGGATCTTGAGATGATGGGGGTTGAGGCCTAGGAAGATCCTCATTGGATATCCCATGTCGAGCTGTGTGATGATAGTCTTTCTATGACAATGGTTGGTATGTTGGTTTATGTGTATGGTTTAGTTAAGATACTCGATTTGTTTATATCTGCAAGCAATGTAACCTTTGTGTTAGCGCGATTCTTGTACTTGTGTTTGTTTAGTTAGTCTTGTGTCAGCTTATGTCTAGAGGTAGTAGGTTTTGGTTTTGGATCCTTGTTACTATCTCCTATCATGGTGGGTGGGCCTTCGAGTACCACTTGGTTGGGAGGAACGTGCACCCTACATCATCGGGTCCCCTTTATATTTTGATCATGATGGCAAGGTTTTCTAGTTGGATAGCTCATGGATTCCATCTTGTTATTTTATGCTTTATTATTGTTATAGATGGCTCTTGTATTTTATTACCCCTCAGTTGTATTCGAGGAGGTTTCATGTATTATGTAACACATTTGTGTGAACTACCTCATTCTAGGAATGAGTGATGTAAACTTTACTGAGAATTAATGTTATATTGGAACTTGATGTATATCTTATCTTTATGATGTAATTTCATGTTTGGAATGTATGTACATTTATCTCTTAAGTAGTTAATAATGTTATGGGTTTAGACGTAACCTTAGTCTCGTAGCCTTAGAGGATGTTGGTGATAGATCGTGAAATTTCATGTTATATTATACTTTTAAATAAAAAAATTGAGCACTTTCATAGATTATTGGAACTTCCTCTAGGGATTATGTGGTGGGGCATTACAACTAGAACACACATGCTTCATATTATTTGAATCTATCTATCCTTCAAAGCAACCTCCTGATCCACTCACTGTAAAATATTCTCTTATACAAATTTACATCAACATATAGTGAATACAACATTCACAAAATCGTACACTTATTCATGAGCAACATGAAAAAATTGTTATAGCAACACATGCCATTCAACCCTCATATATTATACTTAACATCCTAATTGCAACATTTGCAACCAACAATCAATCAACCTTCATCATGTCTAACATAAATTAAAATCAATGAACTTCATGCTATTGACATGAATGAAAACACCTACAACTTACTTGCAACACAATAGGCAACACACAAATATATATGTCTTATATGAGGATATTGAAGTGAATGCCATTTTTTAGTACAAAAATTGAAGTGTTCTTCTAATAAATGTTTCTTGAATTTTCCATGACTATGAATGATCTAAGATGAGAGAGGATGTAAAATTAATGTAATTGAATTCATTTAAATATAAGGACATAACCATAAACCATGTGCCAAAATGTGTATATCTAGGTTATAATAGCTAGTGAAATGGGTATGATTCAACTTTGAATTTTAGATTTTTAGGGATTAGATCCTTATATGCATGATTTATTTCACTCCTATGGGAATTGACTAGGATCTTGAAGAAATATTATCTAGATAAGGAATAAATGTTCAAACTTGATGGAAATTATATGCAAATAACAAATGACATAATATATATGTAACCATGTAGATATAGATGGGATAAGGTAGAATGCATGAGATTGTGTGTAAATAGGGATAAATAAAGGATAGAGGAATGTCTCAACTTCACAAAAGATTATACCATTTGTAAATGTGTAATCATATCAACCCATTCTCTCAAAATGGTCACAAAACCAAATGAAAATTGGCATGGATATGAAAATTTTACCACTAGAATGTATCCCTACTTTAAAGATGCATGTGAATCCTAGTGTGATAATGTATCTCAAAGTATGGCATAAACATGTATATAATGTAAATATGAATACATAAAATGATATTTGGGTCCATATAAAGTAGTGGACCTCATCTAATGTCATCACGTGTGTTTATCCTTTGACACGTGTGACCCATGAGTCCTACAAAATAAAGAGAAAAATATGCAATGAGTAACTCTTATCTCATAGGTGAAGGATACATATAAAATTCCTTACTTAACCATCTAGAGTTATGAAATTTTAGCTATACAAAAAGTGATACAACATGCTATTGGGTAACATATTAGATGATACCATGCTATGCTGTAAAGATCTAGTTGGACAAAGTGACAAGTCTCTAAATGGCCACTTCTAAGTATATATTCTTAACATATGAGTGTTAATGATAGGATATACAACTATAAAACTGGTTGCATCCATAAGATGTAAGGAATCAAAGGAGAGGGAAATTAGTACATGAAATGTAAATGTAATCTAAGGATAATAAACTATTTTGGGGTAAGTGCAAAAAAATGGGAGACAAAAAAGTGGTCAAAAGCACTTTTTGGTCCATTATCCATATAACACACTCGTGTTATGAAAAACATAAATAGTGACTTTAAACTACTTTAAATATTTTTTCATAATGTTCTTGGATTATTAAAAACATAAAAATAAGTCTAAAGTCATGTGATTTAAATTATTTTTAATTTTATAGTGCTAACACACTATAACATATGGTCATTATAATACACTCATAACATAACTTACCTTGGAAACTATCAATCCTTAAGGTTGGATTTTCCTTGGGCATCCAAATCAAAGGATTGAATTTTCATATCAATGCCTAAAAGTTTATTTTCTATCAAATATATAAAAAAACCTAAATATCAAGTGTGCTCTCCATAAAATTTGCATGTCTTTCAATGTTGATATGAAAAATACCACAATAATATCAAACTCTCTCTTACCTTTCCTTTCTGGCTGCCTCTTACATTTAATGTTGGTTCGGAAATGGGCTACCGTGAAATGGTGCCTCAAAGGGAGTGTGGAAATCTATGCGATGGTTGGTGCTCTTTTTCTTTTCAGATTCACGGTTGTGGAGGACATGGCAGTGACTCTTTCAATGGGTCCTTGGGTTTATGGGAAACATATCCTGGTCATGTGTCGTTGGAAGCCAGGTTTTGACCCTGCTATAGACCTGAATAAGTCGGCTCAAATATGGGTTCAAATGTCGGGTTTACCTCTTGAGTATTGGGATGAAGCCATTTTTAAATGTATTGGGGATTCGTTGGGTTAGTTTGTTACCACTGACTCTATCACCAAGTTGAAATCTAGGTTAGTCTTTGCTAGATTCTATGTTAATATTTGTGTTGATAAAATCCTTTCGAACACAGTTAAGTTATGCTCTAAATTTGGCAACTAGACCCAACCAGTGTGTTATGACAATGTTTTCGTCTACTGTCACAAGTGTGCTAAAGATGGTCAACCTATCTCTGACTACAAATATTCTTTCAATCGGGAGGCTAAGGTGCATGTTTTCGTGGAAAATCTTACACCTCCTATGGGGACTGAACCCCATCCATCGGAAGACAATGGGCTCATTCCTCTGAATGTTGCACCTTCCCTTGATGACCCACCACCTTCTCCCACCTTTATTGAATGAACTTCGAACCTAGTCGGCTCCAATTTTTTATTGGAGTCTGTTGTCAAACCCTTGGCTATCTAGATGACCTAGGACCTTGGCTCTTTGGCTGCCATTTCTCCATTAGTGGTGGTCTTTGTGGGGATTTGTGAGACAATGGTTGAGGATGGTGAAATCTGGGAAGAAGAGAGTATCAGAATGGTTGATGAATCTGTAGAAAGTATGGGGGGTTTGAAGCTTGAGAAAAATGTAGAAGAAAGGATCTGGACAATGCCAAACAAAAAAGGGAGGAAGAAGAAGGAAAATGTAGGAGGAGACTCAAAGCTAGGAAGGCCCACCCAGAGACACACTAGGATGAGAGAAATGATAAATGAGATTACCCTGGGTAAACAAAGGACATTGGAAGTGTCCTCTAAAAAAGGTCATAAATGAGAGTTATGTCATGGAATTTTTGTGGGCTCAATAGCTCCCACAAACAACTTGGTCTGAAGAACTATGTCTTGGAACATAAGATTGATGTGTGCCTTCTACAAGAAACCAAAATGATGAAGACAAATTTTGATAAAATTGCTAAGCTCTTTGGTCCAATGCATCCTATGTCTACAGTGATGTTGAAGGTGCTTCAAGTGGTCTAGCTATGCTTTGGAATCCATCAAAATTTTTGGGCTTTGAACTGTTCCACTGTAAAAATAGTCTGGGGGATTTCTTTACTTACTTTGGTGAATCCTAGTCTATAATCAATATTTATGCTCCTAATCAGAGGAATGCAAGGAGTATACTGTGGCAAGACCTTGCGGTTAAAATTAATCATAATAAATGAGGTCATTGGTTGGTGGCTAGGGATTTCAACTCTCCTCTCTTTCCTTCGGAGAAAAGTGGTGGCCTGTTGGATTACTCTGACAGCATGTCTGACTTGACAATTTTTTTGAATTCTTTGGGTTTAATAGATATTGATCTTATGGGCTAGAAATTTACCTGGTCTAATAGACGCTTTGGTGAACATCTGATTCAGGTCCATTTAGATCGCTTCCTCTATTCTCCCCATTGGACCAATGCTTTAAATGCTAATCTAAAAAATCTGCCTAGAATAGTCTTTGACCATAACCCCCTTTTGCTGACCACTAATATCCATCTTGCCGTGGGTCCCATCCCTTTCCAGGTTGAAATAATATGGAACTCCCAACCCTAACTTCAAAAATAAAATTGTTGAATGGTGGAATATTCCTGTTTGTGGCTCCCCCATGTTTAGGATCTTTTTCAAACTTAGACATATTAAAAACATGGTTAAAGGATGGAGCAAGAGTGTGTTTGGTGACGTGTTCCAAAAAAAATAGTTGTTAGAGGAAGATTTGAGGACTTTACAAGAGAAAATGGAGGAAGGAGATGGCAGTCAATAGACTCACAACTAGGAAAGGGAAACTAGGATGGAATGGGATCGGGTTCTCAAAAATGAGGAAATGTTTTGGAAGCAAAAATCCAGGATCCAATGGTTGAAGGAAGGTGATAGGAACGCCTCCTTCTTTCATGTGTCATCCATCAAGCATAGGAAAAGGAACCAAATTTATAAACTGACTAATGATTATGGAGTGGTGATCTCGGATCCGGCCCAAATTGGCCTTCTAGAAACAAACTACTTTCAGGAGGCTTTTTCAGCTCCAACTAAGGCGCCTAACCTGACTTTAGACAGTTTGCTGCTCAACTATCTCCCTACCATCATTTCCCAGGATGATAATATGGGGATTGTGCTATTTCTCTGAAAGAAGTTCGGCATGCTACCTTTAGTATGGGGGCTTTCAAAGCCCCGGGTCTTGATGGTTTTCCTCCTGCCTTCTTTCAGATTTTTTGGGATACTGTGGGTGGGGACCTTATGCTAGTGGCTAGGGATTTCTTCAAATCTGGTAAAATCCTTAAACAACTGAACCACACCTTCATTTCCTTAATTCCTAAGATTTGAGAGACTCATTCCATGGCTGATTTTCGGCCCATTAGCCTATGTAACACCTTTTATAAAATCCTTTCTAAGATCTTAGTGAACCGCATCAAGCCCCTTCTAGATAAAATCTTTAGTCCTACCCAAAAAGGTTTTGTTTCCGAGTGCCATATTCTTGATGCTACTCTGACCACCCAAGAGCTCCTCCATTCTATGGATAGATGTAACTATGCGAGGATGACTCTCAAATTGGACATCTCTAAAGCTTATGACAAAGTTATATGGGATTTCATCCCAAAGGTTTTGGCTAAGTATGGGTTCAAGAATTTGGTTATCAAACTCATTATGGAGTGTGTTAATACTGTAAAATACTCTATTCTTGTTAATGGGCCCCCCTTTGGGTTTTTCTCTGCTAGACGAGGGATTAGGCAAGATGACCCCCTATCTCCCTATCTCTTCATCATGATTGTTAATGTGCTGAGCAAGAACTTTACTGGTCTGCTATTGGAGGGCTCCATTAAGGGCATCAGAGCGGCTTCATCCCTGGACTTGGTTGTTGTGCAATAATTTTTGGATGATAGTTTTCTTTTTGGGAAAGCCTCTGTGGTGGAAGTCAGGAAATGGAAAGCCTGCCTAAACAATTATGCCTCATGTTCAGGTCAAAGAATCAACTACAAAAAAATCATGATCTATTTCTTTAAGAGAACACCTAATTTGCAAACCAGAGTGACAGTGGTTCTGGGATGTTTAAGTGGGTCCCTCCCCTTGGTTTACCTTGGGATCCCTTTCATGGTTAAGGAGTTTATCCCTAACTTTTGGAATTTGGTGTTGGAAAGAATCCAAAGGAAATTGGCTAGGTGGAAAGGTTCCATCCTAAGCCATGCTGACAAGCTCCAACTTCTTATAGCAGCTCTTCAAGGTATACCAACTTATTTCCTTTCCATTTGTAATATGCCTAAGTACATTGCTGATAAGTTTGAAAAGATCCAAAGGAATTTCCTCTGGTCTGGGACTGAGGATAAAAGGAAACTTGTTCTGGTGAAATGGGAAAAGTTTTGCTAGGCCAAAAATTGTGGCGGCCTTGGAATCAAAAAAATTGTCAACACCAACAAGGCTTTGATGGCCAAAGTTGGTTGGGATCAGTTAAGGAATACAAAGGATTGGTGAAAAATATTGAACTCCAAATATCTTTAGGACATGCCTTTGATCAATTGCCTCTTGGAGTCTCACCCTCAGGGCTCCTTGGCCTGGAGGAGCATCTGCAACACACAATGCCTGCGAAGGAATGGGATTAAATGGAAAATGGGAAATGGAAATCAGATCAGATTCTGGGAAGATTTGTGGTTAATTGATACCCCTCTGGTTTGTTCTGACTTTAGGATTCTCATGGGATCAGCTTAGAGGTATTTTGGTACCCATATCAGTGATTATGTTTTCGAACCCCTTGGGGCTAGGGTTTGGAAGGACCTAATCCTCTGTTGTCCTCAGTATCAAGACCTTTGTTTTCTAGCTTGGTCCCTCTAGGAGGTTCTCTCTCTCACCAGGCTTCCCTCCTTTGACAAAGAAGATAAGTTTTTTTGGACCTATGAAAAATAGGGGGATCTATCTGTTAGGTTAGCGTACAATCTTCTGAAAAACTAGGGTATTGTGGTGGACCTTGGAGGAAGATATGGAACTGACACATGATCCCTAAAGTGAATTTCTTCTAGTGGACAACCTTCCATAATAGGATTCTTACTCAGGACAATTTGAGGAAACGATGATTTTGTATTCCCAATAGATGTTTACTATGTAAGTGTAGTGAGGAAATTGTCAGTCATCTGTTGTTACACTATCCATTTGTTGCTAAAGTTTGGGGGTTGACCTTTGAAAAACTAGAAGTCTCTTGGGTTATGTGTAAGGATCTCATATCTTTCATCCTAGGCTGGCGTGGTCCCTATTCCCACCCCCTGCCTAGTGAAATTTGGAATCAAGTTCGTCTTATAATGGGTTGATGTCTGTGGAAGGAAAGGAACAATAGGGTCTTCAGGAATATTAAGAGGAATCCTAGGGATGCTTTTGGCTTAGGTGTCCGGCTCATTGAGGAAAAAATTCCCCTCTTCAATGGGAAACTCCCAGAGATAGGACCTCTTGATTATAAAATAAGAATGGCCAAGGCTTGGCATCAGGGGTTAGAGGCTAACTCATTTGACAATTCTAAATCCTTAGCCAGGAAAAATACCAAATGGGAGCCTTTGGATAGAGGCTGGTTTAAACTCAAATTTGATGGGGCTGCTAAGGGCAACCCAGGCAGGGCTAGTATTGGTGGAGTGATTAGAGACCCCAGAGGGGTCCTGGTTGCTAGATTTGCTAGAGGCATTGGTTTCCAATTTGCTATTGTGGTGGAAGCTCATGTGTTGATCATGGGCCTGCAAGTTGCTATCTCTCTAGGGATTGCTAATCTCCACATTGAAGGAGACTCAAAGTCCATTACTGATGCTGTGAATATGGACAGACTAATTGGTTGGAATACTAAGGATATCCTGTTGGACACTAAATTCCTTTTATCCAAACTCAGGGATAAAAAAGTGACATATATATTTAGGGAGGGCAACCAAGTGGCGGATGCCTTGGATAATCTTGACACTTGCTGGGGTTACTCCAAATGTTGGAGGAGTATGGAGAAGTTACCGCCAAAGATTTAAGATATCATCTTGAAAGAAAAAAGGAACCACTTATTACGATGATTTCAAATCTCCAGGTTTTGGGTGTTGGGTGGGGGGACCACTTGATTTTCTTTTGGGCCTGGTGGATGAGCTCTAATGCTGAGATGGTTGACAAGTGGCAGGATTCAAATTTTATGGCTTATCACATGTTTAAAGACCTCCGGGTGTTGGGTGCCGATTGGGGGCTCCACTCGATTATCCTTTGGGCCTTGTGAATGAGCTCTAATATTGAGGTGGCTGATAGGATTCAAATGTTAGGGCTTGTCACGTGGAAAAAAAGGGCGGCTTTACGAAGGGATTGAGAAAGTATGAGACTTTGATGAATTTGAGAGGTTGTATCATGTGATCTCTCTTCTTTGGTATTGTGCGATATCTTGTTTTAATCCATCATGGCCTCCATAAGACAATGATTATGAATGTTGATTTGACCCCTCATTATAAAGGAATGCTACCTTCTAGCACCTTCATGCTTGCTAGTTTAGTGCGGGCATCTAATTTTACTCACATGAATGTTTCTAAATTTAGCCATATGACCAACTTGCCTTGGTTTTCATGTGACTACTCCATGGCCAAGGAACCCTGCATGCCCACCATTTTCTATTTTTCTTACCACAATCTTCCCAAGATCCACATTAATACCATTGTCAAGTCACCTTGTGGTGATTTTCCCTTTTGCACGTGTGACTTGCACACTGGCGTTATTACTCAACGTTGCATTTCTCGCCTTAATGCCCACTATGTGATGAATACCCATTGTCCTGCTGGCTTTCATAATTTTTGCTTTCTGAAAACTCTTTGGTTCTCTATGTAGGTGGAAATCATGGGTGGTGACCATGTTCAGACTAAGCCGGACAACTACAAGGAATTCAAGAAGAATCCATTAGTCTGGCATATCTGTGCTAAAGGTGGCCTTGCTCCTCTCATGGAGATTCTGGTTGGACACGACCCTAATTTGTCTAGTCAATTTTCTAATTCCTAGAAGGACCAAAGGGTTACGATGGGTGGTGTTTCCTTCGGAGTTAGTGAAGAAATTATCGCGCAAACCACTAGAATGCTATGTACCAGGAAGAAATACTGTAAGCACACTAAGACACCGGACATTGAAATCTTGAAAGTGTTCTTCATGGGGAACAAGGAACCGATCCGAAACTAGTTGAGCTTTGAATGTGAAGCCCTCCTGAAGCCCTAGGACTAGGTGTTCTTAGCTTTGATGAATATGTCACTCTGGAATAGGTTCAAATTCTATTTCTTCTATCATTTTCCCCTTATAAATAATTTGAGGCATAAAATGTTGCTTAGCTTTCCCTTATTTTAGCTAATGAACCTGGAAAATTCGATTGAGAAATACAAGGAGCTTGCCAGGCTTAACCCGAGTGACCTCCTGCCTCTTCCGCTCCATTAGGGACTCATCCTGAGACTTTACCATTTTCACTTAGCCCTTTGTCCTCCTAAATCCATCTCAGTTGTTCGCATTGATGAAATTGAACCCCTAACCGTTGCGAACATTTCCCCTACTGAGTCAAAAATCCCTTCTCGAAAACCCAATCTAGGTACTGCGAGAAACCCCAAAGCTAAACTGGCTACCAAGAAACTAAAAGGAGGGATGAGTAATGCACATGCTACTGTTGTGGCCAGCCTCTGTGAACTCAAGGCCACCCCGACAAAGTCTTCCTACAAAGCTAACACTACCAAAAAGCTAAAGATGGTAAAAATGGTATGCCAGAGTTGATTGTGAAGGAGGGGAAGGGGAACAACATAATTGGAAAAGTCTCTAAAGGAGATACTATTGTGGAAACCATGATCATGACTGGATGGGAGAACACCATAAGGAGATTTGGGAGGTTGGCAAAAAACAATAAAAAGAGACAGATCATTAAGGACTCGAAGGAGGAGCAGTCTGACAGTAAGGAGTATAAGGATGAGGAGACTGAGGAAGATGAGGACAAGAATGTGGAGGGGCCCCAGTTTACCCCGGAAGACAACAAGTTATTGAAAGAGACCTCAGCCTCTCATTATTTACACCCCTTGGTTGCGGAGCTTGACAAGATCCTGAGGACTATGGATGTTGGGGAGGAGCCCTGTGCTTTGGAGAAGAAGATGGACACACTCAACAAAAGGTTTCATTGATTGACCCACTTCACAATGAAGTTGGGTCACTTCGTTACCAACACTCTGTCCACTGTTATCAAGGAGGATATTGAGGGCAATAATACCTAGGAGAACCAAGATTGGGTCGGTGATGATGCTGTGGACCTCCTGTTCAAAAAATGGGACAATGCCAGTTAGCTACTGCCTACGCCGATGTTTTGCTGTTTGGCTGTCTTTCTGTGGTTTTTTGTGTTGTTAAAGTGTTGTCTCTGTTCTTTTTTGTTTTACTATTAGTTTTTTAGACTTGCTCCTTTTTGGCCCTTGTGGCTCGTTGTGAAGGGTACAACACCCTGTAAATGCTTCTTATATTTTCAAAAACAATATATATATTTTTTATTTTGAATATACCATGGTTTTGATATTTAATTTTTTTTTGCTAGTGTCTTCCTTTTTTTTGCAAAAAAACCTATGTATAGCATTTTTATGCTATTTTTTTTCATTTCATCTAAATTTGAAATAAATTACATTTTAAATTTTAGACTCTATTCTATACACATTTAAAAAACAACTTTCAATTACTTTCCAAAAGATTGGGTGGAGGGGGGGGACACTCAATTTTTTATTTTTCAAGATGTGTCCACTTTGAAAATTAGTAAAAAAAAACATATATTCATTAAAAAATTAGTAAAAAATCAGCCATAAATTATAAGATGTTGGCTAATTTTTTATTAAAATTATTTTTGGAATATTCAACAAAGTTAACGTTTTAGGGGGAACACACCAAATGCTATGTTATATTTTTTTAACAAAAATAGGAGAACTTTGTGTGCTCCCCCTATGTGAACCTCATAATCTCCACCATTAAAAAAAAATTTAGAAACCAAATTCTAATTATTACAAATCTTGTTTTTGTTGCATATTTAACATTGAGTGTGGCTATCTTCAATTTATCATCCAAACCCTATTGGGAAAAGTAGAAAATGCACAAGTAGGAGTTTTGATGATTATTGTGGAAACTTGTGAATGACCTTGTTCAGTTCTACCAACTATTGAATCATAAGATGCGGCATTGTGGAAAAAAATGGTATCATTATGGGAAGCATCCTTGTTGGATGTGGAAGGATTATTTTTATCATGATTTGGGAATAGATTCTTATACTATCTAATTGATCATTTAGGGAATTCATTGGATGACCTTTTGTTAGGAAAAAAATGTCTCAACTTTGCAATTACAAAAGGTTACTATTTTTAGTAAGTTTACTTTTGAGCACATATGAGTTTAAATTTTTTCCCAAAGCTATGAGATGGTAAAATAAACATGTTGGTAAAGTTTTCATCCAAAGTTATGTTTGGATTTCAAGATATTAAAGTTTTTATTATTGAAAATTTCAAAGTTAATTTTTTAGGAACTTAGAGGCCATTTTTGAGTTTGAAAGTGGTCATAACTAGATAGTTTTTTTTATGGCCTCTAAAATTTGGGTTTCCTAAATAAGAAATGTGAAAATGTGTTGGAAACGTAAAATAATTGTAAATGGGAGTTACATGTGTTGGTGTGTGTTTTGACACATCATAGGGAATCTTTTATTGGAGATAAGTTGGGCATCACTTTTTTGGGTGGTTTTAGCTCATGGGTTTGTAAGTATCATTTGATGGCTTCATATATTATTTGTTCTCTACATTATTTTCTTTAGATGGAGGTTGAGTGTAAGAGTCTTATAGATGTTGATTTACCTCTAAATAGTTGGTTGGTGATACTCTTTTGAAAACTTTCTCTACAATTATATTGCAATTTGGTTAATTTTTTAATATATATTGGGTGACTTTTAGAGTGTGGAGTTTTTCCCCCAAAAGGGTTTTCTCCACATGAATCACTATAATTTGGTATGAATTGAGTTTATGAGTGTAGGAATTTTTTCACTACCTTAACTTCCTTACACCTTCAACTTCAATCTCACCACAATCAATGATATCTTGGATGTAATTTTTTAGTTTCATACATTTTAATGTGGAATGAACCTTAACATGATGGTATCTATAATACTTATTATCCTTATACCATGTAGGATTTGGTTGGTTTTCATCTAAAGGTCTAGTGATGGGAAATTTCACCATATTGGCTTGGACCAATTTTTGAAAGACCACTTCCATGGGTTCATCCAATAAGTATATTTTTGTTTAGGTTTTTTCTAAGGCTGTGCTTGTGGGATAGAGATATTTCTTTGGGCTTGGACGTATTGAATGTTTTGACTTGGGGTGTTGATGGTGTTGGTATTTTTACATTTTGAGTGTGTTTTGTATCTACGACACCATCATTGAATACATTCTTATTTTTGTGCCAAAATTGATGTTTTTCATTGGATTGGTTATTATTTTTCTCTATTTTCTTAATAAATTTGGTAATAAGGGCTTGTTTTTATAGTGAATCCTTTGTTTATGATTTTTTCAAAGGATTTTGCACATTAGACCTACAAGTGGAAACTGATTTCTTCATTAAGATTTTGGAAAAATATTGTGACAATTTGTTTCTTAGGCATAGGCCAAGGAAATATACTTACAATATTTCTCCACCATTGCAAGGTCACAAAGCTATCAATATTATGTTATTTAGTATTACACAAGTTTAATATGGTAATTCATGTTCGAAATTATATGATAAATGTGTAACACATTATTTTAACTAGGCATTTGAAGGTTTTGATAGAGCCTTGTGGTAGATGGATGAACCTTTCTAAGTCCAGCCTCCAAATATTTATGGGAAAATTCACATAAGATATAATTCACCTTAAGAAACTTCTTGACAAGATATGCATAATTCCTTCACATGTTCTTAGGGATCTCCCTTTCCATTATATTTATCAAATTTAGGAATTTCAAAATGTTGAGGGAAGTGGAACATAGTAATAGATCTATTAGAAGATTATGAACATATATCTTTGAATCTATAAGGTCTCTTTCGACTTTGTGTCCATAATTACAGTCCCTTAAACATCTCTTTCATCTCAGTCCATTATTGCACAAAAGAGTTTATGGGATTAAACTTTGTAGATGAATATGTTGTATTGGTGAGTGGAATGAATGAGTAGGTAGTGTGAGAGGGGTTTTATTTTTTATATATATAATAAAAAGAGGGTAAATTTTGTATTGATCCAAAGAAGTAGTACAAAGCAAAGAAGGACAACAGACCCACTTGGGGTCAAAGACTAAAAGATGAGTCATCAAGAAACCATCAAAAAACATCTCATACCATTCATAATAATCTCCTCTAGCACTTGAGAAAGGTCCTCTAGAAGGCTACCTTGACCATCCACACTCCAATTCCCCATCTGCTCAGATGCCCATTTACCCAATCCATCAACCACCTTATTCCATTCTTGTGAGATATGATAAAAGGAGACAATCCAAAGCTTCACCTAGATCAATGATTTGCTTGACCACCATAGCCAAATGCCAATGAACTCCTTTAAAATTAATCCTATTCACCATGTCAACAAAAATCTATGAATCAAACTCACAAATTATCCTTCTCCAACCAAGGGCAGAAGCTCATTTTAAAGCTGAAAGAATAGACAAAGCCTACATAAAATTGTTTGTTTGTAGAACTCTATAAATAGAGAAGAACACCACCACCCCTAAACTGTCTCTACCAACCCCACCAACACCAACATGCCTAGGATTTCCTCTAGAAGAACTATTTATGTTGGTTTTTAATACCCTAGGAGGAGGACTCCAAAAGCCACTTCTCTAGATCTTCCCTCTGGTAAGCTATCTCAGCCTAGGCCAAGAACCACTCTGATCACCAACATTAAGCACAAAATCCTAGACCACCCTCATATCATTAGGATCAACAGGGACAAATAATTCAAATTTAGCAACAAGAGTTTTTTATAGAACCCCCAAGAACCTCAACCATAATTGTCATACCTAAAGCTTCAAATCTAGAAAATTACCATGATCTATTCCAACTAGATATTCCAAATAATCAAATTGGGATAGATTTTCCAAGAAACATGAAGAAAAGAGGACTTAGAAGGAGGATTCCCTAGCCCATTCCAAAATTTAGCTAAAGAGGAGTGTGTCTACATGCCTAATTCCAAACATCCCAACATAAATTTTAAATCATCATAGGAAAGGAACATTGAAAGGAGAGATGCAAAGCATTCTCTTCATGGAAAGTACACATGACACACATAGAGGGACCCTGAAATCCCCTCCCTTGAAGATTCTCCCAAGTGAGTCACTTATTCTACACCACAAGCCAAGAGAAGAAGTTACACTTAGGCTGAGAGGACTTATTCCAAACCTACTTCCACTAAGGAACATCAACACATCTAAACAACTGCTTGTCCAACACCTAGTACTTGGAAGCAACCAATAAATTCCCTTTCAGGTCAGGCCCCCAAGCAAGTAAATCCTTCCTCGGGAGAGAATTACAAACTCTTCCAACCAGAATATTAGCCAACTCTTGATGCTCCTCAACCGATCCCTAGGAGCCCACTCTTGGGGGTCCTTCTATATGTACACAATAACTTGATTTAGAACTTGAGAAGACTTGAAGTCAACCACTTTACACCAGCCAACATCAAGGAACACCCTACATAAGGGCTACAAATGAGGATGAGTTAGCATGATAGGAGGATGCCCGTGCCAAGAGTCAAACCAAAATAAAGCTTCAGAGACCCTATTGTAGATTAAAAAAAAATCTTGATTAAAAAGCTTGGATCCCCTTTTAAGGGTATCCAAAATCATATAAACCTGCCCCAAAATACTAAATCTAGGAAGCTCCTCACTCTTCACCCCCCTTAAATACTTTGAAGTAAGAATTTTGGCCCATGTTTGATGTTGTTTAGAACGCCACCACTGACACAACTTTGCCACCAAAGCCTATTCATTCAGATCATCTCGACACAACCCAAGCCCACATTCCTACTTTAGCCTACAAATTATGTCCCACTTAACCAAACTCCACTTCCATGAAAGGAGATTACTAGACCAAAGAAATTTTCAAGAAGCACTCTCAATTTTTTTTATGAAAATAGTAGGGTAGAAAACACAAAACACCTTTACAAAAGAAGAGTCTACACCACTGACTTCAAAAGAGTCACCCTCCCCACTATAGAGAGATACATGCACATCCAATGACTAACCTTTTTCTAAAACTTATCTATAATATAATGTCAAAAATTCCTAGGAATCGATTGGATAGCAAGAGGGATACCAAGATAAACAAAGGGGAGTGAGCCCGTCTAAAACCTAATAATGCAAGAAATTATCCTCTAAATGAGCTACAAGGTATTAAAGAAATAGATAAAGGACTTTTCCTCATTAATTTTTTATCTTGAGGCTGCCCAATAAATATCTAAGGTCCTCAAATTCACAACTTCTTCAACTTTGGCCATACCCATCAGGGCAATGTCATCCACAAATTGAAGATGGGATTGGGGGCGTAAGTTACCACCCCAACTCCAACCCTAAATAATACCAAGCTTTACATGAAATTTATTAAATCTCCCTAGAACTTCAACCATAAGGATAAATAAGTAAGGGGACAAGGGATCACCTTTCCTAAGACCCCTAAATGCACCAAAAATATTAGAATATTCACCATTGGTAAGAATATAGAAAGAAGAAGAAGTGACACAACTCATAACCAAATCAATCAAGGCACCACCAAACCCAAAAGTTTGCAAGATATTGGAAAGGAACTCCCATTTAACTCGATCATAAGCCTTGGCCATATCAAGTTTAAAATAAACATTACCTTATCTTTGGAGGAGGCCATGGAATGGATAGCTTACACCACAATAACAATCCCATCAAGAATATGCCTACCAACAACAAACCCACTTTGTTGTTTAGAAATTAACCTTCCTAGCCACGACTTGAGATGTTTTGTAATAAGCTTGGTAATAATTTTGTACACAACATTACATAAGGCAATGGGTATGAAGAGATCCAAAAAATTGGCTCCTTTCCTTTTTGAAATAAGAGAAAGAAAAGTAGCATTCATGACTTTTAGAATTTTCTCATTCCTATGAGATTCCTGAACAACCTTAGGGAGATCCAACTTGATAATATCGCAAAACTCCTGAGAAAACATCAATAGGGAATCCATCTGGTCCCAAGGTCTTCCCCTTCTTCAATAAGAACACTATATCCTCCAACTCACTCAAAGAGATAGGTTTGATCAAAGATTCATTCATTTTAATAGAAACCAAAGAAGGAATACAATTTAAAATTTGGGCCTTCTCCTTAGGGGCAAGAGGATATTCCTCTGTGAAAAAAGATGAAGAGAAACAAAAAATTTCTTCAGAGATTGCATCAAAGGAAGAATGAAGATTACTTTCTGAGGACCTAAGAGAAGAAATGAGGTTACCTTGACTTATGTCCTTAAAAAAATTGTGGAAAAAAGAAGTATTTCTATCCCCTTCCTAAAGCTAATCAATATGAGACTTCTACTTCTAGAAAATTTCCTCCTGCAACTCCCATTCCTCCACCTCTTTTAAAGTTGTTGCCTCTAGCTTGCAGTTTTCCTCAGTAAGACCATGGTCCTAGATCTGTCTAGTAATAGAATCCAAGTGAGCTTGGGCTAACTTATTAGCCTGAAAAACATTACCAAAATGATACATGTTCCAACTTTTCAACATATATTTAACATATTGAAGCCTCTAAGTGAAGGTGTACATTACAGTACCATGTGTCAGCTTTTCAAATTGCCACCAAAAAGGAATAAGTTCATGAAGGGATAGATCTTGAAGACACATCAGCTGGAATATGAAGGATTTTATTTTAAATTTTCTGGAAAGTTTAGCCAAGAATTTGATCAGCCAATGATCAGATCTTCTCCAATCTAAATCTTAGATCTAGTCAACCATCTTTCACCCACCCAAAACAAGAAACAAAGAACCTGTCCAACCTTTTAGAGATAGCAACCTCCCCACTTATCCTATTATTCCATGTAGCTACCTTGACTTCTGTGCTTAAAAAAATTGTGGAAAAAAGAAGTATTTCTATCCCCTTCTTGAAGCTAATCAATATGAGACTTCTACTTCTAGAAAATTTCCTCCCGCAACTCCCATTCCTCCACCTCTTTTAAAGTTGTTGCCTCTAGCTTGCAGTTTTCCTCATTAAGACCATGGTCCTAGATCTGTCTAGTAATAGAATCCAAGTGAGCTTGGGCTAACTTATTAGCCTGAAAAACATTACCAAAATGATACATGTTCCACCTTTTCAACATATATTTAACATATTGAAGCCTCTAAGTGAAGGTGTACATTATAGTACCATGTGTCGGCTTTTCAAATTGCCACCAAACAGGAATAAGTTCATGAAGGGATGGATCTTGAAGACACATCAGTTGGAATATGAAGGATTTTCTTTTAAAGTTTCTGGAAAGGTTAGCCAAGAATTTGATCAGCCAATGATCATATCTTCTCCAATCTAAATCTCAGATCTAGTCAACCATCTTTCACCCACCCAAAAACAAGAAACAAAGAACCTGTCCAACCTTTTAGAGATAACAACCTCCCCACTTATCCTATTATTACATGTAAATATCCATTATGAGATTTGATATCTATTGACATGGGTGTTTTTACACTTTCTCAACATAGACAATATACAAGTATGCTATCTCTCTTGAAAGGTAATTTTTGCAACTAAATTTTAGAAATCACCCCAAGGTCTCTCGGGTGTCAGGTCATGACAATGCTTGGAATAGTTCAATGGTTGATATGATTTGCTGGTAATCACAAAAGGAATTTATGGTTTACTAAGCCTGGATGTTTTGGGCCTGCAAATGGAGTTTTACAAATTCTAGAAATGAGCACATAGTTGCTGCAAGTTCAAAACAACAAGCTAAAACTCCATATTGCTCATTAGATTTGGATTTTCGATGATGTTGGAACTTTGTTTTCACTTCAGATTTTAAAGAAATAGAAATACAAAAAAAGGGTTAGGAGTTTCATAGACCTATAACTAATGATGAACATTAACAATGGAGAATTATATAGTGGAAAAACTTCCTAAAACTAAGTTCCACTTAACTAGGAACAACCCACAGTCTCATGAAACTAGTGCAATATTCAAAGGGTCATTGCAGATTTTTAGACTGTTCATTCACCATTAAAGCATGAATAACAATTGAACTTAACTGTAACACAATAAATAAGGCTCAGACTAACTTTACACAACAACTTACCATCAATAAAAAAAAAAAATTATGAGCTAGGAATACATCAAACACAACAACATATATCCACCATTAAAGCACAACATACACTAAAAACTAAAAGTAACTTAAGACTTGGAACAAAAAAGCTAAAATATACTACTTGGAGATAGAATCATGCACATATGAGATTAATACACAAGAAACCTTCAAAACAATGGTTTTCTCATATATTTTTGCAGCAACATGTCTTTACAACAACTCATCTCTCTCTTTGAAAATGAGAGGATGCCCCTATTTATAGTTTTCAAAAAGTGAAATGAATGGACAAGATTCATTTACAATGAATGGATCATATTCATTCTCACTTAGGGTTTCACCTACCCCCAAATATATTACAATATAAAATAGACTTTTGTCTTTTTCCCTATTTTGTCCTCTAGTCTATTTTGTCTTCTAGTTGCTTCCAACTTTTACAACTATTTCAATAACTATTCATCATCAATAATGGGCTTTCCGACCTCTTTCTACATTGTTGCATACTCCATGAATTTTCCAATCATGGTTATGAGTTTCTTTTCCTTAGAGAGCTCAAATTTGAGGATCTGGAAGGCTATTTTCTTGAATCTTTCTATGATTTTCTCCCACTGTTTAGTGTACTTGGGCATAGCCTTGATAACCTATTCTAACTGGTCAAAGGACCTTACAAAAAAATCCATAAAATTTGGTGATAGTGTGTCACCAGCTCCTTGTTCCATTTTCTTGTGAAACAATGACTTGATCTTCTCTAGATCTAGCTCAAGGGTAGGCATCTCATAATCTGTCATCAGCTTCAAATAGTCTCTTCTATATGTTTGATGTTCTTCCACCCACTTGTGATCAAGCTCTAATTCATGCAAGGCCTTTTACAAAATTTCCTTTCTATAGTTTAGATCCATTTGCCATGTCTCAACCAACCAATGATCCTCCTTTGGTAGCCCTAGCTCTTTTGTCCATTTTTCCTGGGAAAGATTAAGGATGCTCTCCAATGTCTGATAAGTAATCCGATACAACTTGGGGAAATCCTTGCATGTTCTTATAAAATCTCCCACCTCCTTTTGCAGACTTAAAAATTTGTTGTATACTCTAGCTGCATGACAGATGCTCATGTCACCATTGTATACAACTCTGTTGAACCAATCTACAGTGGACTTGACCTAGTTTTTCCTCTTCTCTATTTTATTTATTTCCTCCTTTGAGAGCAAGGAGGGTTCCAATGATTCATTCAGAGTCTCTTCTTCTGTGGAAGCCCACAATTGAATGTAGGCAATGAGATTCGTCACTTGTGCTTTCATCTCTTCCTTAGTTGATTGGTATTTATTCATTTGCTATATGATGGTGGACATTGGCCCTTGAAGGTCATCCATCTTTTTCTCACGAGTCACTGGGTCCAGATTGATAATAGATATATGGTAGTCCTAGCCTTGGAGGGCACTCACATATTTATCCACTCTCAGGGTGGCTATTTACAATGTTCAGAACCCAAAAGCCTCAAACGTGATGTGCAATCAGATTTTGGGATTTTTCTCCTTCTGAGTCCTTGTCCGCGCTCAGACTAGAATGGCCTCCAATCGGGCCTTAGGATCAATGAATACATGATATTTCCTTTTTAGTGGTTGTTCCAACCATACGGGGACCTCTATTTGATGCTTTGGTGATTCACAATCACCTTCCTTTTCTCGTTCCTTATGAGTTTCGTCCTCTTCATCATCGAATGCCTCTTCATACTACCTTTCTTCTTCATCTAAGCTTTCTTCTTGTATTGTTTTCCCTTTTTTAAGATCAAGAGTGACTTCATCTTCCATAGGCTTATTTTCTTTCATTGCTATCCCTTTATCTTTGGGATGCTAAATCTCAATATTTTGCCCGGGCTCAGTGTCCTCTTTTATCTTCTCTTCTTCTTTACTCTTTTCTTTCCCCCTTTCTGTAGGTACTTCTTGCATTAGGCCCTCATCTCGACTAGTTTTCAAAGGTTATTTAATTATTACTATATCCACATCTGTGTCTACATTCCCCTCCTCGGAGTGGTGTTCCTTTGGGTGCACCTCCTTATCTTTGTACTCTCAGGGCAGCTCTTCATCTAGCTCCTACTCAAACGTTTCAACTTCATAGCATTCGTTGAGCTTATCACTGCCTTCACCTTCAAGTGTTTGCTTCCCCTCCCCATCAAAAGCTACCCTATCAATATTTAGGCTCAATCCACCCTCAGGGTGCTCAAAATAATCCTCCTTAACATAGTCTTTTAAGTCTTTAGCAACATCCCTCACAACTTCCTTTGTTTTCTTTGCACTATGCCTCTCCATTTCTTTTAAAATTTGCATTGTTGCTTCCATCTTCAGGGGTTTAGTTGGTGGTGTAGGGAGAGGAAAATTGGCAACAAGTTTGGCCATTAATTCTTGGACCTTGGGGTCAAGGATCACCCAAAAGATCTCAATTGGAACATTTTTCATATAGGCTATGAAGGCTTGCAACAAAGTGAGTGGTGCCATGGTGGTCATTGATAGGGAAGGAGGTAAAGTGGTGAGGGTCGACAATGGAGGTGGGAGTGAGGAGGATGACAACAATGAAGTGGTGGAAGAGGAAGAATCCAAAACCATCTCTTGAGAAGTTGTTGAGACTGAGGTTAGGTGGACTGAGATGTCCATGGTGGGTGGTGATGAGATGGGCAAAGACCTAGAAATAGAAGATGGTGGAGTAGCAACAACAGTGGTAGCAGGAGCAAAAGTGGTAGGTGGGGGTGAGTGAGTTCGCTCAAATTATTCCTCCTCTTCAGGTTGTTGCTCTTCCTCCTAGATAGTGGGCATCTCAAGAATGAATGTTCCTATTCTCTTCGCCCTCTTCAATGATTGATCCTCCATTATATTCCTCAAATACACTTTGTATTTAGGCTTGCACTCAGGTGCATCCTTCCTCTTTTTAGATCAAGTGATAGGCGAGGATTTGGGAGCTTCACCCAATGAAGTGGCAACAACACCACCACCACTCTCACTTTCAATGTCATCTTCTAATTCCATATACATAAGTTCTGCACCCTGTTCTTTTACTTGATCTATTTTCCCATCCACCCATTGCTTGGTTCTTTGTTCAATAGGGTGGGTGAGAATATCCAGGTTCATGACCTTTTCCTTGGTCCAATCAATGACCAGTAGTGACATCTCATCCAAGGCATTGTATCTTTCATCCAAAATGTTATTATCCTTGACAATTTGGTTAGGCACAGGAAAAAAATTAACAACCTTTACAAATTGGGCGGTCATTCTCATATAATACCTCATTCGAACCTCCTTGTCATCTTCACAATTTGCCTTAAAGTCTTTGACGTGAGGTCAATGGGCGTGTTGTCTCCCAACCAACTTCTTCAATTTTCTATGAGGATTTACTCTTCCTCAGTCTATGTGCAATTCCATGCTATATTCTACTAGTTCCTTCACCGAGTATTCAACACATGGGGCAGTTGGGCAAGAGTACATTCCTTGCTCAAGTGTGAGGGGATATGGGACCCCTGCCTAGTGCTTGTCACTTAACAATGTATGGTTAGTATGCAACCATTAGGTGAGCTCCAACATAATAATCTAGTCATTAGGGTAGCGTGGCAATATGTAGGGTCTTCCTAAGAACCCTTCTATTCTAATGTAGGTGAACTTCAGGAATTGGATGAATAGATATCCAAAACCCTTGATGATTGCCTTAGCACTGTGCATTACTCTTATTTCAAGGTCTCCTCCCACGAGTCTAATAATATGCCCGATGAAGGCATCATTTTCTCTTTTGTACTCCTTGAAATCTATGTATTGCAATTGGGGGTAGCAATCATATACTTTGAGCTCTCCCTTCTTGGTTCCCAATGCTCTAGCACAAAATAATCCTTTATATGGGAAATTAACTACTAGAAGGTAGACTAGATATGAAGTCATATAGAACTTGGAGGTCTTCTTGACTTCCATGAACTGGTTGTGTAAATTGTTACTTATCATCTTTGCCTAGTGGAAATTGGCTTCTCCTTTGAAGATCTCCTCCATAAAGTAAAACATGCATTCTTCAAAAAAGGTGGTCATGGGTAGGCCCATCACCCTGCTCAAGAGTGTAACCAAGTCATGATATTCCTCAAAGAAATCACTTATGCACAAAGTTTGAGGTACCTTGTTGGTACTAACCCTCTTATCCTTTAACCATACTTGATTTATTTTTCTCTTATAGCCTATGGGATCATGTTTCCACATTTTTTGGGCGTATTCCTTTTCCACTTCTTCCATTACATCAAAAGTTAGAATACCAAATGTCCTACCAATAGATTTGGTTGACAGGTCTACTAGCACCTTTCCATCCTTGGCAATTATTTTCTTGTTGCTAGCATGGTAGCATTCTCGATAGGCCATTACCAGTTGTGGAGCAATCAATGCAGGGGGAAAATTGGCTACCTTTGCAAAACCAATTTATTTTATTCTTCGAGCCTCCTCTATAGTGGGTTTGACCATAACCCTCTATATGAACTCATCTATATTAACATGCCCAAGGTCAATGTTGGAAGTTGTATCCCAGTTGGAAGCAAGCTTGGAGGTACACTCCACCCCATGGAACTGGTACTTCATCTTCTCCTTTTCTTCCTTTCCCCTTGGGGTTCTTATAGGCTTCTTTCCTTTGTCCTCTTTTCTTGCTAGCTTCCATGATGGTCCCCAATAAATTCCATAAATCCTGCACAAAAAGAGTGTAGTAAGTGCATTGATATATTAAGAGAGAAAATTCCAATTAAATATTGCAAATTCAATGTTAGACACATTCATATGCCCTCGAAAGACCATAATATTCATCATTGTTCATATTTTGGAGTTCGTTTGGGTAGTCTAGGAGAATGCGAGCTTAGGGTTGTGGGTTTCCACTAGACAGAAGCCATTGTAATGAAAGTCATTAAATAAGGATGCTAGGACCATGAAATCCTGCAAACAACCACCCACACTAGAATTTCCACATGGTTTGAATGATGATAAAATCTCTCATGGAATGATTAGGCATGTGCAAGAATTGTATATAAGGCACTTAAGGCTGTGAGATTAAGCTTTGGTGCTCTTGCAAGTTTGAAGGGTGCAGGCACCATGGGGCGGAAAGCCCTCAAAGCTTAGCCATTTAAGTAGCAGTGTCGGATGGAGGATGCGCCACATGATAAATTTCCCTCCAAGTTTCGTTGATGCTTTTGGATGTTTAGGAGTTGAGCAATGCAGAGATCGATGAGTGGAGGGTCGTTGGGGTTTTTCCATTAGAGAACAACTTTGGGTAGGCAGAGTTCCAACCACAACGACCCTCATGGGTGGACCATCGGAATGATTCGCTCAAAATTTTATGACTTGCACGTCTTAGGACTGACAAGGACAAAGGTGGGCTCAGGGCTCATATGGTGGGGTGACGCATTGGTTTTTCTATTAAAGAACAAATTTGGGGAAATAGCATGCCACAATTGAATGGTCACAAGGGTGGACCCACAAGTTCATTTTGGACTCAGTGGTTTGTCGAAGACTTTGGGGCTGAGGTAGTAAGTAGCGGGTGTGGAGTCTGCGGTGCAGGGTGATGTGGTAGCCCCATCGTAAATCCACAATATTTAGGTGATGGCGAGCCACACAAAACAACCTGCAGGGCGGTTGGGTCTTAGTTAAATTTCTAAGTGTTGGGCATGGTTAGCTAATGGTGAAAATGAAGGTGGAGACTACATGGTGGGAGGATACGAAGACTTGGCCGCTAATGGAATGGTGATGAGATAGGGGCGGTCTGTAGGTGGTGTCCCGCATGGGTATTTATGCATGGAATCACAAACTTAGCCATTTTCACTTCAACGCCTTTGGGTGATGGAAAAACAAGGATGACAGAATCAATGAGGCAAGCCACACGGGTTTCACTATTGAGAGTGGAGATGGATGGGAAAATTCCTGCATGAGTTAGGGAGACTCTCAAATTTGTAGAAATTTTAAATGCAAAGCCAATGTACTCGAGTTTGATAACCTCTAGTTTGAAAATTATTTGATGGGTACCCCAGAATTAGATTTAATCATGAGTATCGCTAGGGTTTAATGGATTTTGATTTCAAATAGTTATGAAACCCTAACCGTAACAATTTAAATGCATGACAAAGGTGAGGGATGTGAATTCCTACCTTTGAGCAATGTAGGAAAGTGAAACAAAGGCTCATATCCTTTGGAGAATTTTGCGCACATGGGAGCTCCTTGTTTTCTCTTTGAAATTCAAACTACAAGGCGGTTTATTTATAAGTGGTTCAATCATTAATGCACACATTAACTCCTCGATACATTGACATGTGGCTAGGTAAAGTGCAGAAACCCGTGTCAACGTAGCCATTCAATGAAGACCTAGGCAGTGAAGGTAGATGCAGGACCCACCATGTGGGAAGATGTTGAGGGTTGGCCGCTACTTAATAGTGATGAGATAGGGGCAGTCTGCATAAGGATACCCATAAATGTGGGTCTGCCGAGCTTGGTGGATGCAACAAAAAACAAGAGAAAGAAACCCATAGGCCAAGTTTCGTAAAGGAGAAAGACTTAGTAAATTTAGGATAGGTAATTTTGGTTGAAGGGAATTTGAATTATTTAATGCATGTGACCAATTTTAAGCATGGAAATAGGGGCACACAAAATGAGGTGAGAGAAAAAATAAAAAGATGGGGTTCCCTGGTTCAAATGGGGCGTGTGTGCTAAAGGCACAATAATATCAACAAGGTTCAAAAAAGAAATGTTGTCCCTTAGAAGCTCTAAAGAGGGTTCCATGTGAGCTGAACCACCAACCTTTTCCTCCAACAAGAGAATAAAATTGAAATCACCCACTACAATCTAGGGAAACAAAGGTTTAAGAGAGATAACTAATCTAACACCAGACCAAAGCTGATACTTACCAATCAGATCAGTTGGAGCATAGAGATTAGAGAGAAGGATAACCTCTCCAGACTCTAAGGAAGAAGTAGCCAAAGAAATGGAGTGCCTACTAGACATCCACCAAATATGAAATATTTTGTGTGGATCCCACATACAAGAAACCCCTCTAGAGCTACCTTGCATTGGCCTCTACACCAGATCTTAGAGGCCAAATTCATCACACTTTCAACAAAAAACTTAGTCTCTTGAAGAAATATTAAGTTAGGAGAATGAGCATGAATCATCTCATGAATAGCCTTTTGTCTAGGGATGCTATGCATACCCCTTACATTCCAAGATAACACAATCATCTTTGAGTATGTGAAAAATGAGAATCAATGGTTCTCACCAATCTAGACTCAACCAAATTATTGAAAATAAACTTAACCTTCTCTCGATCCTTCTTCTGCCCAACCTTGGGGGGCCTCTCAAGATCCCCTTCTTGGGGGGGTTTTTCTATAGGCCTGAAGAAGGAGGAGGCACAAAACCATTTACACTACCAAAAACCTCCTTTTCTGCACTAAGACTAGAACTAGGTAGGTTTGATCCTTCCTTAACCTTTGGTATCATAGGCATCTCCAAATTTCTATGAGTAGAGGGAGGAAGATCTATGGCCATATACGCCTCCTGATTCCCCAACTAAGAGGGGTTAAGAATCATGTTTTCATGATCCTCTAAGTGAACCTCATCCAACCTGCCATCTGACACCTACATACCCAAGGGCACACCCTCCTCCTGAGCCAAATCATCAAGGACCTCAAATATATTGAAGGTCTCCTCCTCTTGTCTATCTTTGATATTTCTCTTTAGACCCCTTCTCTTGTTATTTCACTAAACAGGTGCAAATCCATCCTTATCAGTTAATCCCTCCTGTATAAGAGATTTCCCTTTATCCCTCTTCAAAGAAACATAAGAGGGAGAATTACCTATACAAAGAGCATGAGTGGCCCTAGGAAATTTCCTCTATAAGTGACCATATTCATGACATATCCTACAACGAAAAGGAAAAGCCTCGTAGTCTAACTATTGAGTCCAAGAGGAAGACCCCACATAAATTTCTATCAAATCTAGAAGTGGATTATTCAAGTAAATTTCAACACAAACTTGGGTGAAAGAAATTAACCTTTTATTTAGTGTTTGTTGCGAAGGTCCAACAGGTTTCTTGAGCAATAGGGCAATCATTTTCAAAATTTTACTTATCCAATACTCCAAAGGCAAGCGTGAGAGGGGCACCCAAAAAGGAACCCTAGAGAGAAGTTCCTTTACAGAGTTAAAGCCTACATGCCATGGTTTAATGAAAAGACCCACTTGATTGTAAAAATACGAGCCACCCTCAAAAGCCTTGTTCATGTTAGATAAGTAGGAAAAATCAACCATGAAAAAATTATTCACCACCAACATAATGTCCAAATACCCTTCAAGATTCCATGTCCTTCAAACCCACAGTTCTAGAAATGGGAGCGAGACCCACAGCCCCATGAAATTGCAAATTAAAAAATGTTTTCTCAAATATTCCATATTTTCTACCATTGAGTCTAGTTGAATCACCAAAATTGAGTGGTCTTGAGAATGCTCCAAACAACCATTCACTTTTTAAATTTCACACACACCATTCTTTGGCGTACCCTCATCATGTTTAGCCATGCTCAGATGATCAAAACCTCCATCCAAAACATGAGAGGAAATATTTGACCTAATCAAGGCCCCATAAAGTGCCATGCAAGGAAGAAAACCAATCCACTTGCATGCACCACAAAACTCCCAAAGAACAAAAGCACAAAAATCCTACCATGGGTCTTACTAAGCAGGAAAAAAAAGAAGAAAAAGGGAGAGCCCACACCTCCAAACACATGAAACCCCTATCAAGAGAGATAACAACAAATAGAGTAGAGAAAATTTCTACCTCATGCCACCAAAATCCTTGCAAATAGAGGCCCATGACACCATTAGAAACTACAAATGCAGACAACAAGAATAGAACCAAGAAAAATAAATAGAGGAAGACAACGACCCCCCTGGCCGCAATCCACACCTACCCATAGATCGTCCCCTCATCCACAAAAAAGAACAACCCCAAAATAGAAAGGAGCACAACTAGGGAAATGAAACCCTAGCCTGCTCAAGCAAAGCTCCACAACATGCCATCCAAAAACTTCCAGAGTGTGATTTGGGGTTTAGCTGTTGTTGATTGAGAGGTACAATTTGTTGATGATTGGATTTAAGGAAATATGATGAAATGATAGGGATATATGAATTTGAAAAATGTTGGTATGATGAACTTGGAGGGATTCATGATGATTTTTATGGTAAATATGATGTAACATTGGAAATAGATGTTTAGGGAAAGTATGTACTATTTGGAGAAAGGGATGATTATGTGAGATATGATGAAAATGTTTGAGGTGGAATGAATGTTTGAAGATTTTTTTTTGATGAATTAATATGAGTAATTTTAGGGAGCATGTGATATGATGGGGAAAGAGTGTGATGTGGTAAGTTGAGAGGGTATTTTAAATTAGACTTATGAGGATGGATTAGGAAGGGTGAATTGAGGAGAAATAAAATGGGATGAAATTAGAATGTGGTTAGAGGAATGTTGAAAATTTAGTGTGGCAATGAGTCTACCTCTAGGTGTGTGTGTGTGTGTTATTTTGGGGTCATTTGGTGATGGGAAAGGAAGATTCTCCAATGAATTATCAAGTTTGGTTGTGGTGGGTGGAGAACCTTGCCTAATTAGATATTTTCGCTTGGAAGTGTCAAAATGAAATATAATTTTGGCCCTAGTTCAAACCAATTGATTCAAGAAGTTATCCTTATCCATGACAATAAGTAAATCTAATAAATATATTGCTTCTTGATTTTGGATAAAATAATGAACCTGCTGGAAGTATGTACAAATTTGTTTTGTCATTGATGTCAACAAGCTTGTGTTTTCATTGATTTCAACTGTATATGTTGAGGAAGATTGGTGTTGAAGATGAATAGTTGGTGTTGTCTATGTTTTGATTTTTTGCATTATGTTGTCATCAATTAAGCTACTGGTGTTAAGCTCTATTGTTTATTTGATAAACTTCTATATAGTGCCGATGATGATGTACATGTGTCTCTGGTGCTTGGTTTCTAAGTGATTTTGAGAAAAAAATGATAAAAAGAAGAAACAGTGAGTTGCAGTGTTGTTCTGGGTTACAAAGAGATTTTTTGATTTTGCTCCGCATTTCTTCTAGGTTGAATATTTTCCTTTGTGATTCAACTATTTTGGTGAGATCTATTCAGAGGTGCTATATTCAAGATATGGTATGCTAGATTTCCATATAGTAGAAGTTGTGTCACCAGTGTGTGACTGTGTATTGTAGAGGTGTCTAGGAGAAATATTTCTTCTCTGCATTTCTTCATAGTTATGTTTCAGGTCTTGCAATTCTAAAGGAATGTTGATGGTGATGGTAGTTTAACTCAATCAAGAGGATTTGAGGTTTGGTTCTTCAGAAAATAGTTTTTCAAGTAATAGTGTATGACAAAGTAATCTGAGTGTACTGGGTTTGTACATTCTTCAAGTGGAAGTTGTTGCGAAGGAGTTTGTTGGATTTCAAGATGTTTGAGGAATATTCTAGATCATGTTCAAGCATGTTGTGTGGTTCACAAGTCATCTTTGGGTTTGAGGAAGCATGCACTTAAAAGTTTAATAGTGTTTACATGGGTAACGACCAACTTAGTGTTTACACTACATGCGCAAAGGATAAATATTGTTTGTGGTAGCACGTGGTTAAGTGGTGTTGTTGATTTGGGTCCCAATTAAGTTTTGATGTTGTTCACATTCACTTCTATCCACCACAAAAGTGTTTTGGTACTAGCATAATTTGAATTTGCATGTTTGAGGTGCATAGCCAACCTTGGAAAGGGTTGAAGGTTGATGATGATATAAGTATGAGTTGAATTGTTGAAGGAGGTTAAGATAGATGAAAGTGAGAAGTGTATGATGCAAATTGAAGATTTGTAAGGTGTAAAATTGAGAAGAGAAGTGCAAGCTTTCAAGTGTTGGATTACCATATGCAGTGAGTAGAAGGTGTTTGCAATCATTCAAATAGACTGTGAAGGTGTTGGAGCTATTGTGGTGGATTTTTTGTTGCATTGAGATCATGTTCTATGTGTAGAATTTATTCTCTATCTTCTTTTTCTATTCCAACAAAGAGCCTTAGCTATGAGCCTTTTTGGACAGTGTGTCCTATTATGGCAGTGAGCCTTTATAACCAATTTTTTAATTACTTATATTGTGAGCTAATCCTCATCATGTTTTTTCCCTCCTTGGGTTTTCCACATAAATTCGGTGTTCTATTGTGCATGGTGTTAAAGTTGTTTCAGTTTCAATTTGCTTTTCATGTTAAATATTCATAAAAAAATTAAGGGTTTAATGAATTCATGTGGATCTGAATATTAATGAGGGTTTTGATGTTTTGATAAGATACAACTGATTCACCCCCCTCTTAGTTGTCTTGCTCATTCAATAATTGGTATTAGAGCAAGGTTCCTTGGAGAAAATATTAACAACTTGAGGTAGATCTAGGATGGAAAACAAGGAGATCCCTAATGTTTGATGGCATAAACTATGCATTATGGAAGACAAAGGTGGAAGGCTATCTAGTTTACCTTGGATATGATGTCTGGTAGTCAATGAAGATTCAATATACCATACCTAAAAATGGACCAAGCATAATTGATGAGATCAAGGCCTATGAAACAAATGGTAAAGCAAGGTTTTTTCTCTTGAGTAGTCTTGCAAATTCTGAATTAGTGAAAGTTATGGATCTAAAAACTGTTAAAGAAATTTTGGATAAGTTGGAAAGTATTTATGAAGGAGATGATATGGTAAAATAAGCTAAGATGCAAAAATTGAAAACCAAATTTGAGAACTTAAGAATGTCTGAAGATGAAAACATTACAAGCTATATGTAGAGGGTAGATGAAGTGGTGAGCTGTGTACACATCTAAAAATGGTCATGGTTAACCAAACCTATTAATTAATTAAATATGAATTATTTAATTAATATTCTTAAGTCATCTACATATAAATAAATTTAATTATTTATTTATATTGTTCATTTTTCTAATTCTTCTAGTTTAATTAAATAAATAAGTTTATTTAATTAATTCTATCTTCCTCTTAATTAATTAAATAGATTTCACAATTTATTTATATTAATTATCACAAGTTTAAATTCTAAATTTAAATAATATTCTTCATTTCACATTTAATTAAATATTTTCAATATTTAATTAAAATATTTTCTAAATTCTTCACTTGTCTATCCAATGGTGTAGGTGTTTATTAGTTTTATTTGGGTTAAAATTATAAATTTCAAATCTAAAGTCAAATCACACTATAACTTGGTCTAATTTTTAGGATTTTTATGCTGAATGATTCATGTAACCCTTATACCTTCTTGTTTCTTGGTTTAATCTAACATTTGGAGAATTTTTGCACATTAGAGAATCAAAAAGGGTAGAGGAAACAAAGGAAAAGCTTCTTATGAAATCATCTTTCTATTGTATCAAGTGTTTTTAAACACTTTGGGAGCAATTATAATCTCATTCTTAAATTGTTGTATGGATCTGACACGACCGCGGCTAGAGGTTTTATTGATGTATGAGGAATAAAATGAAGCAAACCTAGGATAGACATTTAAATCTGAATTAACCAATCCTAGGATAGTCACCAAACATAAATTTATTTTGGGTTAAAGTGAATCCCATATTTTTAGTGAAACAACATCTTCACTTAGTGTAGAGAATTGTCAATTTGGGATTTAAAATTGAACCATTATTGTTTGTTGTGATTGTGGGTAATAGGTTTATGCTCTCCCCTTAACTGGGTGATTAGAACGCCATACTTACCTTTTATTTTCTACAATTTAATGCTTTATTACATCCTTTAGAAGGCCTGCTCTTGTGGGAAAAATTACTCACCCAAGAGGAACAACCTAAGTGGGAACACCTAAAGCTAAGGTTTCCAACCCACTTTAATCAAAAGCAAGTTGTTGATGAAAATCCAACTTGACAGTAGTAGGCAGGATAACCATCTCCAAAACCTTTGTTCTAAAGGTTGGGAGGTCTCTCGAGGGAGTATATCTATTGCCACACTAAACGGAAATACTTACTAAGAACCATAGTGTAGAAAGCCAGCCGTGTCAGTAACCAAACATCCTTTTAATCACGGTGCAAGGGGAGGGAAGAATTTTCCCCCAAGACACTCACCATATAATCACCATGGATTGTTTGCTCAAGGGATTCAGTATCCACTTCCGTCACCTTGAGTATGCACATGGAAAAGACAAAAACATGGGTGCCCTCTAGGGGGTGACATGGTTGTGTGAGTCGACGCGATTTTAAGCTATGGGCTGTGATTACTATGATGACCTATTTGACAAATTAAGAGTGAGTCTGACTGAATTGCTTATTTTGTTCAAAACCTATGAAAATCTCAAAGAACATGCACTCTTTGTTTAGATTCTAGGATTAACAAAACAATTGTTTGCTTCTCTATGCTGTGTTTTTCACATTTAAATTAGATTAAGATCATCCAAAAACTTTAAAACATGGGTGATAGGGAAGAAAATATTGTTCATAGGCTTTATGGAAATCATTCAAATCAAGAGATAATAGAAGAAATGCTTCTAGAAGCTGAACAAGATCCATAGTTTCTCTTAGATATGGAAAAGAGCTTAGAGCAAAATAAAGACAAATACTTTCTTTTATTGGAAAAACAAGGTGCCAAATTGCCCTCTGACTACAATATGGAGAAAATTAAAAAGAATCCTGAAAAGAAGGAAACTCCCTTAAACGATTTTAGTACTCTTACCCAACAATTAAGAGAATTCCAAAGGCAAGTCAAGGAAATAAAAGGGGGTACAACTAAAAATTCCTTTGATGGAAATATGAACGTGACCTTTTCTCCTCCAAAAACAACATCAACCAAATTCAATGTTTCTGAATTTTTGCAAAGGTTAAAGGGGAACCCCAAATCTAAGCCATCAAATAACATTGACCAATCTTGTCATGCCATGCATTTATCTTCATCCCCCATAGTTCAAAATGAACCTCACGATTCTTCCACCCAATTCAATGATCCCATTTAATTACCTTCTTCTATCATATCCTCTACATGTAATGATTCATTTCAATCTACACATCTCGATCAAAAAATTCTCTCCACTTCATCCCATGATACCAAAATTCTGCAAACCCTTCCAATCTTTGATCAAGATCCCATATCTCAAGAATCATATGATGATCCCCTCCTTTCATTATTCACTCATGATAATCCTCTTCCGTTTCAAGAACAAGATATTCTTCCAAGTCCTTCCTCGACCCCATCTTATGAATCCATACCCTCTCATGACTCAATCACATCCCAAGAGCATGACAATTCTTCCATCCTATCCAAAGCTTCCCTTCCATCTAATGATCAAGCTACTTGATCTCCTTCATCTAATGATTCTTTTCCAAGTCAAGATCAAAGTATCTCATCATCCTCATGTCAAGGGATCATCACACCTCTTCAAGAAATATCATCATTTGATCATATGGTTAAAAGCATTGAAAATTTCTCCACCATAACTATTGAAGACAATGATCAAAATCAATCCATCGATGAGCACTATGAAGATATGTCTACCCCATCTAGTGATCAAATCGACATTCATCAAGAGCCATTTTTTAGTTTTGATCAAGACCCCTCCTACAAAGATCTATTTCAAGGAGTGTTGACGATATTTTATCCTATTGACATAATCCAAAATCCTTCCACCAATGATCGTGTTGACAATGTCTCTACATAAGCTAATGAGTTAGAGGACATATCTTAAGAATTTATTCCAAAGCATGATCAATATCTCTCACCAATGTCTAGCAATGATCCTTTCCAAAATATATGGACATCCTTTGACCTCATGACATTTGAGAAACTTCCCCTGCCTAATGAAGATATCCATGAAAGCAATCCATTCTTTGAAATTGACCCATGTCAAGAAATTGATCCAAAGCATGTCGAAAGCAATTCTGAAATCATCTGAGATCAAGAATTTGTATCTCCAAGCTACTACAATGATATAATGGACACTCTCCTATCCATACAAGATGACCATGTCCGTATAGCACATACTCGTCCATCTACCCATGAGATGCTTTCTTTGGATGGACACATAGATGATATTCATTCAAAACAAGAGTCTCATACTCTTACTGAGGAACAAGAGTCCCCTACTCTTAACATTTGTACACATGATCAAGAAATAGAGAAATCCAGAGACATGTCAGAAATGGGTCATGAAGAATTCTACAGAAGTGGTGAATCAAAAACATCATGTGAAAGCATATCAAGAATCAATCATGAGGAAGAATTTTATGTGGACAATGAATCATCAACACTTCTTGAAGAAATAGTACAATATGATATTTAACAAGATCAAGCTAAGGATATCAATTAGGCATTTATCCCACAGATAAAGGATCCTATCACTTATAAATTTGGATCACTCACCTTTGTAAGGGAAAATCATCTTATCAATAAAGGAGCTATCACCTTTGAAGATCCACCACAAGAAGAGAAGGAGCAACACCTTGTTTCTAAGGGAAATCATATCCTTTTGTAAATAAAATGTTTCAACAGATGAATTATCAAGGAAAAGGATTAGGCCTACATGAATAGGGTATCCTAGAACCAGTACAGATTATTGAAAATCCTAAGAATCAAGGCCTTGGTTACTCGACAATCAAGGGATATGAACATATCAGTAATACTTCCACAAAACTAGGGGCAACTTCATCTCAAGCAAATTTCAACATAGGGAGCACGAAGAATCCTTATGATGAAGCCGATGTCAATACTACAACCCACCATGTCATGAATCTTCATCCACCCATCACCCCATCCATGAATTGGGACCAACGTCAAAAGAAAGACTTGAATCAAAGCATGAAGAATGTTATCAAGGAAAAAGAAGCTAAAGAGCATATCAGACAAATCAAATACATATGGATACCAAAGAATACAAAGAAAAATTATCCCTATCAAACTCCATTAGTCAAAGAAACTATGGGGAAAAATCAAAAATCAAAAAGTATCCATCAAAGATGTCCACAAAGGAAAAAGTAGGCTTCTCAAGCAACGTACAAAGTGTATCAAGCAGTTGGTCCAAATTCCATGCACACTTCCATATCCACCCATTATTGCTCATCTTCCCAAGTTTGGAGAGTCAAAGGTTCCAAACTATTGACCAATCCATCTTGTACTCCTAAACACACTCCATCCACACCTCCATGCATGATATCCAATTCTCACATTAACCATGTATTGGCAGCGACCTTTCATCATAGGGATTCAAAAGGCACTCTATCATGATGTGCACACAAAGATGAGGCTAACTCCGGTATCAGCAAAGTAGATCAGAGATCTCAAAAGTTGTATTCAAGTGCACATATCTTGGCAAAACAAATTTTTCAAGCAGGATACCAATGGCATATTATGACAGAAGCATCAACATTAGCACCACTTGGTGGTTCAGCATCAGCTTAAAATCTCTTAGAAAATACAAAAAAAATCAGAAAAATGTCCTGAAAAAATGGTTACCTTGATGAAAACCTGGCAAACATGCATCTTGGTGACAACAAAAAAATCCAAAAAAATAAAATAAAATCAGAAAAAGGATTGAAAAACAGTAAAGAAAAAAATCGTCCTCTAGTGAAAACCACTACGGTGGCGCTTTGGACAAGTACCATGATGAAAACTTGGCAAACAGGCGTCATGTGTAGAATCAAGAATCTATGTGGGCCATTTCAAGAGAAAGCATCTCATCCATAATAAAGCCAACATTCCATCCATATCATTTTTTCATCCATGAACCATTTATCTAGCCCATTACCATCTATTTACATTATCTTGATCTCAAAAAAGTTTGGTAAACACTTTACACTTGTTTATGGTAAACATCTTGACATGGGTCATTTTCATTGATCCTATCCAATCCAAACATTATCTGAGCCTTGAAGCACTATCCAAGTGAGCATCCTTTGTTCAAACACCTTATCTTATTGCAAGATAATCCTTGGCATCCTTTGCATGCTTACAGTATCCATCCATCCACACACCTATCCAAGCATCTACCTATGGCCGTTCAAACATTGCTAGACACTGGGGGAAAATATTTACATCTTGTTTCGGGAATGAATCTTGATATACATCCTCCAACTTATGTGGTGATCTGAACATTGGAAGACATAGAATCAAATTGGTCAAGCATTTGTGAGCCAAAAATCCAAATCACTAGCCCATGGCATATTTTGACAGGAAGACACTCCTTATCAAGCTTTATCTTTCGTCGAACATCAATTTGAACAATTCATATCAGTCACATCTAACTTGCATGTCAGTGTCACATCAAATCATCAAAATAATTTTGTTCCAAATCAAGCTTCATCAATCTTGATCAATTGAATCCAATCAATTATCACCTTGTTTGACTTAACACACTTAGTCAAACTATCATCTTGTGAACGAGTTTTCTCTAGGATAACGCAACTTCCTTGGGTTTACAAATTCATTATCATCTTTTTTTGGCTTAATACACTTAGCCAAATTAACAAATCCATTATCACCTCATTTGACTTAACACACTTAGTCAAACTATCAATCCATCAATCTGATCAATCAACCTTAGCTTGGTTTTCAACAAAATCTCAAAATAGAGCACTGATATCGTCATCCAGTTTTCCTCTAGGATCTTTTCTAGCAGGTAGTCAGCAACATGTGTCAATTATCAAGTATCAGATCAACAATCGAATATTCAATCAAGCCTGGTCAAAATAGCTTTGAGACATGTCATACATGGATACTTGAAATAAATTGGATGATCTTAATCTGAATAAAATGAATGATAAACTTAAAGCAAAAAGTTGCAATTGTTGTTTTGATATTTGATGACATCATATCTTTGGAGTGGTTCAATGATGTACTGAACTAGAATCACAAGGAAGAAGTACTTCACACTAAAAAGATAATTATCCCTCGCTCATAGATCCAAGTGCTCGGTTAGGCTTGGGATGGGTGGGAAGGCCAGTAATGGCAAGGTCATCTATCTTGTCTATACAAAAGGTATTTGATTCCGCATTAGTAAGTATGAGGTCCAATGATCGGTTAGGGCCACCATCTTGACGATCAGTGTGGGTAACTCATGACGAGCTATGTGATGACACTTTGTCTAGGACAACAGTTGACCTTGATTTTGCTTTGGTAGGTATGAGGTCCAATGATCGGTTAGGGCCTCCATCTTGATGATCAGTGTGGGTAACTCATGATGTGATGTTTGATGGCACTTTGTGTGACCATAGTTGGTACTTGTTTATTATGGGTATGGTTTCCATAACATACATGATGTGACCATGGTTGGTGTTTGATTATGTGGTATGGTTCTCGTAACATACTTGTTCTGCTTGTTCCTGGAAGCATCGTGATCTTACAGTGATGTACTTGTGTTGTACTTGCATGTATTTGAGTTGTACCTTGGGATGTACATGTGAGGTTCATGTGATTGGTTGTTCCAGTTTGGTTTAGTTATGTTAGCCTGTGTCTAGAGGTAGATTGTCTTGACTAGGATTCCTGGTTACTATCTCCTAGCATGGGGGGCGGGCCTTTGGGTTCCACTTGGTTGGGTGGTGTGCACCTTAAATCCGTTGGGCTATCTTCATGTTCATGTGGACGAGACTTCCAGTTGGAGAGCTCATGGTTTCTGTATCAGTTCATGCCTTATTTCATTTCAGTTGTTCTTATTATTTTACCCCTTAGTTGTTATCGAGGTGGAAGCTATAATTGTAATTTCATTATGTTATTGGACCTACCTCATTCAGGGAATGAGTGATCTAATCTTATTCTAATGAATGGATTAATGCAACGGAAAGTTATCTTTATGCTTGTTGTAATTCATCTCATTGGATGTATGTGCTTTAATTATTAATTAATTGAATGACATGGTTTAAATCATGTTTTTTTTTGAGGTTCTATATAACCTCTGTCTCGTAACCTTAGAGGTTGTTGGAATTAGTAGTGAACTTGCTTATTAATTATACTTTTAAAAAAAAAAAAAAAAATTCGTTTAAGTTGTTAAATGCGACTTCCTCTAGGGTTGTGTGGCGAGGCGTTACATCAAATCCACCTGGATTCACAAGTTTGAGCGTGTCCATTACCCAACAAAATAGTTGTCTGGGAGATAGTAACATGATTTCCTTGTCAAACCACAACCCTAGTAACAGTGTGTCATTAGTCCTTGTTTTGGTCATGCTTTGTTGTCATGTTGTTCTCCGTTTTCCTTGTCATTTAATTATTTTGCAAGGTTTTCTCTGTGGAAATAAATGTTTATAATGTTTTAAAGTGATTATTTAATTAATCTTGATTAATGTTGTTAGAAGCTTTATATTTGATTTAATTAATTAAATTTATTTTATTTTATAAAGTAATTTAATCTTTGAGATTAAATTTATTTTATAAAGTGATTAAATTAATTAGATTAAATTTAACTAGAAGTTAGTATGTGATTTTGAATTATTAAATGCATAAATATCTTGTAAATATTTTAGAGGAAATATCTGTGATTTGGTTGGGAAGATATCTTATATGTGACATGTGCTAGAAAATTAATATTTGGTGTTGGGAATTAATTCTCAGAGAGAATATTTACATTAACTGAAAGAGGAAAGAGGCTACTTCACGACAATGAAGAAAGATATTTTGGGAGGTGGTTGAAAATTGTAAGAGGTTGTTGGAAATTGGAAAAAAAAGAAGCTCTTGATCGGGAAATTTGGCTCTGGTTTTATTTTTCAACTTTTTGGAAAGAGGATTTTTGGAAGAAGCTTTGATAATATTGGAACTTGAAGGTGATGCTCTACTTCAATCTTCATTTCTTCAAATTTCTCGAACAAGTTCTTTAATTGTTTTATTTAAATTTAAATTGGAAAGGCTTTTAGAATAATTTGTTGTTTTGGAAAAGATTGCCTGTACAATGAAGAAAACTTAATTTGTTTTAAAAGCTTTGATGTGTTTTGAAATTAGAAAATTGTCGTAAAAGCTTTAGAGCCTCTGTGGAAATTGATTTTAAACAATAGAATTCCCAAAAAGATTACATAGAAAAAAATTGAAAACCTCTATAGGAATTGTTTTTAAACAAAAGAAATCCTATAGAAGATTATTGTTTTGTTTTGTTTTTCAATTACATTTATTGGTTGGGAAATTGAAATCTTTGGAAAGTTTTGTAAATACTTCTTGTAGAAAACTTTTTGTGAAAATAAATTGCTTGACTGGAGCAATAAGTCTGATTTATTTATATATATATATATTTACCAGTATATATACATATACATATATATATGTATATAAATATATATATATATATATACATATATATAAATATAAATATAAATATATGCAAGTTAATAATTATTAAAATACCTATTAAAATTGCATTCGAAGAAAACCTAGTTCAAATTTTTTGTACGACGAATTCATATTATTCGCAGGTTTAATATCATATAAAAAAATTTGATATGAATAAATTTTTATTGGGGAGGCATGGGCTACCCACAGCCACCACCCCCATATAGGGGAGTCAACATTGTGAGCCAATTCTAGTGCTATCCCACAATGGCCATGCCCCCACAATGGAGGGTCGACTGTGTATGTGTAGCTAGCCGATAATCGTCTGCCCCTTACTTTATTTCGATGATTTTATTTAGTGGTTATTAAAATATATAAAATATAATTTATATATATGTATTTATTTATATTTATATATATTATTTGTTTTGGAATTTGTAATTAATTTTAATATTTTAATAATATATATATATATATATTTAAATGAGATTTATAATAGGTGCATGCAAATGCATGAATCAGATAATTTTAAAATGAAATAATTTAAAAGAGGAAATTGATTTTAAAATAGTTGAAATTGGGAAATTGATTTAAATAGTTAGATTTAATTTCCTTATTGTCTATAAATGAAATTGTATTAAGTTAGATTATTTCAAGCAATGTATTATTGTTCCTTGAAATGAAAATTGGATTTAGGAAATCCTAATGGTAGCTTTATTTCTTGGTTGAATTGCTTATTAAATTATGATTTCTTCTGTTCACGTAAGTTGGGAAAATATGTTAGTTGTGAATGTGTAAGTCTTCCAGATGATGTTATTATATGAGGGGGTTGTTGTGATTCATGGTTTAGCCCTTTGATTTCCCTTGGGTAGTGCACTTGGTTGTTATTTAGTTTAAACACCTGATTACCACGAACGAGATGTGTTGCCTATTGTATGATAGTTGGGATTTAATATTTGTATTTATGCACTTGTTTACCCTTGGATGTTGGATTAGATCCTTGTGTTGTTAGTAGGGGAGTGGCTCTCAAAGGGGGCCAATGCACAAAGTGGTGCCAGGATAACTCGTGTGAGAGTTAGTTAAGTCAGTGGAAATTAAATAAATGTATTAGGGGAAAGGGTAGCTATAAACACTTAACAAGAGAATTGTGCCTCACTCATGGGCTCAAGGGCTTGTTTAGAGTTGAGATAAGATGAGAAGGCCTGGAATGACAAGATCATTATCTTGTCCCTTTGAAAGATATTTGATTCTGCATCAGTTTGCATGTGGGGCTAGGGATTGTGAGAGGCTACCAAGATAACCCAAGATGCAAGCTAGGGCCTAGGAAGATCTTCCAGGATAACCCATGTGGATTTTTGATGAAACTCCTCGTATGCCAATAATTTATTTGGTTCATTGGTTGTATTTGATTCTTTTACTCTGGAAGCAATGTAACCTTCATGTATTGTATTATACCTATATAGTTTAGTCTTGTGATTGCCTGTGTCTGGAGGTTGTTGGTATTACCTATGAAGCCCTATTACTATCTCCTAGAATGGGGGGTGGGCCTTTGGGTACCACTTGGTTGGGTGGAATGTGCACCTTACACCGTTGGGTTTCCTCTTCATGTTCGTGATGGTGAGATCTTCTAGATTGGAGAGATCACTTGTTCCTGTTGCTTTGTACCATCTCTTATGTTCTATTGGAGTAGTTATATGTTATTGTATATGTACTACTCCTCATTTTTATTCGAGGAGGATTCTTGTATCATTGTTATTGTAACATTATTGTATGATCTTCCTCATTTTGGAAATGAGCCTTGTAAATGTATTTTTGGGATGAATGCAAACTATGAATGATTCTTTTATGTACTTTGTATTTTATGGGATGAGTATAATGCTTTTGGATGTATGTTATTTATTTCATGAGTATTATTTATATGTTATGGAGAAGTTTACTTTTGTATGTTATTGGATTCAAATGTAAGCATTGTCGCGTATCTTAGCGGATGTATGAGTTAAGTGTAGTTCACTTTACTTGTTATTAATTACACTTAAATTTTTTTTTGTTAGACTTCCATTATGTTTGTGTCATCCTCTAGGGTTACGTGGCAAGGTGTTACACATGGTATCAGAGCCCAAGTTTAAAAATTGGGTGCTCTTGGATAATGTTGAACCCATTAAGCTATTAGTTGTGTAGGATTTAAGTTTGCATTAGCTTGTCTTAGACCTTGGTGTGTCTATGTAGGATCATGCCACCTAGGAAAGGTTGAGGTAGAGGTCATGGTCATGGCTGAGGAGGTGATCATAGAGGTAGTAAGTAGGATTCACCTCACCATGTTCTCCATGACTTAGATCGTGAGGAACATTAGGCTTCCTAGAATGCTTTGGGAGATGGTGATCAGAATCGGGATCCACCAGGGATTGAGGGCACTTAGTTGCATCGATAGTTAGTGGAGACTCTTGCTCACCTTGGGCCAAGGAAGCATATATATTAGATAAATATTGGTGAGAGAGAGGTATCAACACAATCAGAGGTGGTCACAACCACTCACATAAGAGACTTACTTAGAGCTCATCCGCCCACTTTCGATGGTTCTAGCAGCAGACTAGAGGTCGAGACATGGTTGATAGACTTGAACTGGTGTTTTTCTATGCACCCTTACGATAGTAACACCAAGGAAATATGTGTTATTATGCACTTGTGAGACTTTGAATCCACCTGGTGGAGATTGGAGGAGAAGAAGCTTTGTATTGACATTGATAGCCCTGATATACAATTCCACCGTTAGTTGTTTGCAGTGATAGTAGATGACTTGGAGTTGGGAGATAGTGAGGAGATGGTTTCACTTGATAGCCACCCAATACTTTAGCAGTATGTGGATGTATTTTCCAGTGAGATTCCAGGGATGCCACCTCAATGTGACATTGATTTCAAGATTGATCTTATACTTGGATCCATGCCTATTTCATGCGCTCCATACCGTATGACTACACAAGAGCTTAAGGAGCTCCGCTTGTAGCTGGAGGACTTGCTAGCGAAGGGTTTCATCTGCCCTAGTGTTTCACCTTGGGGAGCACCAATAATTTTTGTGAAGAAGAACGATGGATCACTTCATTTGTGCATAAACTACTGTTAGCTGAATAAAGAGACAATTAGGAAAATATATCCCTTACCTAGGATTGATGATTTGTTTGATCAGATCAAGGGTGCTATAGTCTTTTCAAAAATTGTTCTTAATTTAGGGTTGTATACATCTAAAAATGGTCATAGTTAATCAAACCTATTAATTAATTAAATATGTGTTATTTAATTAATATTCTAAAGCCATCTACATATAACTAAATTTAACTATTTATTTATATCGTTCATTTTCTAATTCCTCTAGTTTAATTAAATAAATAAGTTTATTTAATTATTGCTATTTTCCTCTTAATCAAATTAAATAAATTTCATAATTTATTTAATTATCATTTTATTTCTAAAGTTTTGAATGTTTAAATTTGAATAAAAGAATATTCCTCTAATTCATCTTCCACTTCACAATTAAATATTGTAAATATTTAATTACGTATCTTTTTCACTCCTCACAAAATTAAATATTAATTATTTAAATTATGGAAGTTTCCAAAATACATGTCACATATAATTAAATAAATTCATTTATTTAATTATGAATTATCTTCAAACTTCAACCAACTTTTCATAAATGAAAAGACAAAGAGCATGTTTGTCTCCATTTTTGAATGAAGATGGTTTCGTGGGTTGAAAACATTCTCCATCTTTCTCTCAACTTCCAAAATCTCACATCGTTCATCTTGATAGGTTTGAACTCGACCATTGATCTTGGCCAACTAGATTCTTGCCTTTCGAAAATCTATAAATACAGCCATTTGGAGAGTAGATTTCACCCTAGATTTTATGCAAAGTTACTATAGTTGCATTCAAATCAAAATTTTAGCGTTTTCATATCATAGCATTAATCATTAGGGATGGACATACATATTGCATCAATCTTGTTCTCCTAAGTTGTCATTCTAACAAGTTGTTGCTTAAACCATTTGAGAGCCAGTAACTTGAATCAAATCCTTGGAGATAAATGACAATGGAATGCATTTGAAGGAATTGTTGTTATTTAGAGTGTGCTTTGTCTTTCTAATTAGTTTCTTTCAATATAATGTTTCATTGGTGTGTTGTTTTATCTTATTAATTAGTTCACATATTCACACACATTTTTGGCACCCACCATGGGGCCCTGCCCCATTTTTAATCTATTTATTGCAGGTTTTCTGACAGGTGACAGTTTGGAGTTGCGGTTTAGTGCATATGAGCCTCAGTTTAGCGCATACAACGACTGTTTTAGTGCATACGATGACTGTTTTAGAGCATAGACGGCTTGTTTTAGTGCATTTACTAATTGTTTCGGCGCATCCCTAATGGTTACTTTAGCGCATTTGTTAACTGTTTTAGTGCATTTGCTAGTTCTTTTAGCGCATAGAGGAATTGTAAAAAATTAAATCCTGATTTCAACACTATCCACGGACCGAGATTTTTCAATTCAGTTTAAAGAAAAATGAAGTAATCCTAGGATAGACATTTAAAATCTAGAATTTATCAATCCTAGGATAGTCACCAAACATTATTTTATGTTGGTTAAAATAAATCCAATAATTTTTGTGAAGCAACATCTTCACTTAGTGTAGAAAATTGTCATTTGGATTTAAAACTGAACCATTTGTTTGTTGCGCTTCTTGGGTAATAGGTTTATGCTCTCTCCTTTACTGGGTGACCAAAACACTAGACTTACCTTTTTCATTTTATGCAATTCATGCTTTATTACATCCTTTAGAAGGCCTGTCGTAGTGAGAAAAATTACTCACCCTACAGAAACCACTTAAGTGGGAACAACCAAAGCTAGGTTTTCCAACCCACTCTAATCAAAAGTGAATTTTGGGGAAACCCATATTCAACGAAAGTGCGCAAGATAACCATCCCCAAAATATTTTTTCTAAAGATTGGGAGGTCTCCTGAGGGAGTTTATCTATTGCCATGTCAAATGGATACCTTTACTACAAACCATATGTAGAAAGCCAACCATGTTAGTATCCAAATGTCATAATAAACACAGTGCAAGGGGAGGGAAGAATGCCCCCAAGACACTCACCATATAATTTCCATGAATTTTTTGCTCAAGGGATTGAGAAATCTAACCTTGAGTATACACCTAAAAAAGACAAAAACATGAGCACCCTCTAGGGGGTGACATGGCTATGTGAGTCAACACAATTTTAAGATGTGGGTTGTGGATGCTATGATGACCTTTTTGACAAACTAAGAGTGAGTCTATTTGAAATGCTTATTTTTTTCAATACCCATGAAAATCTCAAAAACATACACTCTTTGTTTAGATTTTAGGATTCACAAAACAATTGTTTTCTACTGTATGCCGTGTCTTTTCAAATTAAATCAGATAAAGATCATCCAAAAATATCAAACTATAAAAACATGTTTGTCTTAGTGTAGTAATTGGATAGTTTAGCGCATTCCTAGTCTATTTCAGCACATTTGTGCTCTATTTCAGCGCATTTGTGCTCTATTACAGCACATTTGTGCTTTGTTTCAACGCATTTGTGCTATGTTTCAGCGCATTTATGCTCTGTTTAGTGTATTTGTGCTTTGTTTTAGAGCATTTGTGCTTTGTTTTAGGGCATTTGTGCTTTTTTTCAGTGCATTCATGCTCTATTTTAGTGCACCTGTGCTTTGTTTCAGCGCATTCATGTTGTATTTTAGTGCATACGTGCTCTGTTTTAGCACATACCTGCAATAGTCCAATGCATAGATTGGATAGTTTAATGCATTTGCTAAAAATTTTAGTGCATCTGTGTTTCGAAACTGGGTAATTTTTTGATACCTAAAAAATATGCCATTTAGTCTAGTCTTTTTCTATGCTTAAGGTTTGGAAGTCAACAACTTTTTCTAAAAAGTCCCTAGAGAAGAGGATTAGGATGCCAAAGAAGTCTCTCAGTCATAGGAAGCTATTGAAAAGAAGGAAGTTTTTATACCAGAGTAAAATTTTTTGGCTTGAACACAAAACTTTTATTCATCGATATCACGACTCTGTTAGAGGTTTCACTGACGATTTTGCCATTAAACCATTATATTCACTAGCTTTCTTTCAAAGAAGAGCTCTTTCTCAAAGGCACAATCACAGTCAGCGTATTCATTCCTCTTACATTCCCCAACCTGCAATTGTATACTCTACTCATCCTAATCAATTTCTGCAATAGAGAACTTAGGAACATTAGGCATTTAGCAAAAATCCTTATTTTTACAAAACTACGATCAAACCACACAAAGTGCAATATCATCTCTATTTTTGATTTTTGGTTTAATTCCCCACAACAGGATCTTCATCCTTTCAATTGGGAATCACAAGCTAAAGGTTAGAAATTTCACAAGTCATATCAATAAAATTTTCATTTTATTCTGACTTGGATATCCATTGAAATTACATTATTTCATCTTGTGATCAAGGTTAGTAGAAATCAGGTAAAAGCTTATGCCTGTTGTCACTAGATCTTGAAAGCACATAGAAAGAGACGAAAGGGAAAGTACATCAAGAAAAATGGGTGATAAAAGAAATAGAGGTGATAAGGAAGAAAATCCTTTTCATAGACTTCTTACTAAGGATGATCCTAATACTGATGAGATAACAGAAGAAAAGCTTCAAGAAGCAGAACAGGATCCTCAATTCCATACTCATATGGAAATAATTTTGGAACGAAACAAGGAAAGATATTTCCTTTCATTAGCTAATCAAGGAGCTAAGTTACCTACTGACTATGACACAAAAAGGATTAAAGAGGGTCTTGAAGATCCCCTTAATGATTTTAGTGCTCTTACAAAATAGATAAAAGCATTATAGGGGAAAATAAAGGAAATTCAAAGGGGTACAACAAAGAAGTATGTTTTGGAGGATATCTGCCCATATCCATTTGACAAGAGTCTTATCATGATTCATTTTCCAAAACATTGCGAAATCCCAAAGTTTGATAGATATAATTGGAAAATAGATCCCATTGATCATGTGACGGATTTCTGAAATACGAGCTTAGAATTTTCTCATGAAGATACCTACTTAATGTGATTGTTTCCATGAAGTTTGGATGGACAATCCATGGAGTGGCTTTCCAAGATCACTCCCTCCATTAGAACATTTGAGGAGTTAATAAATAAATTCATATCACAATACTCCTACAATATCCAACACCAGATAACCATGCTTAATTTGTGTAAGCTGAAACAAAAGGTTGGGGAATCTTTCACCACATTTTTACAAAGATGGAGAAGGGTGTTTTCGTCCTATTCCAGAAACAGAAAAGATGGAGATCTTTATCGACAGTTTGAATCAAGAGATGAGTTATAGGCTAAATCTTCATTATCCTCAATCGTTTGAAAAGTTAATTGAAAATGCAATTACCATTGAGGGTGCCTTGGTCGAACGTGGAGTTTTAAAGTTTGATAGTCCAAATTCGTACAACAACAATAGCAACAATAATGACAAGTCACGATTTTGGGCTCGAAATAAAAATATTGTGAATGATGGGGTAGTAGATGCTAACAACATGAATGCGAAGCCTACCATTCTTAATGTATCAGGTGTCCAATGTAGAAATAATGTTGTAAATTATAGTAACCAAGGCAATAATTCCAACCAAGGAAATGTGACTAATAATCCTGGTAATAATCTTGGCAATAATCAAAATTCAAATGTGCCTAGATCTCAATTTTTCTCAAATTGACGGAGTTTTACTCCCTTGGGCCAGTCTTTGGAATCAATTCTTAAAGAATTGTTGAATCAAAATTCTATTACATTGCCACCACAAAGATATTATGAGCCTCAAGTTAAACCACCATCGTGGAATGACTCACACTTTTGCGATTATCATAGATGTAAGGGTCACAAGATGAGTAATTGCCAAGGGTTAAAGAATCTCGTTTAGAATTTGATTGATAACCATACCATAACAGTTGAGGGACACAATGCTAATGATAATCATTAGGCATTCAAGGATCCTCTCCCCAATTATCAAAAAGGGGAATCCTCGGGTGACAAAGGAAAGAAAGTGAATCATGTCCATGACACCATTATCAATCATATTTACACTGACAATAAACAAATCAATGCTATTAGGATCAAAGGAAAGCAAGAATATCAAGAGGTTAAGACTACAACAAGGGGACATGCCAAGATCATTGTAAAAGGAAGTTCATCTAAAGCACCAATTCCCCCTCTAAATCATTACAATTTGGTTGATCAACTACAAAAAACATCAGCCCAAATTTCTATCTTGGAGTTGCTCAAAATATCACCACCCCATAAGGACATTTTGGAAAAGGCACTTGTTGACACAACTGTGTCTCTTGATCTGGACATCAATGAATTTCAAGCCATGGCGGGACATTTGTCCTCGCCCACATGTTTATCTTTTGCTGAAAAAGATGACTCCTCCATGACCCACCCCCATAATTCCTTGCTTTATTTAGAGGTCATGGTTCATAAAGCCTGAATCAGACATGTTTTAATAGATGGGGGAGCCGGATTAAATATTTGTACTTTAAATTTGGTCCTTGCTTTGGGATATTTAGAGGAATCCATAGATCCACGAAGGAAAATTACAATTAAGGCATATGATGATGAGGAAAGAGCTTCCCAAGGACTTATCATGCTACCAATCAGAGTGGGACCTATTGTGAAGAATACCTTTTTGCTAGGTTCTAGATCGGGATCTATCCTATAACATACTCTTGGGTCGTCCATGGATCCATGACATGCAAGTAGTTTCATCTACAGATCATCAATGTTTAAAGTTCCCATATGATGGACAAGAAGTAATAATACCAATGGATCATATTAGTACTCAGATTTGTTCTAACCTTAGAGCAACTCAGAATAATTTTGTCCTACATAATAGAGAGGCTTTGGCAATTGCTACTTCTAAACACAGTGAACAAGAAGGAGAAATGATAAAGAATTTTGGAACCAAGCTAAAATTAAAGGATAATGGGGTGGGAGAGTATTCTTTATGTGTCTAATTTACCCATATCCCCAAGATCCCATGGTCAACCATCAACTTCCATACAACAAGCTACAACAACTTCAATATCAAGCACACAAGCTTCGGTTCCTATCACCAAGTTTGATGGAAGATTTATCAAGGTAGATACTCAAGAAAATGAAACATAAGACAATTCTATTCTTGATTGGCTCTATAAAGATGAAGATGAAATGGTGCAACATGTTAAGCTACCCACTGAGCAATATGGAAAAGGTTATTCAATAATGCAGCAAATGGGTTATGAAGGAAATGGCCCTATAGGCAAGAGGAAAGAAGGAATTGTTGAACCTATTAGACTAAAAAAAAAGCACCCTAAAGATGAAACTGGGTTAGGATATGGCAAGGATACAAAGATAATCCAATGAGTAGTTAGCTGAAAGAATTCTTAGAATACAAGAAAATAATTCTGATACTGAATCTAATGAATATGAATGGGACACCATTTTTGATAATAAATTTTGGAGGGAAAAATAGGTAGATTTTTTACACAAATATACACCCGCATTCACACAAGCGGAGAGCTCAAGGCCTCCACTTTATTATGTCCTACAAAGTGATCATGACTCAAGTGATGATGATTCGATTCAAAATGATATAGATAATTGACAGGAGGGTACCATCATAGATCTTCCTCATAGTGAAAACTATAATAGTATCATTACCTTAACTTCTAATGACCTTACCCAACCTAACAATCCATTTACTTTAGTCCATCTTGAACTCATTGATTGGGAACAAATTGCACCAATTGATATCCCAATGTTTCCCAATAATAAAACCATTGTAAACTTCCTTTGTTCATCCAACTCGGAAACAAGTTCCACTAGCCAATCACAAGATCAAAGTTTCAGATAGGAAAGTGCCAAGTTTCTCAGCTACAAAATAAATAATATAAAAGAAGGATCTAATGGTGAAAACCTAACAAAGGCAGTATTAGATCATCAAAAGAGAAAAATAAAAATCATATCCAATAGTGCAAACCTTTCAAAGGTACTAGAGGATGGGAAACTTGACACTCTTCCTGAGCACTATCATGAATGGTCTTCTATTCTAATAGAACCAACGAAGGCACTCAATATAGGTACTATGGAACAACCCAAAGTCTTACAACTTGCTGCATCTCTGACAAAAGAGGAAATTCCAAGATTCACAAAATTCCTTAAGAATAATCAAATCAACTTTGCATGGTCATACACAGATATGCCTGGGTTAGATCCAAATCTCATCATGCATCATTTATCCATCAAGTAGGGGGAAAAACCTGTGAAGAAGACACTATGAAAAATGCACCCACATGTTGCATTACTAGTCAAAGAGGAGTTAAAGAAACTGTTAGATGTAGGCTTCATTCAGTCTATAGATTATGCGGAATGGATTTCCAATATCATACCTATATCAAAACTAGATGGATGGATCAGAATTTGTACACATTTCAGGGATTTGAACAAAGCATGCCCAAAAGACGATTGCCCTCTGCCAAACATAGATATGATTGTTGATTTAACTGATGGACATGCTATGTATTCATTAATGGATGGATTTTTCTGGATACAACTAGATAAAGATTACGCTTGAAGATCAAGATAAAACAATGTTCACATGTCCTTGGGGTACCTATTGTTGGAACGTAATGCCATTTGGGTTAAAGAATGTAGGAGCTACTTATCAAAGAGAAATGACAACGATTTTTCATGATATGATGCACACATTCATGGAGGATTATGTAGATGATCTCCTAGCGAAATATTACACCACGGAAGGACACATAGCTATCTTGTCTAATTTTTTTGTCAGAATGGAAAAGTTTAAGGTTAGACTTAATCCTAAGAAATGTGTCTTTGGAGTAAAATCTGGAAAGCTACTGGGTTATATTGTGTTAGAAAAGGGAATTGAGGTGGATCCAACTAAGGTACAAGAAATTATTGATATTCCACCACCAAGGAACATTAGTCAACTACGCTCATTGCAGGGACATTTACAATCCATCAGAAGATTCATTGCACAACTGGCATATAAGAGTTTACCATTCACTCATCTTTTACATAAGAATGTTCCATTTAAATGGGAAGACAAATGTGAAGTAGCATTTGATTAGATAAAACATTATCTAATGAATCCACCAGTGTTGATTCCACCAGTGCAAGGTGTACCATTCATATTGTATATTTCTGCCACAAAAGTGTCCTTAGGAGCATTATTGGCATAGGAAGACAAAATAAGAAAGGAATGAGCAATATATTACATCAGTCGAACTTTGACAAGTCATGAGCTAAATTACACCTTTATTGAAAAAGCTTGCTTGGTAGTAGTGTTTACTTCTCAAAAGTTACGACACTATATGCTAACTCATACAATAAAGCTTGTGGCTAAGATTGATCCTTTAAAATATCTTCTCAGTAAGGCAATCCTAACTGGTAGATTGACTAAATGGGTCATGATCTTGAGTGAGTTTGGCATTCATTATGTGGATCAAAAGGATATTAAAGGATAGGTAATAGCAGATCAGTTAGCAGAGGCACCAATGTATGTAGACCATCCAATACACATTGATTTTCCTGATGCTGATATTTTTACAACAAACACCGCACAGCCATGGGCATTCTATTTTGATGGTTCCTACACTCAACATGGCTCAGAGGCAGGTATTCTTTTCATTACACCTCAAGGACATACAATTCCAAAATCTTAGCGGCTGATGTTTCCTTGTACAAATAAAATAGCTGAGTATGAAGCACTATTAATTGGAATAAGAATTGCATTAGACTGGAAAATCATAAAACTGCAAGTTTTTGGTGATTCACAACTTGTCATAAATTAGATAAATGATGAATATCAAACTAAAGATGACAAGATAATGCCTTACAATAATATGGTGGATTATTTCAAGAAATAATTTGTTGATATCAAGTTCAAACAAATCCCAGGTACTGATAATAAAGTTGTGGATGCCATGGCTACAATTGCATCATTACTCCAGTTGTCAGAGAATCAAGCACGGTACGATTTCCTAGTGGAACAATTGTTTTCTCCCGCCTATGATAATCTAGAAACCCAAATAATTTGTCACCTAACTGGTTCTAAATCTCCCTTGTATGGCCAAATCTATGCTTATATGAAATATACCATTTTTCCCTTAGATTTGTCTAGGAATCAGAAAAGGAATTTCATACGCCAATCTTCTCATTACACCCTAATTGCTGAAATCTTGTACCAACGTGGTCTTGATGGTACCCTCCTTTGATGTCTTGAATGCGATGAATCAGAAAAAGCCTTACAAGAGGTTTATGGTGGTATTTGTGGGACTCATTCAAGTGGACTAACCTTAGTGAAGAAATTTGTTATAATGGGTTATTATTGGCTGATCATGGAAAAAGAATCATTCATCTTTGTGAAGAAATGTTCAAAATGTCAGATTCATGGGAATCTTATTCACGCTCCTACTCAAGAATTGCAACTTTTCACAACATGGCCTTTCGCTCAGTGGGGATTAGATCTAGTTGGCAAGATACATCCATCATCATCAAATGTACACAAGTTCATTATCATGACCACTGAGTACTTTACTAAGTGGATTGAGGCTGTCCCTTTAACAACTATTATCGGCAAATAAATCTCCTCATTCATTTTGAGCTATATCATATGTGAGCATGGAATTCCCAACTCGATTATTATAGATAATGGAAGACCTTTTAAAAATCAAGATGTTGATGAACTCTATGAAAGATTTCACATCTAACATAGGTTTTCTATGCCTTATTATCCATAGGGAAATGGCCAAGCAGAGGCTTCAAATAAAATAATTTTGAAGATTCTAAAGAAGATAGTAAATGATGTCGGTCGTGATTGGCATGTTCAATTAAATCCTGCTTTATGGGCATACATAACCAGTATTCGTACGGCAACAGGTGCTACCCCATATGTTTTGGTTTACGGAGTAGAAGCCATTTTTCCATTAGAAGTTGAGATTCCCTCACTTCGAGATCACTGAAAGGGCTCATAAATGATGGGGATTATAGAGTATCAAGATTGCAAGAGTTGGAACTGCTTGATGAGTGGCGACAAAGTGAAGCTAATCATTTAAAGGGGTATCAACAAGTTATTTCCCATAGTTACAATCACAGAGTCAAACCACAAGCTTTTCAAGTGGGTGATCTAGTTCTCAAAGAAAACCCACGTAATCAGCAAGAGTGGGAGAAGAAAGGAAAATTTGAACCCAATTGGTTGGGTCCATTTATCATCATTATAGCATATGGCTCAGGGGCATATCAGTTATCAATTCCAGAAGGGGACTTGTTTGAAAATCCGACCAACAATATTCATTTGAAGAAGTTTTATGCTTGAAAAATACCAAAAATAGTATAAAATTCATGAAAAATTCATAAAAATTGAAAAATGTCCTGAAGAAAACTGTCATCAGGGTGAAAACCTAGCAAACAAGTGTTCTTTTAACATACAAATACAAAAAAATAAAAATAAAGATCAAAATACAAAAAAAAACAAAATAAGAAAAAGTGTAATAAAAGCAAATGGTGAAAACGTGGCAAGCAGGCGTTGTTGTGATTTATTTGGCTCTCCCATCTATTAGGATACATTCTGCATTACTCATATACATTCTCCTTTGGCATCACATACATGTTTGGCCATCATATCTATATCATTTGTTTAACATCTCCTTGAAGCGGCAAGGATCTCATCATGGCTTGATGATTAGCTATTATCCTTAGCATTAGGATGCATCTTATATAGAGTAAAGGTACAAAATCATTGGGGGCAATTAGCTTTTCAAATTTTTTGCCAAACAAACGACAACAAGTGTCAAGTATCAAAATATCAGAACAATAAACATGTCCAATTAGACTAAGTCAAAATAGTTGTCAGACAGGAGATTTGAATGAATTGGATGATCTTAATCTGAATAAAATAAATGACAAACTTAAGGCATAAGTTAAATTATTGTTTTGACATTTGATGAAATCATATCTTTGGAGTGGTTCAATGATGTACTTAACTAGAATCACAAGGAAGGAGTATGATTTTTCTTTGGTTGTTGTTTGTAAGCTAATCACTAGTATTGTGCAAGTTTGTCAAATGAAACATATTGACATTTTAGGATTTGCATAAGAAAATGATTAAATTTTGTCTGTTTATGCAAGCAATACTCAGATCATCTTGGTTCAATTATACCTCGATGCTTGTATTAACTTGCTATATCAAAAATCATGAAAGAAGTACTCAGGTCATCCTCGGTGCTAGCATCCTCGTTGATGCTTGTACTAACTTTCAACATATCAAAAGGCTCAATGATGAAAAATAAGTGCAGACTTGGTTAATGGAATGACAACAGTGGAATGGTTCATTTAGGCATTTTAGGATTGCATTGATTCATTTAGGTTACATTCATGGTTGTATGAAAGATTTTTGGAAGGTTGGAAATCATTTCATATATCTTATCAATTGAGTACACTTGGACATTTATTACATCTCATTTCATTATCATTTTCATATTTCATATCATCATTTAGTTTATCATTTTTCACATTAAATACATCATACATTTTCATTTATTAACTTTCGTATCATTATCATTTATGTTTCATTTATTTAGGTTATCATTATCTATATCATATTTACATTATATCATTTCATATACATCATTTCATTACCATTCATTTATATCATTTTCCAACATCACTTATTATCATTGTTATTTCATTGTCATTATTTGGTTACCATTCATTATTATCATTGTCATTATTTAGTTACCATTCATTATTATCATTGTCATTATTTAGTTACCATTCATTATTATCTGTATCATTATTTAGTATATCATAATCATATCATTATAATTCATTTATTATTCTCATTCATCTTATCATTGTCAATTTTTTTCCTTATATTTTTCATATCATTTTATATATATCATCTTCATGATCAATTTACATCAAACAAAAATTCACATAATCATGTATTGAAAAGAAAGAAAAAGTACATTCATTGCATTCATACATACATACTACATACGTCATGTAGAATCTTTAAATCATTTGCATTACATCATTATATTAAAAACAATCATATCATATATAAAATCATTTACCATAGATCATCATTCATATCATAAGAATTCATTAAACATTTCAAACATGCATAATCATAAGCATCATAACATATAGAAATAAATGCATACATAATCATTAATCATAAAAATCATCAAATGACACATGCATATCAAAAATTGCCACTGCATATCATAAATCTCATCAAGATAAATTTCCATGGTACAAGGATATCAAAAGTCTCAACAAGATATATAAAATACAATGAACGGAAGTATCCATAATCATCACTGAGGGGTATCTAGATGTGGGTCATGACTACTGCTGCCTTCGGTGGTGGTAGGTCTTTGTGGATCTCTGCTACCTGAAGCCCCGATCTCTCATCTGACAAGCTATCCCACACTCCTGGTGGCACTCCTGGTGTGAGTGCATGAGTCAGTCCATGACCGAGTACTTGACTGTGTGTAAGCAATCCTTCGCTTGGGCAACACTACCTCAAAGTATCTCATCCTGTAGTACTTGACCTACTAAGTAGTCTCCAGTCCCTCTGTCACAACCTCTCCAATGGAGGTTCTCTAAACTGACCTCAGGAGTCTCTCTGCTACTCCCTCTACCTAAATGCACTACTCCCTAAAGCTATCTTGCTTTGTTGTAAGCTGAGCTACCTGTGGGTCAAGAGGTGGTGGCTATGCAACCTGTGCATGTAGATGGCCAATAGTCACCTATGTCTATGCTAACTAACTCCGAAGAGTCCGAACCTCTTCCTGCAAGGTATCCATTTGTCCTTGTGAAGGAGCCTTGATAGTGATCCGTTGGGCTGAAGTACTCGACTGATCCACCACTCTTGATGTCCGCAACCTCATCCTAAATGGTATATCGAAGAAGAACCTATGGCCTCCACCCCGATCACCTCCACCATCCTCATTGTCACCATAAATATCATCTGAGTTGCCTGAATCCCCCACCTCATCCTCCTCATCATCAACATCCATCGCTACCATATCCTCTACCCTGCTGGTACTTGTGCCTTTGCCTATGTCTGTAGCTTCCATCGTGCCTGCTATATAATTGGTCCTCCCAATAATGGGGAAAGCTCTTCTAGGCTAGTAAATCTCGAGAAGGGATGTGTGTAAAAGTAGGCCACATACTCATTTGTCATCCCTACATCTATCACCTCTGGATGGATCACCCAATAATCCGGTTGCAGATCTGTGTACTCAGCTCTGGCAGCCTCTATCATCACAAATGGACCCCACTCTACCACATCCTCTCGGTGCCTAGCGTAGTGTGCCACACCCTATGACATCATTTGTACTAAACTAGAATGTCTCAATACCCGCATAACCAAGAACCTCTCTATAATAAACAAAGTACAACCAATCAAATACCTCGATCTACTGCAGCAAGGAAGCTCTACATTATCAACCTCCTAAGGATCACAATCCAGAAATGGTCTCCAGATGATGGTATCCATGTCATCTAACACACACTGCCAGTACTCTAACTTGCCCAATATCGGGTGGACAAGGGGACCTATGTAGGCATAAACATATGGATGGCCAAGTGGGCGATCTCTCAAAAAAATGGGGCGAGTGATGGAAATGTGCTCCCATGCCCATATCTATAAAAGAGTAACTCCACATGAGAGACTCTTGCCATATGTGTACACCACCTGATGAAGATCATGGTATAGAAAGGCAAGCATGCATGACCCCCATGCATATCTAGTCTGATGGAGGATCATATCCTCCAGAATCTGACCCCAGCCAACTGATAGTTCCTTTGACCTATGATCAAAACAAAGGAAACCACCGATGAACCCTGCTAACACCGAAGGCAGTGGGGCATAACTCTCCACCATCTCCTTCCAGGGAATCTCATATCCAAAGATATGAGGATCTTGGAAGACTCATCTCAACGCATCAGTCCCTCCAATCTCCTTGTGATCATAGATCACAAGCTCACCAATTATAGGGATACCTAGAATCTTGTATACATCCTTTGGTGTCACAGTAATCTCTCTCGTCGATAGGTGAAAGGTGTTATGCTCACTATGTCACCTCTCAGCTAACGTCGTCAACAATGCCCTATTGATCATATACTGCGGGATCCTCAGTAGTGGACTCAAACCACATTGGTATATCACCTCTAAATCAACCTCGGACAATCGAGGAACCAAATCCCACATGTGGGGAAATCTCTCTGATCTGGAGGAGGTTAAAATCCTCCTTTACGACATTAAAAGAAAAATCACAAATCAATCAGCAGGAAATACTCAAAATCATCCAATCAAATCAATACATCAAGCAAATTCATCAATCAATCAATTGTATCAAATGTGCAATCAGCTCAATCAAATCAAATCTTATTTGTTCTTCAAGCAGGAAGGCAAATAAATCCTAATCTATTTGTTTTTCATATCGCATGGAAAGAAATTTATAGTAGTCAATCAAATTAACATCAATCTATCATTTACTATTTGTCTTTCAAACAGGAAATCACGTTTATCAGAATTATTACTATTTGTTTTTCAAACACGAGGACAAATTTATCAGATCATTACTCAAATCAATCTAATCTATCCTTAGTGAAATTCAAGAGCATCAAATCAGTTTTCTAATATAGCAACAAATCATCAAGCAATCATCAAATTCATCTCAAAATTCAACAATTGGCAAAACTCATGGATGCACTAAAATAGTCAATGTGCTAAAATGACCAATGTGCTACTTCATCCATGGATGCACTAAAACAGACCTTGTATGCGCTAAAACACCTATGTGCCATTCTATTAGGCATATGCACCACTTTATTCCATCTATGTGCTGATCTAGCCTATGCGCTAATCTAGCAACCTACGTAGGCAGAATTCATCTATGCACTATTTATACTATCCTATGCGCTATTTCAGGCTATGCGCTACTTTGTATGCACCACTTTATCTAATCCATGCACTGAACTAAGGCTCGCATGCACTAATCTAAAATCCTATGCGCAAAAGTAGAACTTCAAAAATCTAAAAAATTTAAAATTCTTCAAAATCAATCAAAAAATTTCACAAAGGAGGATCAAGTCAACTTACCAGAGGTCCATACGCAGCTGGTCTCTGGTGACGGTAGGCTCACTCAAATCGGTGGTGCTCTTAGTGGATCGACATCTCATTTTTATCTCTCAGAGCTCTGAAATTTACCACAAGATTTTGTTCAAATGACAATGACTTTTCACCTTTTCCACCTTTTAAGGGGGTCAAAAGGGAAGTAATTTTCATTTTTACTATACAGAGTGCTATTTCGAGAGATAAATCGATAGTTTCTCTCCAAAAATCATCTCAATTCTTTCGAATCATCATCATCATCATTCAAATCACACGATTTATCTCTCAAGGGGGCATATAGCATCATCAGTCAATTTTCAAAATTAGGGGCAAATTTTTGTTATCTAAATTTTTCTTTGAAGCAATGTGTAAACCACATCACTTCAACGAGGGGAAAAATGTATACATCTAAAAATGTTCATAGTTAATCAAACTAGTTAATTAATTAAATATGAGTTATTTAATTAATATTCTAAAGTCATCTACATATAAATAAATTTAATTATTTGTTTATATCATTCATTTTCTAATTCCTCTAGTTTAATTAAATAAATAAGTTTATTTAATTATTGCTATTTTCCTCTTGATCAAATTAAATAAATTTCATAATTTATTTAATTATCATTTTATTTCTAAAGTTTGAATGTTTAAATTCGAATAAAGGAATATTCCTCTAATTCATCTTCCACTTTACAATTAAATATTGTAAATGTTTAATTACATATCTTTTTCACTCCTCACATAGTTAAATATTAATTAATTAACTTATGGAAGTTTCCAAAATACATGTCACATATAATTAAATAAATGCGTTTATTTAATTATGAATTATCTTCAAACTTCAACCAAATTTTCATAAATGAAAAGACAAAGAGCATGTTTGTCTCCATTTTTGAATGAAGATGGTTTGGTGGGTTGAAAAAATTCTCCATCTTTCTCTCAACCTTCCACCTTTCTCTCAACTTCCAGAATCTCACACCATTCATCTTGATAGGTTTGAACTCGATCATTGATCTTGGCTAGCTAGATTCTTGCCTTTCAAAAATCTATAAATATAGCTATTTGGAGAGTAGATTTCATCCTAGATTTTATGGGAAGTTACTATAGTTGCATTCAAATCAGTATTTTAGCATTTTCATATCATAGAATTTTCAAGTTCATATCATAGCATTAATCATTAGCGACAGACATACATATTGCATCAATCTTGTTCTCCTAAGTTGTCATTCTAACAAGTTGCTTCTTAAACCAATTGAGAGCCAGTAACTTGAATCGAATCCTTGGAGATAAAGGACAATGGAACGCATTTGAAGGAACTATTGTTATTTAGAGTTTTCTTTGTCTTTCTAATTAGTTTCTTTCAATCTAATGTTTCATTGGTGTTTTGTTTTATATAATTAATTAGTTCACATATTCACATACACAAGGTATCATCAACTACATATATTTGATTTCAACATTCATAAGATGACTTTTCACACTCGTTACAGTCACTATGAGTTTACAGTGGTACCATTCGAGTTGATGAATGCAACATTTGTATTCATGAGCTTGATGAACAAAGTCTTTCACACATATCTTGATAGGTTTGTACTGGTATTCCTTGATGATATATTGATCTATTCTAGGACAATAGAGGAGCATGAGGAGCATCTGAGGCAGGTTTTGCAGTGTTTGAGAGACAATCAGTTGTACACTAACTTGTCTAAATGTGAGTTCTTTAAGACCGAGGTTAAGTAACTTGAACATGTGGAATCAAGAGAGGGTATTGTAGTGGATCTTGTGAAGATCCAAACGATCATTGATTGGCCTGCACCCACTAATGTGGCATATATACGAAGATTCATGGGATTAGTAGGTTATTACAAACGCTTTGTTCAAGGTTTCTCAAAGATAGGTCATCCTATCACTTCTCATCCAAGGAAAGGGAAGAGATTCATTTGGTTAGAGAAGTGTGAGGCAACATTTCAAACTCTAATGGAGAGGTTGAATAGTGTATCGATTCTTGCGATACCTAATCCTACTGGAGATTTTTTCGTTTGTACAAACACATTTTTGGAGGGATTAGGAGTAGTCTTGATGCAAGATGGTTGAGTTATTTCATATGAATCTCGTAAACTCAAGGATCATGAGTTGAATTACCCCACACATGATCTTGAGTTAGCAATGGTAGTACATCCTTTGATGAGATGGATACATTTCCTTTTGGGGAAAAAAATTGAGTTGCATAGTGACCATTAGAGCCTACAATACATCTTCACACAACCTAATCTTAATGCTAGGTAGAGGCGATGGATGGAGTTCCTTTGCGAGTATGAATTTGAGGTGAAGTTCATCCAAGGGAAGGAGAACGTAGCTATCAACATTCTCAACAGATGCAGACATGTGTTGCCAGAGGTGACTCTTGGTGTGGATTTGAGGAGTTAGATTCTTTCTACACTTCTTGCAGACAACTATTATCAGGAGGTGAGATCAAAGATAGAGACAGACATGACTCTTGAGGGAAGATTCTTAGGTTATTCTCTAGAGTCAGATGGTTTGTTGAGACACATGGGATGCATTTATGTTCGATATTCTAGAGATATTCTTAGCTTGGTTATGACAAAGGCACATCAGACACCCTATTCAGCTCATCCTAGAGTGAAGAAGATGCATTCCAATTTGTGACAGCTATACTTCTGGGTAGGTATGAAGTGAGATAACGCTAACTTTGTGTCGAGGTGTTTGGAGTGTCAATGAGTGAAGAATGAACACTAGAACCCGATAGGATTTCTACAACCACATTTGGTGCCAAAGTGGAAATGGGATATAATCTTGTTGGATTTCATTATTGAGTTACCTAATTCTTCACAATGACATGATGCCTTTATGGTGAGGATGGATAGGTTGATGAAGGTAGCACACTTCTCACCTATTCATTCATCCTATAATGCTTCATCCATTACTAGAGTGTTCATGGGAGATATTTTTAGGTTGCATGATATTCCTCATCCGATCATTTCTGGTAAGGATCTTGTGCTCACCTCAGCTCTTTGGATGCCATTGCAACATGCCATGGGGATGCAATTGAATTTTAGTTCAATGTATCACCCTAAGATAGATGGACAGACTAAGAGGGTCAACCAGATCCTTGAGGATATGTTATGCATGCATGTGATGGACCAATAGACATGATGGGAGGACTATCTCCATTTAGTGGAGTTTTCTTATAATAACAACTTTCAGAGTTCGATTGGTATGCCTCCTTTCTAGGAATTGTATGGACGATCGTGTCAGACTCATTTGAGTTGGAAATGATTAGAGGAAAAATTTCTATTGGGTCCTGAGATGCTTCAAGACACAAAGCAACAGGTGATCCAAATCAGGGAACATTTGGTTGTTGCACAAGATAGGCAAAAAAATTATGCAGATGTGCATCAAGTGGACCCTCAGTTTGTAGTAGGTGATTGAGTCTTTTTGCAAGTGTGTCCATGAAAGAGTCCAATCCAATATGGAAAAGGCTTTAAGCTCACACCTTTCTTTGTCGGGCCATTTGAGATTCTTGAGAAGATTAGACCAGTAGCTTTTTGCAAGTGTGTCCATGAAAGAGACCAATCCGATATGGAAAGGGCTTTAAGCTCACACCTTTCTTTGTTGGGCCATTTGAGATTCTTGAGAAGATTAGACTAGTAGCTTATTGTTTTGCTTTATCATCTAGTCTCTAGTGCATACATGACATATTCCATGTTTCAATACTCAGGCCTTACCACCCTTATATATCTCACATCCTTGATTGGAATGCCTTATAGGTAGAGGATGTGTAGCTAGCTTTGGAGCTCGTGGCCATCATGCAACACAAGAGATTTTCCCTCAGGGGTCAAGATATTGAGTAGTTTAGGGTCCAGTGGGATTTGAGAGATGATACATTGGATACCTAGGGGGATGCCATCAAGATGAGGGAGCTCTATCCCTATTTGTTCACAAGCTTCCAAGAGTAAGCCTGGTCCTAGGGGGAGGATGTAGCACCCGTTCGATTTTCTTATGTTTTTGGACAGTGCTTTTATTTTGATAGACTATGATACTATGATGTTGTTATTTGATCACAAACATTATAACAATCATGGTTTTTATATTGAGATGTGATGGTACACTATATTTATGATTATTGATTATGACATGCTTTTTGGTTAGCATAGTTGATTATGTGAGTTTATATTGATATATGTTCATCTATAGTTATTTGATTTTTTGGTTTCATTAGTTTGATGTGACACTATATTGGTGAAGGGGATGAGATTGCATCAATCGCTTGTGAGTGCCCTGTGATTCCATGCTTTTCTCTTTGCAGTATGATTTTTCATGAGCTATATACATGTACGACATATGTTTTGATTGCAAGATTGCAGGTACAAGACATCGACTCCACCTGGATTCACAGGTTTGAGTGTGTCCATTTCCCAATAGAATAGTTGATTGGGAGATAGTAATAGGATTTCCTTGTCAAACCACAACCCTAGTTATAGTGTGTCATCAGTCCTTGTTTTGGTCATGCTTTATTGTCATATTGTTTTCCGTTTTCGTTGTCGTTTAATTATTTTACAAGGTTTTCTCTATGGGAAATAAATGTTTATAATGTTTTAAAGTGATTATTTGATTAATCTTGATTAATGTTGTTAAAAAATTTTACATTTGATTTAATTAATTAAATTAAATTTATTTTGTAAAGTGATTTAATCTTTGAGATTAAATTTATTTTATAAAGTGATTAAATTTAACTAGAAGTTAGTATGTGATTTTGAATTATTAAATGCATAAATACCTTGTAAATATTTTAGAGGAAATATCTGTGATTTGGTTGGGAAGATATTTTATATGTGACATGTGCTAAAAAAATAATATTTGGTAGTGGGAATTAATTCTCAGAGAGAATATTTGCATTAACTAAAAGAGGAAAGAGGCTAATTCACAACAATGAAGAAAGATATTTTGGGAGGTGGTTGAAAATTGGAAGAGGTTCTTGAAAATCGGAAAAAAAAGCTCTCAGAAAATTTGGCTTTGGTTTTATTTTTCAACTTTTTGGAAAGAGGATTTTTGGAAGAAGCTTTGATAATATTGGAATCTAAAGGCGAGGCTCTACTTCAATCTTCATTTCTTCAAACTTCTGGAATAGGTTCTTTAATTGTTTTATTTAAATTTAAATTGGAAAGGCTTTTAGAATAATTTGTTGTTTTGGAAAAGATTGCCTATACAATGAAGAAAACTTAATTTTTTAAAAAAGCTTTGATGTGTTTTGAAATTGGAAAATTGTCGTAAAAGCTTTAGAGCCTCTGTGGAAATTGATTTTAAACAATAGAATTCCCAAAAAGATTACATAGAAAAAATTTGAAAACCTTTGTAGGAATTGTTTTTAAACAAAAGAAATCCCAGAAGGAAAACAATAGAAGATTTGGAAAACCTCTTTGGAATGGATTTAAAACCTTCCTATCAAAATTTGTGGAAAATATTGTTTGTATGGGAAAAGATCTTCCTGTAGAAGATTATTGTTTTGTTTTGTTTTCCAATTAGATTTATTGGCAGGCAAATTGAAACCTCTAGAAAGTTTTGTAAATACTTCTTGTAGAAAAACATTTTGTGAAAATAAATTGCCCGAATGGAGCAATAAGTCTGATTTGTTTATATATATATATATGCAAGTTAATAATTATTAAAATACCTATTAAAATTGCATTCAAAGAAAACCTGGTTCAAAGTTTTTGTACGATGAATTTATATTATTCGTAAGTTTTATATCATATAAAAAAATTGATATGAATAAATTTTTATTAGGGAGGTGTGGGTTACCCATAGTCGTCGCCCCCATATAGGGGAGCTGACGTTGTGAGGCAGCGCCAATGCTGCCCCATAGTGTCCACACTCCCACAATGGAGGGTTAGTTGTGTATGTGCAACCGACTGATAATGGCCACCAACAGACTATAATCATCTACCCCATACTTTATTTCAATGATTTTATTTAGTGGTTATTAAATATATAAAATATAATTTATATATGTATATATTTATATTTATATATCTTATATTTTTTTTTTTTTTTGGAATTTGTAATTAATTTTAATATTTAAATAATATATATATTTAAATGAGATTTATAATAGGTGCATGCAAATGCATGAATCCGATAATTTTAAAATGAAATAATTTAAAAGAGGAAATTGATTTTAAAATAGTTGAAATTGGGAAATTGATTTAAAAAGTTAGATTTAATTTATTTATTGTCTTTAAATGAAATTGTATTAAGTTAGATTATTTCAAGAAATGTATTATTGTTCCTTGAAATGGAAATTGGATTTAGGAAATCCTAATGGTAGCTTTATTTCCTGCCTGAATTGCTTATTAAATTATGATTTCTTTTGTTCATGTAAGTTGGGGAAATATGTTAGTTGTGAATGTGTAAGTCTTCCAGATGATGTTATTATATGAGGGGGTTATGGTGATTCATGGTTCAACCCTTTGATTTCCCTTGGGTAGTGCAGTTGGTTGTTATTCAGTTTAAACACTTGATTACCATGAATGGGATGTGTTGCCTATTGTATTATAGTTGGGATTTAATATTCGTATTTGTGCACTTGTTTACCCTTGGATGTTGGATTATATCCTTGTGTTGTCACTAGGGGAGTGTCTCTCAATGGGGGTCAATGCACAAAGTGGTTCCAAGATAACTCATGTGAGAGTTATTTAATTCAGTGGAAATTAAATACATGTATTAGGGGAAAGGGTAGCTATAAACACTTAACAAGATAATTGTGCCTCACTCATGGGCTCAAGGGATTTTTTAGACTTGAGATGAGATGAGAAGGCCTAAAATGGCAAGATCATTATCTTGTCCCTTTGAAAGATATTTGATTCCGCATTAGTTTGCATGTGGGGCTGGGGATTATGAGAGGCTACCAAAATAACCCAAGATGGGGGCCAAGGCCGAGGAAGATCTACCAGGATAACCAATGCGGATTTGTGATGACACTCCTCCAATGTCAATAGTTTATTTGGTTAAGTGGTTGTATTTGATTCTTTTACTCTGGAAGCAATGTAATCTTCATGTATTGTATTGTACTTGTATAGTTTAGTTTTGTGGTTTCCTGTGTCTAGAGGTTATTGGTATTGCCTAGGAAGCCCTATTACTATATTCTAGGACAGGGGGTGTTCCTTCGAGTACCACTTGGTTGGGTGGAATGTGCACCTTACACCGTTGGGTTTTCTCTTCATGTTTGTGATGGCAGGATCTTTCAGATTGGAGAGCTTGCTTGTTTCTGTTGCTTTGTACCATCTCTTATGTTCTATCAGATTAGTTGGATGTTATTGTATATGTACTACTCATTTGTATTCAAAGAGGATTCTTGTATCATTTTTATTGTAACATTAGTGTATGATCTTCCTCATTTTGGAAATGAGCCTTGTAAATGCTTTTTGGGGATGAATGCAAATTGTGAATGATTCTTTTATGTACTTTGTATTTTATGGGATAAGTATAATTCTTTTGAATGTATGTTATTTATTTCATAAGTATTATTTATATGTTGTGGATGAGTTTACTTTGTATGTTATGGGATTCAAATGTAAGCTTTGTTGCGTACCTTAGAGGATGTATGCATTAAGTGTAGTTCACTTTACTTGTTATTAATTACACTTAAAAAAAAATTGTTACACTTCCATTGTGTTTGCGTCATCTTGTAGGGTTACGTGGCAGGGCATTACACTTATTTTGTTCTAAATTTAGGCAATTTATTTTTAAAAGATTTTTTTTAAGATTTAATTCAATTGAGAGGGATTTTCTTTTTTTAAGCCAATATTTACAATAGTTATTATTTTTTCTCATAAAGTTGTGATTTTTTTTATTGCAATCATGTCAACTTTAATTCCTGAAATTAAATTAACTAGTTCTAACTACCATTCTTGGAAAACTCATATCTCTTTTATTTGTCATTTTAAACATCTTTTGGATGTTGCTATGGATCTCAAATAAAAACAAGGTCATTGCTAATGGTAAGTTAGACAAATTTTTTGTTTTCCCAAAAAAAAATGTTTTTTAAATAACTACACATGTAGTTTATTATTGGACTTGATCAACCCAATAATAGTGTACCTGTTTTATTCAAGTATATTGGGAATATGAAAAGGGGGTATTCATGTAGTCATGAATGCATGAATATCATCTTAATGACTTATTTACTTAATAATCCTTCATGTCATAGTATGTAATTCTCATTATTCCATCACAATTTTTTTAATTCAAGGTGGCTTGAATCATGCCCCTTTATATTTAAATATATCTCTGAGATCTTTCTATCACACTTTTTGAGAAATTATCATTCTCTCTACCTAAGGCTTGATCTATTACAATATTTTAAAAAAACCTAGTGTTTCCTTCTCATCTACAATTATGTTGTTTTGATAAAGGGAATTTGATTTTTTATTGGTAAATTTGTATTTTTGATGGATTTATCTCATCTATATATTTCTTAAAATTGAAAGCTCATTGTAGTATTTTCCTTCTTGGTGGATTTATTCCATCTATATATGCTTTGAAAATTAATCACCTTATCAATTCTCAATGGAGTCTTTACATATATATTTTATGTGCTAGATGCATTTGCAGTAATGTTGCATAGGGAGCCCTATTTATAATGAATCATATATTTTATCAAGTATCTTTGGAGTTTGTTTTGGGACCCATGGAAAATATTTCCATCCACCTTGATGGTATGCACTTAATTATTTATGATGAACTTAGATCTATTTTCTTAATTGATGGGGATGAAGTTCTTGAAACTTTTATGTTTCATTATTTTATTGAAGGCAATATGGTTTTTTTTTTTTAAATCTTTAGGACCAATTTTTCAAAGTCCTTTATTATTAATCTTGATACAATTTCCCTTTAAAATACAATCTTGTAGTGAGAGGAAACCTAGATCTATTATTGCTATGTCTATATATTGACATTTTATAATTTGGGCCATGCTTTCTTTCTATCTCATGGTTTCATTAGATGTAAAAATGATCCAAATTATATATTAAGCATAGTGAAAATGATATTGTGATTATTATTTTATATGTTTATGATTTAATTATCAATTCTAGTTCTAAAAATTTGATTAGTGATGTTAAGTATCAACTCAATCAACAATTTCATATGACTGATTTAGGCCTATTACATTATTTTTTGGGTATGCAAATTTGCCAAACACCTAAAGGTATTTTTCTTTCTCAACATAAATATGCTCAAGATCTTTTAGATAGATTTAAAATGAATGATGCAAAGTGTGTTTCTAATCCTTGTGAATTAAGAACAAAATTAATTGTTGATATGGAAACTCCTTTTGTTGATCATACTTTATATAGGCAATTAGTAGGAAGTTTAAATTATCTAACTCTTACTAGACCTAATATTTCTTATAGTGTTGGATTGGTTTCTAGATTTATGTCTAAACCACAAAAAACTCATTTTAAAGTTGCAAAAAGATTTTTAAGATATGTTAAAGGTACTCTTAATCTTGGTCTTTTTTATGATGCAAATTGTGATTTTTCTTTAAAAGGTTATACTAATTCAAATTTAGGAGGTACTCTTAATATTGGTCTCATGGAATAGTAAGAAACAAAAATCTGATTTTATTTGTTCTATAGAAGCTGAATATAAAGGTTGTACAAATGCATCTAAAGAAGCACTATGGTTAAGAAGATTACTTGAAGACTTGGTTCTACCTCAAAAGGATCCCACTCCTTTATATTGTGATAATCAAATTTCTATTTCTTTGGAAAATAATACAATTTTTCATGCAAGGACCAAGCACATCTCTCTTCAAAATCACTTCATTAGAGAGAAAAATGAAGACAAGAAAATTTCTCTTTTGTATTGTAAAGGTGAAGATCAAGTTGTAAATATTTTCACCAAAGCTCTTTGTAAAGAAAAATTTCTCTTTCATTGTGAAAATATTTGATTACAACCCATTGAAGGGTTTGATGTAACCTCCCCAAGTAAAGCTTAAGGGGGGATGTTAGAAGATTAATCTTTACTTGGTAAAGGTTATTCTTTAAATGTAATATTTTATAACTTGTAAGAATATTCCAAAGGAATCCCTACAAGTCTTTTGTCTTTTTCATCTCACACATGTGTGAGGATGACTCATTGTATTTGGTAATCTCTTTCCTTCAAACAATTTCTCATTCATTAGTTATTTCCATTTCTCCTTTCTATTTATTTTCAGGTATCACGTTCATGGATAGATGATGTAGCTAGTTTGGATGCTTTTATCATGAGATACCAATAGTATCATGTCTTATGAGGTTTATTTAATATAATTTCTACACTAATATAAAAATGCACATAGTGATGATGCTATTTGATAGTTGGGTTGGCCTTGTCCAAATATAAACATCCCAATAAAGTGTCATCATAACTCTTGTGGTAAACTTTTTCTGCTAGGATGAGGTGAATTATAGGTTTCAGATTGGATTTATGATGAAGTAGGATGAATTTAGATGGTGGAGGTTGTCATGCCCAAAATTTGCACTATGGGTGAAAACACAACTAGCAATTTTTTTTGAAAAACAAGCAACCCATGCTAGTTCTAAAGTAATAAACATGAAATATTTAGCCATATTAGTGTTAAGGATATCATTAGGACATCATAGTTCATACAATTGAAGTTTTGGTGCAACCTTGAGGGGCTGCAAAGGTTGGGCTTCAACTTACTTTAAAACTATGTTAGTGGGTATGCAACCCTTTCTAGGGTCCTTTTCCCTAGATAGTTTCATGATCGGTTGCCACTAACTTAGGTGAAGTAGGAGATCGAAAAACATGCCAAGGATACCCTAAAAACATAAGGGGTATGGAGTCGATCATGAATAACTTGAAAAAAATCAGTCTTGTATATTACAATTTGATTAGATAAAGCTTGAAATAGAGATGAAGTCATTTAATGAGGATTGAATTTATGAGTAATTAGATCATGGCTCAAAATGAATACACACTTATAACAAGAATAAAATTTGATCATTTTGGGTGATGATTAATGTGTATAACATAAGGATATACTACACCTAACACCTCTAACCAAGAAGAATAGAGAGGTGAAGTTTGGTTTGACATCAAAATTTAGGCATCAATAATATGCCATATTGGATGCCTCGATCAAAAGACAGGAACAAAAGGTTCAAGTTTGAAACATCAAACTTCAGGCATCAACATTACCTCTTTCTGAATGCATTGGTAAAAAGAAAATCAAATGGGGGTCTGAAACTTTAGACATTGAGCATCAACAATACCCTATATCGAAATCCACAAGGAAAAGAAGATAGAAAGAGTGAAGTTTGAATTAGGCATTGGGCATTGGGCTTTGGTCATACCATTTTTTGAAAGCCTTGACCGAAAGAAGAAGATATGAAGGTTTAAGTCTGAAATGTTGGACTTTTGTCAGTGGTGAAGCCTTGCACCAAATTCCATTTCGATGAAGAAGACCAAAAAGACTAAATCCAAAAACGTCAGACTTTGGGCTTCAACAATTCCCTTTGTCAAATTCCCTTAACAAAAATAAAGGAAACCCAAAAGGATAAGCTTGATATCTTTGGACTTTGGGATTTGGTGATACCCAGTACTGAATACCTTAGCTCAAAGTAAGGAGGCAAAGAAAAACCATGAATCTTGACACCGAGATGGCTTTGGTGTTCACAAATTTGGCCCAAGGCTTTTTCCTTAAATAGTTTGATGAATATGAGATGGAAATAAGGTTCGAATCCAACTCCCAAAAAGGTTAAGTTTGTCAACACTTGAGAATAAGTGATTCGAGCATCACAGGATAAAAAGATAGCCTAAAACCATAGATAAAGGCATATAAGAAGCATTGTGGGAGGTAGGACCCCGACCTTCAATGATTTTAAGCAAATTCAAGTTTTGTACTTTGATGATTTGGGAGTTAGCACAATGGTTTGTGATAAAGAAGGATAGATAGAAGGTAATGGGTAAGGCCAATGGCCGAAACCCAATTTGACATAATGAGTTTTTGACTTAGGAAATCAGACATGTCTTTTAAAGTATGCCAAATGTAAAACCCCTCTGTTTTGTTCTTATGTTAGATTAAGATGCTTTATTATTTGATCATTTTTTTTTGAGCAATATGAACTATGTGTGTTAAGAGATGTAATTTCCTTGATGTTATACTTAACATGTTTTGATTAAAATAATTTTGGTTTATTATGACATGATTATTGCTTATGAGTTTTATTAATGATGGAAGTGTCAGTTTGTTGATACTGTATTGGTGAAGGGGACATGATTGCATCACTCGCTTGCAAGTGCCCTACGATTCTGTGATTTCTTCTTCACAGTGTATTTTATAATGATTTTATATGCATGTGCTATTGATGCCTTGGATTCAGGTTTGAACGTGTCGACCCAACGGTATGATAATTGGGAGATAGTAGCTAGGTTACCTGTGTCAGGTCTACACCCTAGCCATAGTGTGTCGTCAGTTGAGTCAGGTGTGTCTTTGGTGCTTGTTTTAATATTATTTAATTCAAAAGGGCTCTTGTTTATGGAAATAAATGCTTAGAGTTATTGCTTTAAATAGTGTTGATATTTATTTAAATTAAAATTTTACATTGTTTAAAAGTTTTTATTTAAGTTGATTAATTAAATTTGACTTATTTAATTAATTAAATTTAACCCAAGGGTTGAATTTATTTATTAAATAATTAAAATTAATTAATTAAATTTGGTTATTTAGAAAGTTGTATAATAGAATTTAATTGCATATTGGAATTTAATTTCAATTAGTGGTAATTAAATTAGTATATGGAATTAAATTAGTATTTGGTAATTAAATTAGTTTTGGATTTAAATTAGTATTTAGAATTATTAAAATAAATGAAAATTAATTCATTTTGGAATTTATATTTGAATTGAAAGTTACTAAATTTATTTTGGAATTAAATTGTAATTAGAAATTATTTTAACATGCAAATGGCTTTTGGCTATTGGTGTGTTGTCGCTAGGCTATCTCTGGTTTTTTTTCTCTTTTCTGTTAATGTTCTCTGGTTATGTTTAGTTCTTTTTTGGCCCTAGTGGCTCGTTGTGAGGGGTACATCACCTCGTAAATGTTGTTTAATTTTTCAAAAACATGCAAATGGCTTTGAGAAAGGATTTGATTGTTGAAAAGATATTTTTGAATGTGACATGTGTGTGAGAAGAATGCATGATTTACTCTTGGTTGAGATATTATTTTTGGGAGGAATTTAATTGAGAAAAAAAAAAAAAAGTTTCTACACAGGAGATTTTTGGAGAGGAAAAGATTATTATTTTTTTGAAAGAGGTTTTTGGCTGAAAATGGATTAAAAAACAAAGGGGTTTTCAAGAATCTTGGGGGGTTTTTCTATATTTTTGCATCTTTCTGGAAGTGGTGATTTTGGGAGAAGCTTTGGAATTGATCTCTGAAGGGGAAGCTCTGCTTCAATCTTCATCTTCTTCAAGCTTCAAGAAAACAGGTTCTTTTAAAGTTTATTAAATTTATTTAATTGTTTGAGAAAGATTGTCTGTTCAATTTTGTAGAAGCTTTGCTTAAATGGTTTAAATGAGATTGAAAGATTGTTGAATTGTTGTGAAATAACTCAGAGGAAAACAATCTATGATTTAAGAATTTATTTTTGTTTTTGAAAGCCTTTGTGTAAATTAAAATGATATGGATTTCTTTTGTAATCTTCTGGATTTGTTTAAAATCTGCCTGTAGAAGTTGTGTTAAATTTTATTATGAGAAAGTTCATGTAAGTGTTCTTTTAACAGATTGAAATTGAAATCCCTCTGATAAATTTGGAAGAATTTTATTATTATTGTGAATTTTTTTTAAAAAAATTGGTTGCCCAATTTTCATGTAGATGGCTTTATTCAAAATTTTCTTTCCCAATTTGATTTATTATTGAAACTTAATAAATATATATATAATATATATATGTAAATATATATATATATATATATATATATATATATATATATATATATATATATACTCCGACATATATATATTATATGTATATTTATTTATGTACGAAATGTTATTTTAAAATTAAGTGAATTGCTGGGAGGGTTTTTTGGTTTTATTTTAGCAAAAATTTGTGTGATTCCGGAATGGAACCTGTTGTTTTGTTTATGTGTGTTGGTGTTGGGGGAGGTGGATGAAATACCACCACCGCACCCCCACTAAGGGAGGTGGACGGTGGTATTTCCACCGCCTGCCCCATACTTGGGGTTCACTGGACTTACCACAGTCCGCCCCCATTATTGTGGGGAGCGGTTGTGGTAAGCCAGCCGACCCCCACCCTTATTTTATTTGGTCAAACCTACGTCCGTACCTTTTCATGTGGAATTAAATCCGAATGGATTTAAAATTCATTTTTTATAAATACTCTCTTTATTAATACGTTTTATTAATTCGTTTTTCTATTATAGTCATTTATTTTATTTTTATTCCGGTTTCGTTTTGATATTGAATGTAAAATATGTGGGTAAAAGAAAATAATGTGTATAAATATATTGTATATATATATATTGAATATATAAATATATATTGTTAATTTATATTTTTAATTTTAAATGATGAGGTAATCAATGTTATGGAAATTTATTATTTATATGTATATTTTCTTCAATTGTAATTTGAAAGAAAAGATTGCATGCATGATTATTAAATTTGAGAAAATTGATTAACTAGTTTTATTATGCCTTCTTATCACGGAAAGTGAAAGGATTTAGTAAATCCAAATCTCAGATTTAATTATTGTGTTGATTGCTTATGTGAATTTTCTAGTTGCAATTAGAGGAAATGAATATTTAATTAAGTGTGTTTGCAGGAATAGGTATTTTAAAATATATAAATTATGTTAGTAGAAACAAAGATTTTATATTTTTAATTTGAGGAAATAGGGGAAATGGTTAGTGTGATGTTTATCTTTGTTTGAAAGTTTCTTTTTAATTAATTAGTTAAATTGGGATAATTGAGTGATGTGAATTATTATAAGTCATTTCGTTGACTATATGCAAGGTTGTGATTAACCTAGAATATTGTAAACATTAAATTATAATGTCTTTATGTTGTGGTTGAGATATCTTCTATGGTATATAGGGGTAATTGAAAAGAGGTATTAGATGAGTTATTATAAGTCTTTTTGTGAGGAATGTTAATTTGTGTGTTATCATTTCATGGTTTTGTCTTGTGTAGTTCTCTATGGCAGTAGGTTTTTCGTTCTTAGTGAGTCACCCGGTTTCCACGAACGGGGAATGGTTTATTATTCTTTGAATGGTTTTATTGGATGGTTTATACCTCTTTAGTTTGGAGTGGTGATGTATCACATGATAACTGTAGGAGGGTGAAGCTCAATGGGGGCTGAGATCTGGAATGATCTGACGGGCAACTCATGTACCTTGAGTGACATTTCTCCTAGGCTAGTTGTATGTATAGGTTACTGGAGTGCCATACTGCTAAACTCTGATTTCAATGTATTTGTTGAGTTAGTGTTTTTTCTTGTGGTGGTTTTGTTTAGTGTTGAGTCAGCCTATGACTAGAGGTTGTAGGGATTGTCCTTGTATCCGTGTTACTGTCTCCTAGCATGGGGGGTCGGCCTTCGGGTACCACTTGGTTGGGAGGAACGTGTACCCTATGCCGTTGGATCCCCCTTTTGATTTGCAAATTACATTGCGAGGTTTTCTAGAGGAGAACTTGTAGTGGCTTCATTGTTTAGTTTAAAATTTCTATTTACTTCAGTTTAGCTGTAATTATTATTTCCCTCATTTGTATTCGAGGAGGAGTCTTGTAAATGTAATAGTTAGGTTTGATCTACCTCATTCTGGGAATAAGTATTGTAATCTACTTTTAAGTTAATGTAATCTGAAACTTATTATATGTTATCCTAGTGTTAGAATCTTTAATGCTTTGTAAGTATGTGCAATTTAATGAATGGTTAATATTTTAATAAATGCTTTGAGTGCATGTAGTGTGTATGTTTGGTTATCAATGTAAACTTTTCATGTTACCATAGAGGTTGTTGCAAAGTGTTGTGCATCTTCTTGGTTAATAATGCACTTTTAAGAAAAAAAAATTGTATGCTTCCACATTGAGTTGCAACTTCCTTTAGGGTCCCATGGCGGGGCATTACACCAAATCTCTTCTAGCATAAGGTAAGGGGGAATAGCTATCCTCGACTCCCAACTAACATGAATGTTGGTAGAAAATTTTTATACTATGAGGAACTTGTGTTGACTTTGGTTGAACAACGAAGGTGAACAAATTGGTGACACATGCCAAATGATGAATTGCCTCAATGGATTCACCTCCTCGTTGTGAATCATCAAGGTACAATGATTGCATTAAAACTTGCATCAATTGGAGTGATGAATGTCCTTTCTAGGCACAATTAAAGAAAAATACCAAGCAAGGTTTGGAGTTGTGATTCTGATAGGGTAGGGTAAAGGCACTGAGTGAAATCTAGTTTCATATCTAATTGATGCCAAAGAGTGTGAGTTTAATAAATTAAATTGACAATAGAGGGTATGATGCAAGAAAATTGACAATGAAGCAAAAGTTGGATGAATGAACCAAAATATCAATCTATAGGTTTCCCTTCTAAGTAGTTGAATCAACAAGGAACATGCCTCCCTAACAAGGATACATAGAGGAACTCAATTAATTGATTACACTTATCCAAATGAATGTACCGATTCACACATTTACAAAACATTACATCTCCAACACAAGGGATAACATTTTATCCTCAACACAATTATCGTATACTATCGATTAGACTAGAGGAGTGAATTAAATAGTCATTATATAACATGAATTTATATGGAAAATAATTTATTTATACAAGAATAGAAATAAACATATATTCTACCAGCAATAGTATAGTTTGATTATAGGGAGAAAAAGAAAGAGACCAATACAATACATCTTTTCCAACCTGGACTATAACAGACTTCTATGCAATGTTCAATACAAGACAAAATTGCATTCAAATGAGAGAACTCCATTTAATTTTCAAATAGTATGCATTAATTGCCTTTGAGAAAGAACAACAACAATCATTTGTTCTTATTATGAAACAATGATAAATAACTTTATTTCATCTCTTCCAATGACTTGAATTCAACACTACGTTGGGAGTAAAGAAGCTACTGTCATAGTTATAATTACAACAAATAATATTATAAACATGTGTTACAAACATTGTATCAATTTTTCTAATCTCTCTATTCCATTGTATAGGAAGAGGTGTTTTTCTTTATGCTAGAAGCTGCAATATCATAGACCTGCACATATACCCATAAGGTCTTCTCCCATGGCCATAGATAAGGTCACCTCCTAGTCGTAGGTTTTCTCACAAACCACCCCGAGCTAGGAGGTAACCAAATGGTATGGGTACACACAAAAATAACATGAAACAATCCATTTCAAACCACAAAATGCAACAAAGATACTCCCAACCAAGATTTACACATTTACATAGGGATTCTTCAAGAATCCAAAGATGGGGATAGAGGTGGAATTCACTTCTATATGGGGAGATTTTTTTTAAACAAGTAGCAATGACCAACACATCATATTTTATTTCTTTTCAAAACACCCATACACCACAACCCTTCATATCATACACTATCCATACTACAATCTCCCAATACACCATAGCATCATGAAATAAAGTGGGGTACTCATACCCTTTTTTAGTTTCTCCTTCTCGGAGGAACAATCTCCCCATAGATGTTCCTACTCATTCCTATCCCCCACAAGGATTCTCTTCCCACATTAGGTGATTTTATCCAATACAACCCCAAACCCAAACTCATGGAAATGCAAAGGCACATAAAAATGAACAAACAACCCACACAAAAAATCTTCTCACATTTCCATACACAAGAGATAAAAAAGAGAAAAATGCATACAAGTAAAGTAAAAATTACCTCAAATCCAAGCCAAAAGGAAGGGAAATTGAAGAAGAACTCCAATATTCTATCCCTCCAATCCCAAGCCAAATTTACCTCTTTCAAATCAATTCCAACGCCCCCCCACCCCAAAAAGAAAAAAAACCCTTCCTTTGGCTTTTCAAAGGATTGAAATACGATTCAAGGGTTGAAAAAACTTGGAGGAGAAAGTGACACATGTCAGTATCCTATTTACTCCTATGGAAAAACCCCTCCACAAGTTCTCACACATGTATGAGAACTCTTGGGAAGTGAAAGGCCAAAGAGTGTTCAACACTCAACAAAGGCCTTGAAATCTCATAAATGATATTTTGGAGCCAATACTCCAATCCCATCCCCAAAATCCATCACTTTTATTAATTGCCTATTAAAAAGGGTCACAAATTACAATTTTCAAAATTTATGGGCTTGATTTGACCCCTAACCCATAGGTAACCATCCTAGGTGTTAATTAAGGGTCAATTAACCCAATTTAAGGACAAATTCAACCTTTATAAACCCTAAAAAATAAATTAAAATTCAAACATAATAAAAGGATTTCCAAAATGCCCCAAAACCCTCATGAAAAGTTTAATTGACTTCTAAACACCTTGTCACAAGATTCAACACTAAATATTTTTAATCAAAAAATAAAACCTAACACAGAGAGGCTATGGTCCATTCTCCAAATGGACCACAGTGGGTTTCACTTGGCTAAAAAAATTGGGTACCCTTGGTTACCTCCAATCCCATTGGCCATGGGTGTGTACCTACACACTCAATTTCTACATGTAAAAATATCCAACACATGATAATAAATAATTAAATCAACAAATCCATATGCATATATTTAGCACAATCTAACTCTGAATAAATAAATCCAATATTCATAATCATTCTTCCTCTAGTAATAACATATTCTATCAATTGATACCTAGTTATGGCATAATAAGGAAGTCATATCATCACCAAATTAAGTTTAGCATCCTATCAATTTCATCTCATAAAACAATTATCCATTTCTATTGTGATAACTAGATCATATGAGCATATCAATAAAGGAAGCATAATGTGCATATAATCATCATATCATCATAAACATAAAACAAGCATAACATCAATTGTCTATGATCATCCAAAAGAGTCCAAAACACATAGAGTATCAACATGATTGAATCAAAAAATAGTCAAATGGGTGTATCAAATGGTAGGCCTCAAATCCTACTTCCTTAAGAGTGGGCTTCCTTCTAGAAGTCATCAAAGAGGTGAGGATATAGGGCTCTAAAACGTGAGGCATCCTCCCAAGTGGTTGCTACCTCTTCATTGCGATTCCATTGGACCTAATCTAGTCTAGCTCTTAGCCTCAAAGAGCCAATGTCCATCGAGAAAAAATGCGGGTGGGATCCAAAGCTAATTGGCCATCTGACTCCACCTGTAAAGCATCCCAATCCAACACATGAGAAGCATCATGCACATAACATTTTAAAATTGATACATGAAACACATCGTGGATGTGTGATAGGCTAGGTGGCAAGGCTAGATGATAAGATACAGGACCTATCTACTCCAAGGTATCAAATGGACCTACAAACTATGGTGCAAGATTAGAGACCTTTCCATAAAAAAATGGACTCTTACATGGTCGCACCCTCAGAAATACATGGTCACCATCTAAGAAGCTCTGATCAATCCTCTTAGCATCAACATACTTTTTCTAATGATCTTGCACCTCTTGAAGATGTTGTCTAATCAAGACCACCTGCTACTCCATATCCTTCACCATCTTTGGATCAATAGCTATTATGTCCTCTATCCTATACATGATCACTCTACCCTCTTGCATAAGTATGGAACCTAAGCCATCAATAGATGCATCCATGCAAATCCTAAAATCTGCTAAAGGATCTAGAATTGCTAAGATAGGAACACTAGTGAGACACTCCTTGAGGGTTTGAAAATCCCTCACACTGATCCATCAACTCAAAATTCTTCCCTTTTCGCTGAAGGGAAGTGATAGGATGTGAAATCCTAGAGAAAACCTCCACAAAATGTTGATAATAACCTACCAAACCCTGGAATTCCTAACCTCAGTCACTATGGTAGGCACCATCCAATCCATGATATCTCTAATATTCAATGGATCTATAGAGATACCATCACTAGATATAATGTGACCAAGATATTGAGCCTCTAAATGAAAGAAGGCACACTTCAACGAGCTACCATATAGCTGATGCTCCCTTAAACATTGTAACACCTACCGCAAGTGGACCTCATGCTCCTCCTCAATACATGAATATATTAGAATTTCATCAAGGAAAATAATCATGAACTGATCCAAAAAGGTATGAAATACTCCATTCATGAGACTCATGAACATTGCAGGAGCATTCGTCAACCCGAATGGTACCACTATAAAATCATAGTGACCATACCTAGTCCTGAAAGTAGTCTTATGAATATCTGCTTCTGCAATCCATAACTAATGATATCCAAACTTAAGGTCAATCTTAGAGAACACTCTAGCTCCCTGCATCTAATCAAATAGGTTGCCAATCCTTGGAAGTGGGTAACGATTCTTGATTGTCACCTTATTCAACTGTCTATAGTCTATGCAAAGACAAAGGGATCCATCCTTCTTCTTAATGAAGATGATGGGAGCGCCTCAAGGTGAGACACTCGGACAGATGTGACCCTTCTCTAACAATTCCTTTAATTGTAGCTTGATCTCACTAAACTCATGTGTAGTCATCCTATAAGGTGCTCTCGATATCAGCTCAGCCCCTGGCACTAAATCTATACGAAAATCAATTTCTCAATAGGGTGGCATGCCTAGAAAATAAATAGGGTAAACATCAGAAACTCCCTAAGAATGGGATGGTCATCCAAGGATATCTTTGTCAAATCCTCATCGATGTCTCTAAGAGTGATGGAAATCAACTAACATCCCTTTCACAGACACCGCATCAACTACATAGTAGATATTGTATGAAGGGAAATGGGTCTCTGTACCCCTGTAATCACTACTATTGAACCATTTCATCCACACACTCAACTACCTTATGGAAAAAATCTACCTTAGCCTGATGTGCATCAAGCCAATCTGTGCCCAAGACTACTCCATAGGAGCCCAATGGTGTGACCCAAAGGTCAACCAATGCATTCAAACCTAAAAATCTAAGTGGAAAATCACAAACCACTAAATCTACTAACACCTTAGCCTTTAAGGCTAGGTCTACCTCCCACCTATCATCCTACCTAGATGCCACTAGCTTGCTATGCTCCACTACAAAAGGAGATATAAAAGAATTAGATGGCCCATAATCAAATAAAATAGTAACATGAGTATGAACTATCATACCTAAGGTCTTAATAAATATGGCCTGGTGCTTAGCTTGGAGGTTCTTGATCATCACAAATACCTAGTGGGAATTTACCACATATCCCATTGTCTGCTTAGAGCCTAGTGTGTTTTGACCTCTAACTGTGGAACCTTGAGGGAAATCTATAGCTAGGTGTCCCACTACTCCACATACAGAACAAGGACCCCTAGTATAAACTTGATTTGGCTAGGTCCTAGTGAACTATTGTCCCTTAGTCCTACTAGGATAGATTTCTATGAACGTGCTAGTGTAGCACCCTATAACTGAGAACACTGATCTCTATGGGGCCCTAAGGTTGCCATGGCCTAGAGTGACCACCCTAAAAGCCCTATTATGGCCTAGGCCTTTGACTATGTTGTTGTTGCTACTATGTTGGCCTAGATGGTCCTATGGAAGGCCTAAATCCTCCCTTCAAAGGAAGGGAAGGTCCTTTGAAACCATGTGATTGAGTTCCATGGTTGCGGTTCTGAAACCACTCTCGTGCCTATTGAGAGTTCCCTTGAATCTCCTCTACTATGAGGGCTTTCTCCATAGCAATCCCAAAGTTCTCTAGATCAACCATACACATAGTTCTTGATATTACGACATTCAATCCCCTAATAAAATAATTAATGAGAAGATTCTCTTCTTGGAGATAGTCCACATACTATAGTAGCTCAAGAAACCGAATCTCATATTATGTATTATGCTGCCAAAAATCCCCTCTGTTGAAGGTTGTGGAACTCATCAATGCACGCCATAAAAAGTGCTCAAAAAAATAGTGTGCTTGAAACCATTCTAAGAATGTCTCCCATGTGAAAGTGCCAATAGATAAGTGGTGCTTGTGCTCCTCCTAGCACCACCAAGTAGAGTTTAGATGTCTAAGAAAAAGTATTGTACATCATACTTTTACATTGCTTGCATATTCACATAATACAAAGCACCTATCAAGATTGAGAAGCCATGTATTATTTCCTTGTCCATTCGTGGATCCCTCAAAATTATTTTTCTTGAGTCATAGTGACTCTCAAAAATGATCTCCTAAATCTTGGTATGCTCTATCCCCAACTGCTACCTCAGGATGAGGTATCTGTGGTGGAGGATCTAAGGGAACTGATCCCCTCTCTCCCTCCTCATCATAATCATCTAGAAGGTGACAAGGACTCCTTTTGTGCTCTCTATGTTGTGACCTGTGTGCCTTAGTTGAGTGATGAGTCTACTCTAATATAGACCCCTCCTTGGTTGTTGGTAATCAAGAGTGAATAACCCCAATCAAGTTCTCTAGTGCATGGATGATCAGGGAATTGATGTTTTTTGGAGGATCATGCAATGGTGTCTCAGATACATGTGGGGGTGTCGGTGGTGCCTCTAATCAATCTCCCTCTGCATTACTTCTACGACTTCATCCACATATACTTTGCTTCCTAGGAACCATCCTCCATGATAACACCCTATAGATTATTAGCATGGAAAAAACATATGGCCAACGTTATTGGTGTTGGAACCTAGGCTCTAATACCAAAATTTCATGCCCAAAATTTGCACTATGGGTGAAAACACAACTATTTTTTTTTAAAACCAAGCAACCCATGGTAGGTATAAAGTAATAACCATGCAAGATTTAGCCATATTAGTGTTAAGGATATCATTAGGACATCATAGTTGATACAATTGAAGTTTCGGTGCAACCCTGAGGGGATGTGAAGGTTGGGCTTCAACTTACTTTAAAACTATGTAAGTGGGTATGCAACCCTTTCTAGGGTCCTTTTTGACCAAAAATTTTCACTGTTGGCTACCACCCACTTAAGTGAAGTAGGAGATCAAAACACACACCAAAGATACCCTAACAACATAAGGCATACAAAATCAATCATGAATAGCTTGACAAAACTTAGTCTTGCATATTACAATTTGATTAGATAAAGATTGAAATAGGGATGAAGTCATTTAATGAGGATTGAATTTATGAGTAATTAGATCATGGCTCAAAATGAATACATGCTTACAACAAGAATAAAACCTAATCATTTTGGGTGATTATTATTGTGTATAACATAAGGATATACTACACCTAACACCTCTAATTAAGAAGACTAGAGAGGTGAAGTTTGGTTTGATGTCGGACTTCAGGCATCAATAATATGACATATTGGATGCCACGATCAAAAGATAAGAAGGGAAGGTTCAAGCTTGAAATGTCAGACTTCGGGCATTGACATTACCTCTTTTCAAAAGAATTAAAAAAAATCAAATCAAATGGTCGAGTCTGAAACGTTGGACATTGGGTATCAATAACACCCTATACCAAAAGCCACAAGGAAAGGAAGATCAAAAGAGTGAAGTCTGAATTAGGTGTCGAGCATTGGGCTTTGGTCATACCATTTTCTAAAAACCTCAACAAAAAGAAGGAGATATGAAGGTTTAAGTTCAAAATGTTGGACTTTGGTCATCGGTGAAGCCTCACATGAAATTCCATTTTTATGAAGAAGACCAAAAGGACTGAGTCTAAAAATGTCAGACTTTGGGATTCAACAACTCTCTTTGTCAAATTCCCTTAACAAAAAGAAAGAAAACCCGAAAGGATAAGCTCAATATCTTTGGACTTTGGGCTTAGGCGATACCTAGTATTGAATACCTTAGCACAAAGCAAGAAGGAGGCAAAGTGAAACCTCAAATATTGACACTAAGATGGCTTCAATGTTCAAAAATTCAGCCTAAGGCTTTTTCCTTAAATAGTTTGATAAATATGAGATGGAAATTAGGTCTAAAGCCAACTCCCAAAAAGGTTAATTCTATCGACACTTGAGAAGAAGTGATTTAGTCATCTTGGGTTTGAAAGATGACCTACACCCATATGTAAAGGTATATAAGTGGCATCATGGGAGGTAGGACCCTAACCTCTGATGATTTAAAGCAATGTTAGAGTTCACACTTCAATTATTCAAGAGTTAGCAAAATGGTTTACGATAGAGAAGGATAGGTAGAAGGTAATAGGTAAGGTCGACGGCTAAAACCTGATAGGTCATAATGAGTTTTAGACTTAGGAATTTTGACATGTCTTTTAAAGTACTCTGAATCTCTTCCAACATAAGGTAAGAGGGATTGGTGATCCCTGACTCTCGACTAACATGAATGTTGGTAGAAAAGTGTTATAGTGCAAGGGACTTGTGTTGACTTTGGTTGACCCACGAAGGCTAACAACTTGGTGACACATGGTGAATGATAAATTTCCTCAATGGATTTACCTCCTTGTGAATCATCAAGGTACAATGACCACATTAAAAACTATGCTAGTTGGAGTGATGAACATTCATTCTAGGGATGATTAATGAAAACTCCCAAGAAAGTTTTGGAGTTATGATTTTGATAGGGTAGGGTGAATTCATTGAGTGAAATCTAGTATAAGATATGATCGATGCCAAAGAGTGTAATTTCAATAAATTTAGCTGATAGTGGAGGGTACAATGCACGAAACTTGACAATGAAGAAAATGTTGGAGGAATGAACCAACATAGAAATCTACAAGTTTACTTTCTAAGTATTTGTATCAACAAGGAACATGCATCCCTAACAAGGATACACAAAGGACCTCAATTAAGTGATTACTCTTCTCCAAATGAATGTACCAATTCACGCATTCGTAAAACATTACATCTCCAACACAAGGGCTAGTATTTTATACTCAACAAAATTATTGTATACTATCGATTGGATTGGAGGAGTGAATTAAATGGTCATTTGATAACATGCATTTATATAGAAAAGTATTCATTTATACAGTAACAAAAATAAACACATATTCTACTAGCAATAGTACAATTCAATTACAAGGAGAAAAAAAGAGAACAAAATAATACATCTTTTCCAACTTGGACTATAACAAACTTCTACGCAACATTTAATACAATAGGAATTTGCATTCAAATGAGAGAACTTCATTTCATTTTCAAATATTATGCATCAATTCTTTGTATGCAAGAACAACAACAATCATCTCTTCTTATTATGCAACAACAATAAACAACTTTATTCCATCTCTTTCAATGACTTGAATTCAACACTACATTGGGAGTAAAGAAGCTAAAGTCACAATTCTAATTATATTAAATAAACTTATAAACACATTTTAAAAAAACTATATCAATTATTCTAATCTCTCTATTCCATTGTATAGGAAGAGGTGTTTTTCTCTACATTGGAAGCTACAATATCATAGACCTGCACTTACACCCATAAGGTCTTCTCCCAGGGCCATAGATAAGATCACCTCAAAACTATAGGATTTCTCACAAACCACACCTAAGCTAGGAGGTAACCAAAGGGTATGGGTACACACAAAAATAACATGAAATAGTCCATTTCAAACCAAAAATTCAATAGAGATACTGCCAACCAAGATTCACACAATTACATAGAGATTCTTCAAGAATTCAAAGATGGGGATAAAGGTGGAATTCACTTATGGGAGATATTTTTTTAACAAGTAGTATTTACCAACACATTATATTCCAAACACCCATACACCACAACCCTAAACATATCATACACCATACCCTCATGAAATAAAGTGGGGTACTCATACCCTTTTTAGTCTCTCCTTAAATGAGGAACAATCTCCCCATAGAGGTTCTCAATCATTCCTATCCCCCAAAAGGATGATTTTACCACATTGGGTGAGTTTATCCAATATAACCCCAAACCAAAACTCGTGGAAATGAAAAAGCACATAAAAATGAGCAAACAACCCACATAAAAAATCTTCTCACACTTCCATAAACAAGAGCTAGAAAGGAGAAAAATGCATACAAGTAAAATTTACCTCAAATCGAAGCCAAAATAAAGGGAAATTGAAGATCCAATCTTCTATCCCTCCAATCCCAAGCCAAAAGTTTCCTCTTCCAAAGCAATCCCAACCCAAAAAAGAAAAAGAAAAAAAAAAGAACACTTCCTTTGGATTTTCAAAGGATTGAAATAAGATTGAAGGGTTGAAAACCCTTGGAGGATAGAGTGACACATTTCAATCTCCTATTCAATCCTATGGACACAACCCCCCACAAGTTCTCACACATGTGTGAGAAATCTTGTGAAGTGAAAGGGAAAAGAGTGTTCAACACTAAACAAAGGCCTTCAAATTTCATAAATGAGATTTTGGAGACAACACTCCAATCCCGTCCCCAAAATCCGTCACTTTTCTTAATGGCCCATTAAAAAGGGTCACAACTTCCAATTTTAAAAATTTGTAGGCTTGATTTCACCCCTAACCCATAGGTAACATTGTAGGGTTTAATTAAGGGTCAATTAACCCAATTTAATGACTAATTCAACCTTTTTAAACCCTCAAAAAGAAATTAAAATTCAAACATAATAAAAGAATTTCCAAAATGTACCAAAACCCTCATCAAAAGTTTGATTGACTTTAAACACCTAGTCACAAGATTCAACATTAAATATTTTTAATTACAAAATAAAATAAAACACAAAGAGGCTATGGTCCATTCTTGAAATGGACCATAGTGGGTTTCACTTGACTAACACAATCGAGTACCCTTGGTTACCTCTAATCCCATTGGTCATGGGCATGTACCTACACACTCAATTTCCACATGTCAAAATATCCAGTGCATGATAATCAATAATTAAATCAACAAATCCATATACATTTATTTAGCACAATCTAACTCTGAATAAATAAATCCAATATTCATAATCATTCTTCCTCTAGTAATAACATATTTTATCAATTCATACCTAGTCATGGCATAATAAGGAAGCCACATCATCACCAAATTAAATTTAGCATCCTATAAATTCCATATCATAAAACAATCATCCATTTCTATCATGATAACCAAATCATATGAGCATATCAATAAAGGAAGTATAATGTGCATATAATCATCATATCATCATAAACATAAAACAACCATAACATCAATTGTCTATGATTATCCAAAATAGTCAAAAACATATAGAGTATCAACATGATTGAATCAAAAGATAGTCAAATGGGTGTATCAAATGGTAGGCTTCACAAAGGTGAGTAGTGGGATTTCGATTGTTGATGGCATAAGTGGTGCTTTGGAGGTGGTTGTGCAAATTGATGGATTTTAGATTTAGGGATTTCAGGTTTTGATTGGAATGAGGGATAGTGGGATTGGGTGACAAAATTAGATTTGGATTTAGGATTCAACTTAGGATTGGTTCCAAAATTCTCTTTGAATAGTGAAATTTTGCACGAAAATTTTGAAGGTGGTGCACACTTTTTATATTTTGATACGTAGGTGTGTGCAAGAAGTTGAGTCCACTTTTTGGCTAAAACATAGACATGTTTTCCCTGATTTTCAGAATTTGTCACAATTGATCTAAAAATTTGAAGCACTTAAAGATTGAATCTTAAAAAAATTTAGTAATATGAAATGTAGTACTTATACTTAGAGTCTAGTTTCTAAATATGTTTAATTTATTTTAATACCTAGATGATACAAATCGATTTTCAATAGGCATGTATAAAAACCACCGTTTAAAAGACATTTTTTTACCACACAATGAACATGTACGTCATCCATATTTTGACCTAAATAATTGTATTTTTTTTAATCCTTTTGGGAAATGATCTCTAGCACATTGAAGAATGTGCATGATATTTTAATTTTTTTATTACTTTTTTTGTTAATTTTTTATTGGTCGTAATTGTTTTTTTTTAAATCCCTCATGTACATCATGCATAAGATGACCTAAAATTATCATTTTTTTCAAATTGAAAATAATTGTCTGAATTTTGTGCAAGTACAATTTATTTTTTCAAAATTTTTATTTTAATTAAATTATTGAAATAATAAAAACCTGACATTTCAAGCTTATGGACCGATTTCATAAAAAAAATTTAAAAAATAGAAAAAATAATCCAATTGTAAGAAAAATTACATATTTTGAATCTACACAATCTCATCTAAAATGGGTTTTAATTCCACAAAATAATTCTGAAAAAAAATTTGTCAGTTATATTGACATAGTCATTTTTTTCTCTCGATATTGCCATGACCTTGTACTTGTAAGTCCAAGGCTAAGGGTTGGGTTAGCATGCCTTTTTTAGCATAAATCCAAACTAAAAATATGGATTCCGATTTTCAAACCTTTTGGAATGAGTACCCTCTTTAAAATGGGTACCTATTCTAAAAAATGGCACTTCCACTAAAACTGAACCCAACTTCTTGCACTTATCAATGTGGCTTTTGATCGATGGAGTTATTTTGATGAATTATTATGATTGGATTCCAATTTAATTTTCGTTGGGATCCATATCATTCTTTATCTTTCTTCTTGATTTTTGGATACATGCCACTTTTTAAATTCATTTTGAATTTGATATGGAATCTACATTTTATTTTTCTTTGGTAGTGGATAGAAATATTTTGTTTCATGGGAATGCTTCACTTTATAAAATCGGTGATGTCATTGGTCCCAATTAAGAGGCTTAGGATGTTGCAGATGTGGTGTGCTAATATATATGGAGGAAGTGGATACAAGATGTATCAATGAAGGATTCTTATAAGAGTTACGGACAAATTCTATTTTTATGATTTTGTTAGATGAGGTTATCCCAACTATCATTGAGTTGTCACTACTAGATTGATCACTTGGAGCTATGTAGCCAAGACCTTGATATCCATGATTTTTTCATATGGATATAGCTCTACAATTCCTTTTTCATGAAGGCCTAAACCTTTACCATTGTAGTTTGTGCTTTGACATATTTCATTTTCCATAGGATATTTTCCCCTTTTGAAACAGGATGCAAACCCATCACTAAGAAACTATGACTTAGGAGAAATACATATGTTCTCTTTTGCAAGAAGGGCAAACTATATGAAAGTGGTTGAACCCATATTGTAAGATGATTGCAATCTCTCCTTATTTTAAAAATTAGGGTATGTTCATCAATGATATGCTCAATGCAATCAAACTTGTCTTGTGAATTGTCATTCATGGTGGGATCCATATCAATTGTTTGACTATTTATGTGTCCACAAGAGGCAAGTGTCTAGTTGTGCATTTTGTACACATGCCCCACTTGAATCGGGGACCCTCTCTTTTTGTGTCGCTTTTTTCTAGGTCTATTCACACTCACTTCACTTTTTTGCTCTATCTTTTGGACCTAATTGATCAAAATCCCTTCAAAATTGTTAAATCTTACCATGCCTAGACCACTTGTCAAAGTTTCATTAATTTTAGGGAAATTGCAAAAAAATATTTGTGGGTTTCCATGGTGCGGATGCAATACGTCTCTTTTTTGTTTACGAAATTTTCTATGTGGGTCACCGCCATCACGACGTCATTATTATTGGCATCCACCCCTCATTTTTTTGCATGACATTCGATTTACTAGAACCCATACCACATTTTTCTGCATTGGTCTTCATGTGCATTTTTCAAAAAAACCTGCATTTAATGACCCACAGTAATGGCGGTTTTATAAATAATGGATTTAACAACTCATTTTTCTCACCTTTGTGTATTTGAAATATTGAAGAGATTTTTTTATTTGCTTCCAAAATGAGCTATTTGATTATTGAAGCAGTGATTTCCCTCTTCCATTCATGTGCCATCAAGTGAGGATTATTCTCCTTTTCGTTTCTATACTGCTTTGAATTTTCCAAGAGTCGTGTGCTTTGTAGGTTGGGTTTTTAAGGTGATTGAAACTAGGGATGGTTTGGGTGGATCCACAGTAGGGTTTTGAGTAGGCATGACTAAACTGAATTCCATAGCGCTTTGATTAAATATTAAAGGATTCATGACTAAACAAAACTTGTCACATTCTAAATTCAAAACCCTAGTCAACCCATAGTAGGCAAACCCTAGAACCCTGGAAATCTCGTTTGATTGTGGGATCACCTTCATAGGATGCTACCTTTGGAATGTAATTTTGATGGCATGAATGACCATGACATGCACTTCCCTCACCTCCGTGAGTGAACCTTGGAGTCATCACAATTATCAAAAGTTGAATATGCTTGATGTTGGAACCCTTTGTGGATTCTTTCTCACGAGATGCCATTGGTGGGGAGCCATAGAACCCAAGCCATTTTCAATGACAAAACTTAACTAGCTTTCACATGAACAATTCTCACAAGCATAAAAAATGAAAACCTCAAAATAATGAAGTCCCAAAACCTTTGTGGAAGTTCTATCATGGGATGCCATAGGTGGGAAGCCATGGGATACAAGCCATTTTCAATGAAAAAATTTAGATGACTTTATGAGTGATGGCTTCCACATTCATATTTCCCACAAGTCTTCAAAATGAGCCATTCCTAGAAAATTTTAAGATGAAGCCTTGCTGATGTAAGAATTGACTTCAATTCCTTTGCATTGACCCTTTGAATGTGAAATGAAAACTCTAAGTATGGAATTCAATGCAGGTTTTCCCATGTCGGATTTCGCTTGCGGGTTACCATCCACCCTAGGTTGTTTTCAATGGCATAACACTTGAAAACATTTAGATGAGCAACTTCTACATTCATATTCCTTGCAAGTCCTCAAGCAAGCTATAAGCAATGTTTCCTTTTGTTTTAGTGTTCTCGCATCCACTTTGGAGTTTGAAGCCAAAAAAAATTAAGTGTTTTGTCTCTTGCGGAGATTTTAATGTGGAGGTGTCCATCTACAGGTTGCCATAATCTCCTTAATGTTTTGAATGGATTAGCTCTAAATGACACCCAAGCAAATAACTTTTGCATGAATTTTTTTTGCATCATCCAAATAGGCCCTGAACCTCAAAAATTTATTTCCCTCATGCCAAATTAACCTTTGAGGGGTGAATTTAAAAACAACCAAGTGCATAAAATGATTGCAGGTTTTAATCTACGGGATTCCGCTTGTGGGTTGCCATGACCCTCAAGCCATTTTCAATGGCTTAAAATTTAATGACATCCACATGCACAACATCTACATGCTAACTTTCTGCACTTTGCAAAATGACAAAATTTCCAAGTGTGATGACCCAACACAACACCAATTCCATTCCCCATGTGCTAAATTGGCTTAACCCAAAATTTTCCAAGTTTAAAACAATTGTGGGGATTGCAATGTGGGAAGCCACTTGTGGGATTCCATCATCCACAAGCCATTCTTTTTGGCATAAACCTTAACGACTTCCGTATCGGTATCTTCCACATTAGGTTTTCTACAAAAACTCGAGGTGGAAAATTTGACCAAGTATAATGATCCCAAGTGTTTCGATTTGCATCTTCCATGTGACTTAATAAAGTCACACTAAAATAACTTAATTTTGTGTCATTGTGGAAATATCACCACGAGATTCCATTTGCAGAATGCCATTGCACTAGTGCCACCACCAACAACTTCCGTATTGATGACATCCACAAGATGGAAACCCGCATTGCCTAGCCCGCAAAATTATAAATCCTACAAATGATTAGAAATGTTGGAAATTAATGAATGTAGTGATTGCTTTGGGATAAATGGATGCATTTAATTATTTTTTAGTGTGATCTAACTAGTATTTTTCTCCTTCTTAATTTATCAAGGAATTTATTATACATTCTTTTTGTAGAATTTATGGAACAAGCTAAAAAGATGACAAGGCTAAGAAGAGCACACGAGTTGTGAAGGGAAAAAAGGAGAAAACCAAAATGAAGTATGAATTCCATGGAGTCAAGTGCACTTCAAGGATTGTCTTACAATGGGACAATTTGACATACATTGATTTGGGTCATATAAACATTGACAAATTCAGACAATGCACCCTATTTAGCTCGAAGACTGAAGAGGCATGGAAATTGAAGAAAAGTGGAATTGTTAAGGCAGCGGGCTTCACTACGGTTTTGATTAGCATAGAATTAATATTTGGATGTAGAGAATACTACCATAAACCAACAAGGAGAATAGTCACTATAGATGGGAGAGTATTTGTTGACTTGAATCCTATGTCAATCAGACAAACATTTGGGATCCCTTTGTTTGACAAAATGGAAGATGCCAAGGAGTATGCAAAAAATGTATGGAAGGAAGATCTCACAAGCTATAAGAAAACCATAAATCAGGTATAGATGATCGATCATCATCTAAGCACAAATAAATTGCCTCAAAATCTTTACTGAAGTGACTTCATGGAGGAAGTCAATGACCATGTAACACTTTTGAGTAGAGTGATGGGACTCCCAACCTCCTCGATCCTTGAAGAATGGATGTGGTACTTTGTAGAGGAGATCCTCAGGGGTGACACCAAATTTCATTGGGCCAAGATGATTAGTGACAATATCCAAAATTAGCTTATTGTAGTTAAGAAAACCAAGGAGTTCTACATGACCTCTTACATTGTGTCTCTTGGCGGTCAATTTTCCTTACAAGGGGTTCAATTGTGTAGGTGAACTTGGAAAAAATAAATGACAAACTATCATTTATGATTGTTACCCATAGTTGTAGTATAGGAATTACAAGAAGGATTATAGATAGGTAAATGATGTATTTATCATGCATATTATGTGGAAAAATGCCAAATGACTATAGTAAAAGGTTATCCCACTACATGAAGGCAGTGATCAAGAATTTTTGGTATTGGTTTATCTAGTTCCCCAAATTTACTTACATAAGGACTGAAGGATTCTCAGGATTCTCATATCATTTACCTTGGTCTCCCAATGATAGAATAATCTTGCTAGAGCTTACTCAGCAATTGTATACTTCCCATTCATTATTGCAAGAAAAACACCGCACAGGGGGTTCCATACCCCATTGTCTTTGGTCAAGGATTGTATTTGTGCCTTGCTACCCCTTGTGTGGAATATTCAGAGAAATAAATTACAAAGTAAAACCTCAAGTTACATATTGAGCAAGGAGGCCTTGACCCTTAGGGAAAATTGAAGAAACAGTTTGGGAGGCAACATGATCATAAGGACCATATTGAAGAATTTTGGGAAAACTGTGATGATGATCATGAAGTCCGAAGGAAACATTATATGTGGATGAAAACCAAGTTCATAAAATCTATTAACTTGTTTTCAATTCCTAACCAAGTAGTTGAGAATGATAACACTCTCAATGAAGCATACAATGCTATGGCCAAGGTACCCCTACTAGTAATTGACTAGACTAAGCCAAAAAAATATAGATTTAGATAAAATCACATGCTCGATAGAGCAATAGAATAAAAGGTGGCTAGATGATCAAATGGCTCAGCTACAATGTTATGGCACTAAATTGACATATGGGGAATTGGAGGATGAAATTGAAAGTAAAACAAGAAGTGGAGTTGAGGATGGTTCTTCAAGAGAAGTCCCAAAGTCTCTGCTTGCCACTCGGTCAAGGAAAAGAAAGGATGCACCGAAACGACAACCCAAGTAGAAGGTGTACTCCAGGAAGGTGGTGGAGGGGTAGATGCCACCCAAGAAACCTAATAAGATAGGAATATTCATTCTTGACATGCCTACCATACAAGAGGAATCCTCACCCTTGGAGGAGGAAGGTCAGCCACAATCATGACCTCCACCTAACACTTCCCCACTTCCATCTATTATCATTACACCATCTCCTTCTACACCACCACCTCTACCCGTATCATCTATACCTACTATGAACATCTTAGTTCACATTACCTTCACTTCTTTGACTGCTTTCATAGTTGTGGTTGAATCTTCCTCATCAACCTCTTCTCCCTTATCTTCTTCTTCGATCCCACCTTCACAACTAGCTTTCTCCTCTCTACCACCTTCTATTTCCACTACCCCAATGGCACCCATCACATCATGTGAGTATTTTATTTCCTATTTACAAAATATGCCCCATAAATTTGCAAAGACTATATTGAATCCCGGGGCCAAATTCCTCATAACCCAAATAGCTACATTGTTACCTACCCCTCTGCCTCCTACTAAGCCACCAAAAATGGATACAACAATGCAAATGCATGAAGAAATGGAAAAGGGTGAAGAGAAGCTCAAGGAGATAGCTGATATAAATGAAAAAAATTCATATCATGAGGACTACTTCAAGCATGTTGACAAAGGCCTAAAAATTATTGATCTAGATGAGGTTGTTTCATATGAGGAGGGGAAAAAAATGCCTAGGGATAGGGATTTAAGTGGATTTGACAATTATTACGATGTAGAAACATCTATCAGGGAGAAGGAAGATGAGAAAAATAAGGAACATGATTTTAAAGAAGAAAGTTTAGAAGAACATCCCTCCGAAAAGGAAGAGAGTGGCCCAAAGGTCAACATGGAAAATAGGAAGAAATTGTTAAAAATATGATAAGTCTCAAGAAATTGGCCAAGATAAGGGCTGGTAAGATGAAGAAATGTATTTGGAAGAAGAAGCGGATAAAGAAAAAGGGAGTACTGGTGAGAGGAAAGCTAATCTCTCTTGGGAAGTTGATATTGAGCACAATATAAATAAGGAGCCAACACAAGAAGAAAGTATTGAACAAAGAACTATGGAATCTACCTAAAGAGCAGAATTTGAGGCTAACAAAGGAAAAGCCATAATACAAGAAGAGGAGAAAAATGAATGGGATAAAAAACACTAAATATTCTCTTAGGCATAGGGAGGAGGAGCTTTTGATGTATCAAGAAGATATGGAGAATGAATTCAACACATATCTTGATCAAAAAACAAAAATCCCTTCATGGTTGGAGCAACAATTAAAAAGAAAGGCTCTAGTACTACAAGACCCAAAGGCACACCTAGAAGCCATATTGGCATGAGCCCAAATCAAGATGCAAGAAAAGAAGAAACCTAAGGTCAAGTCCCATATCACTACTGATGCATCAGGCTCTTGTATCTTGTAGGTGGAAACTCCAACAACAAACAAGGATGTAGGGACTATTGGAGCCAAGGATTACCAAATAACTTCTATCACTCTTTGCCCCACCTCCAAAGCACAAAAGATAGATGAATTTAAGGGGTTGGTCACTACCATTATAAATCAAATGGATAAGGACCAGACCACCAAGGTGGAGTTGAAGGAATAAGTGGAAAAATTTACCACTTTCATACAACAATGGGCCACCTTTGGAAAAGAAATACCAATACAATCACTGGTACCTACAATTTTGTTTAAAGAGCAAATTAGTAAAATGGAAAAGTTGGGAACATGGACAAGTCTACCTTGGATTGGCTCAAAAGGATGACTGACATGGGCAACAAGACCATCCATTATGGAGTCAAGATGTATAATCATTACTTGATTTTGAAAAATGAAATTGAAAAGGAGGCGGAGGCATGCAAAGACTTTCCTAATTTATACAATATGACATGCCCCAAGTTGAAGTGCATCCTAAGGCTACCTATCGAGGTCTGAGAGTAGGAATTGGATCTATCTAAAGATGATCACTAGTTTCTTGAAGCTTGGTTATTCAATTTTGAATTCAAAAAAGGGGTTTTGGAAAGGTCAATGAGTGAAATAGATAATATTTTTGCAAGTATCATTGACAATTTATTTGAATGCGGTGAGATCTTGGAATTGCTATCTAGAGCTAAAATACTAGCTCAAGAATTGGATAGCAATTTGGTGAAATGTGAATTCCAAAAGAAGATGAAATAGGGAACTGGTGAGATTTTGTTTGGGAGCTTCATGGAATTTGCTACGTGGGCCTTCACTCACTCGAAACAAATCATTCAGGAAAGGGATTAGTGCATGAAGTAGCATGCAAAACTAATCGAATAATTTAGAATGGCCACCATCACTATCAACAAGTCCAACTTACCGAAGCATGCTAAGCTTCTAGTAATTGTAAAGAAGTTTGTCCAATACATTATCATGCAAAAGGATGCTGGAAATGTTATAATAGAATACAAATATTTATAGTTTTAGCTACAAGACAAAAGTAGCTACATGACAAAATAAGCTACAGGATAAAATTGGCTAGAAGACAAAACAAACTAAAAGACAAAGTAGCTACCAATTTTATATTGAGAAATATTGTATTTGTATGGGACATTGTGTAAACCCTAAGTTGTGGTAAATTTGGGCTATTCATTGTAAATAAATCTTGGTCATTCATTTGGGTTTTGGAAAACTATAAATAGGGGCATCCTCTCATTTTTAAAGAGAGAGATGAGTTGTTGTATAAATACATCTCTCATTTTTAAAGAGAGAGATGAGTTGTATAAATACATTTTGAAGCAATATAAAAGAAAGCATTGAAGTTTCATGGTTTCTTTGAGTTTTCTCTTAATGTGTGCATGATTTAGCCTCCATATTTTATTTTTTTCCAATTTATCTTTAGTTCAACTTTATTTCCAGCTTGTTAGTTTCTGAACAACTTTAATGATGTCTATTTGTTAAGGTATTTGATGCACTTCCATCTCATGCTTTTGGTGGTTTATTGATGATAAGTCACTACTTAAATCTAGTCTAATCTTATTCATTTACAACACTTAAGTTCAACTATGTATGTGCATGCTTTATGTATTCATGTTACAGTTTGAAAATCAAAAGTTAACCTTAGAAGATGGCACTAGTTTTGTGATACTATAGAGTATTGTTGGTTAAGAAAAACTTGGTTTTGGGAATTTTGTGTACTATAATACTTGCCATTGTTGTTGCTATTTATAGTTCCTAGAAACTAGAATAACTCTCTAAACCTTAAATCTTTTGACATTTCTTTTAAATATGAGTTAAGTTTAGGATTCCAACATCATAATAATGTTATATCTGATGAACAAAATAAGTTTCAGACTACTTTTTAAAAATTTCTTCTACAATATACCTATTTCTAGATTTGTAAAAGTTTATTATAGACCTCTAAATTCTGGCTTTGTGAACCATAAAGGCCCCTTGCGATCACCAAAAAATCACATATCATACTTGAGCTGTTATGCACCATCAAGACTTGACACCCGAGAGATGTTGGGGTAGTTTTCTGAAACTTGTTTGTAGGAAATTTTCTTCCAAGAGAGATAGGACACTTGTGTTATGTCAATGTTGAGAAGAACAAAAATTCCCATCAACATGTCTCATCTTGGGAAATGGAAGTGTTGATGGTGAAAATGACACAAACAATGTTAAAAAAAAATATTTCTACTCTATTTCTCCTGAAAAAGAAAGACAACATATAGTAGCCTAACTCCTAAGCTCCTGGTAGTTGGTTCTCAACTATCTGGTGTCACTCAATTGGTTCATGCAACTATAATATTCAAGGGGCCTGTGCTGGTAACAAAGAATACAAGCAATGACTTGTTCATTGAGTTTTAATAATGAAGTGGGGTTTTTCAAATAAAATAAAAAGATAGATCAAAGTAGTAAACCAGTAAATATGAATCAAACTTATCTAGCATCCAGGCATATATCTTCAACAATGAATGTTTTCCAAACAGATCAAGTAAACCAAAGCATGACACAATTTACAGAATAATCCATACCATTGCATACATCTCAGGTGCTTAATTAACGTCACAGTCACACATCACAAATACTTCAAGGATTCCAAAAGAACACACATTCATTCATCGCCAAGATCATAGATCAACAGACTTCAATAAATTCAATTCACCAATAATTCAACAAGATAATCCTTAAATCCGGTTTCTTCTAATGAATTTCATCACATAAGAAACTATCATGCTTCAGCACAATCACTGGCATTCAGATAGATTATAACTTATCAACCTTATCAAGTAAGACTTAATTCTAACACCATATTGCGTAAACCTATAATTTTATTTAACTGTAAAATGAAATACAATGTATCTCTGTAACAATTATCAAAAATTATATCTCCTAATATCAGGTAAGCCAATTTTATTCTCTATCAACCGACCCTTACAATATGATACCCAAAGGGTATTTATAGATATACAAAATTCGAACTCCACTTTTATTTTAAGTCATCCAACCTTTTAGGATTTTACAATCATCCTTGGAAACTCGGTTAAACTAGAAGAAAAGAGAATAGAAAATAAGAAAGTCATGCACTTCAAAACTGTCAGTGTTGCATGCAACATGCAAAGAAGAAGAAATCCATGCATACAAGAGATTTATGCATGTGAAGTTGGGTCTAAAATAAACTCATCATAATTGGAAAAGAATTGTTGTAATACATCTAATTCTGGCCCATCAACCCAACTATCTTCAAACTTAATTCTCTCTAATTTTGCTGTAGAAAACCCTCTCATATCCTTCATCTTTGTCAATTCTCTTTTAGCAGATTTTATCTCTTCTTTGACATCCATCAGTCGATCTATCATCAAATCTTCACCATCATCTTCTTTTTGCATGAGTCCTTTAAACCTTTCATCTCATTTCTCTTTTATTTGGCCCAAAGGCAAGCCTTCCTTTGTTAGTATATTAACATCTACTATGATAGCAATGACTACCTCCAACTCTTCAAATTGTTTGGTTAGATTATTAACAACATCTTGGACCTCATTTCTATGCTTGCACAAGAAATCTGTTCTGAATCAGAGTATACAAGAGGTCTTTTCCACAAAATCTTTATTATCCTCCTCAAGTATTAACTGTTCAAGAAGAGTAGTCAAAGGCAATGTACTAACCTTCTCCAATTTCTGACTATACTCTTTATATTCCTCTTCCTGCTTCTCCAATGCCTCAATATATTGATGCATTTCCCTTATCAACTCTTTTGTCCCTTTGTGAACCTCAAAACCTTCAACCAAAATTTCACCTACTTCTTGATTTAACTTGTCAACCCACCTATCTAACATCTCTGCTTCGCCCCTTACTTGCACTAAATAATCTACCTCCTTTTTTCTCAGCAAAATTGGAGTCTCAATAGCAGCTACCTTTTGTGATATTGGAGAAGAGACACTTTTCAAAAAGGAATGAAATTGATCTAACTGAGCCTTAAGCTCATCTTTCTTTTGCTTATCTTTTAACATCCTTGACTTGGTTGTCGAAGCTACCACATCAATTAGATTCATCTGCTGATCTCTGGTAGGCCTTCCCAAGTTAACAGTACTTAATTGATAATTCGTTAATTGCATGTCTCCTACCTCCTTTTCTGTCATCAGTATGACACACTCAACAACAATTTCTCCCTTGTCTGTGAGCCTGGTGGAGTGTAGGATATTGGCCTTCATTTTAGGCCTTTCTTGTTCAATCTCCTTCATCATATCCTCCCAATTGAGAGGTTGTGAAGGTGTTACTATTCTTTTATGTAGGTCCAATTTTAGCCAAGTGGGATCACATGGAGTAGTAGTTATCATAGTGGAAGAAGAAGCAATAGTAGTAGTAGAAGCTAGTTGTACATTTACTTGGGGTTGAGAATCACCTCTTGGTTTCTCTTGTTGTTCTTGTACCACGTGCATCTGTACAAGCTTTTCAGCCTCTTCCCTATCTTTTTGTTCCTGTATCTTCTTATCTTCTTCTTCCTTCTTCAACCTCTCTTCCTCCAATCATTCTCTCTCCAGCTTTTCTTTCTCCAATCTTTCCTTTTCTAATCTCTCCTTCTCTATTCCTTCCTTTTCTAGTTTTTCCTTATCCAATTTTTCTTTCTCTAGAGCTTCTTTCCTTAAAGCATCTTGTTTTTCTTTCTCTAGTCTTTCCGCCTTTAAATCCTTAAGCTTTTCTACCTTTTCTTCTTCTTCTCATTGCTTTCTAACTAGCTCTTCAATGTCCTTTTCCTTCCTTAATCATTCTGCTTCTTCTTCTTTTCGGTGAGCTTTCTCAACAAGTTTTTGTTAGTGTAATTAATATTTAATTACATTTGCATAACTTTACTTAGGTTTTTCTTAGGTAATAATTAGTTTACTTAATTAATAAGTAAGCTTTATTTAGTTGAGTTGTTTTTAGGTCAACATTAGGGTTGCATACTTTTCTTTTATAAAGCAAATCATCTCATTGTAATATTGAATTCTTGAATAATATCAATTTGCACATTGACATGCAAAGCTCTATTTTTTTTATGTTTTCTCTTCTGTGGAAGGTGTTTAGGTTTGCATGTCTGATCTAGGGTTTCTAACATGGTATCAGAGCCTTGACATGCAGCCCCTTCTCAAATTCTGGAGAAATTCATTGTAGAGTTCGTCCGGGGTTCCTCAAGGGTATCATGCCTTGAGTTCATTTATGCAATGTTTTGGATCAGATTGGGCTTCACCATTGGATTTAGAGCACTGGAAAAAGTCAGGTTTGGCTTTCATTTTGCAGATTTTGGTCATGATTTTCCAAATCTGTGAGGGTTTCATGGTTGCTGATTTTTTGGAAGCTTTGGGGGAAGTCTATTTTTTGGAGCATCTTGGAGCAAAATAGACATCACCATCGCATTCGTAGCACCCCAAAACCCTAAGATCACCCTTCATTTCATCGATTTTGACGAAGTTGATCAGGAAGGCAAAAAAAATTTTGCCAGGGAAGCCGTACGGCCTCCCCAACACGCTTTCTGAGGCATGAATTTCAAAAAAATGCAAAAAAAATCCAAGAACCATCTCGGTTTCAATGCCACCAGTTCAAATGGGCACCGCCGCTGGGTGGCCACCCACCGGTTGCTTTGGTCAACAGCGCCCCCATATTCTGCTACTGTCGTCGGCATGTGCCGCTCCGCCTGTCCGCCCCCGCGAGCCCCTCTGCACTCAGCCCCAGTCATATGGAGGACCAGGGGCTCTCCGCCAGCCCCTGAGGGCTAGCCATCTCTGATCATTGGTCATATGGGCGACCAGGGGCTCCGCCCCAGCCCCCTAGTTTGCCAGCCCCTGGTCGCACATAGGACCAAGGGTTTATTTTTTTTAGCCCCTTGGGTTGCCTGTAGGCCAAATTGGCCATTCTGGAGCACTTTCACCAAATCGAGCGGAACGTTTGTGGATAGTGTTCTTTTTTCACAAACGAGATACCATTGAAAAGCTGATTCCAATGCCAATCTAGTGATGTAGGTTATTTTTCCTGATTATGCTCCAATTTCATTTTTCAGGTCCTTGAATTCAGAACTTCTATTTTTCACTCCAGAGGGCATATCTTTTGATTCGGTGATCCTTTTTTCGCCATTCTTGAGGCATTAGAAAGTTGGTTCAGTCCTCTACACAGATCTGAGGTATTTTTTAATTTTCTTTTTATTCATGTTTAGGCATTCTCTCCTTTTGAAATCATTGGGTATTGTAATAAATGAACTAATATAAAGTTCCATCAGGGGGGTTTCTTGCATAATAATTTGATTAGAGTGTGCATGCACTTTGATATTCATTGTGTTTTGATGGCACCTCACATGAGTTGCAATCTAGTTTCTTAGTTTCTTTTGGCCACATTTTTGTCTTAGCTTGACACATATCATATTCATATCGGTTCACACTTTAGATTGAGAGCCTATGGTTAATGATTCGCATTAGATCCATCTTAGTTTGAGGGCCACTACATTTGTGGTTAATGTTCCAGAGTCTTTATGGTACTTTTTCCCATGGAAGAGTTTCAGTCTTCTTTTGACATCGGCATCGAGATTCATGACTTCCAGATTATGTCATCATCATATCATCTACTATTGCTTTACGGATTCCAGGGTTGTTCCCGTTTGGTGTGTTTGTGTGTTCCATGGCATCAGGTCTGTTGTTGCATTATTATGATTCTGATATGGTTTCTTGTAGACAGAAGTATCTTTCCTTGCTTGCTGAATTGCGGTTCCAGTGTTACTCCATAGTGTTCTTCCAGTGCTTCTTTGCAACAGTCATCTCATCGTAGGGGGGTTTGTCCCATTGGGTTTTCCTTCTCTACCTCATTATTGCATTTGTGCATGGGTACCTGATTAGGCCTTGTTGTCAGGACCCATTCATGCTTTCTTGCATTCATCTTAGTTTTAGGTGCATGCTTATTTAGTCTCCCTAAGTTGCACTTATGGGGGGGTGTTAGTGTAATTAATATTTAATTACACTTACATTTGCTTAGGTAATAATTAGTTTACTTAATTAATAAGTAAGCTTTATTTAGTTGAGCTATTTTTAGGTCAACATTAGGGTTGCATACTTTGCTTTTATAAAGAAAATAATCTCATTGTAATATTGAATTCTTGAATAATATCAATTTTCACATTGACATGCAAAGCTCTGCTTTTTTGATGTTTTCTCTTATGTGGAAGGTGTTTAGGTTTGCATGTTTGATCTAGGGTTTCTAACAGTTTTAACTTGGCAACCAAGACTTCTTTCTCCCTCATGTGTCTTGCCTTCTCTTCCTCAAGGTCATGAATCTTTTGTATTAATTCTAATTTATCATTTTCTTCTTTGACCTTGAGTTCATGCTCCTGTTGCCTTTTCTGCCTCTCTACTTCATCAGCTTTTGATTTAGCTTCTATTTGTTGTTGTTGTAGTATGAGATCAGCTTGGGTCTTGGCATCAATTACTTTTTGTTTTTCTATTTCTGTAGCTTGCTCATCAGTAGCCTTCTTGACTTCTTCAAACAATGTCCACTGATCCTCTTGTGTCATTATCTGTTCAGTATCCTCCTCTAGAGGCATATTCTCTTGTATTAATTATCTGACAGAGTCTCATCTGAATCTGTTCCTACATCAAGAATCTCCTGCTCCACTCCTTTTCCTTTAAATGATTCAACAATACCATGAAGAGTCCCTTCAGGAATACTACCACTTGATTGTTTTGTAGGAGTAACTTGAGTAGAGGACTCACCTAATGCAGATGTTGAAACAACAAATCCTATTTGGGCATCTCCTTCTTGTGTTTCCGATTCATCACTTGCTGCTTCAAGTTCTATTTCTTCAATGTTTGGAGGAAGGAACTCCAAAGGCTCTTTGGGGGGTGTCTTTCTTTTGAGCCTTTTATACCCTCTTCCCTTTTTAGGAGTTGGTCCTTGAGGAACTTTGGTTCTTAGAACCAACCATTGAACACTTCTATCCAAGACTGCTCTTCCTATCTGCTTGATATCAATAGTTTCCTCACTATCCCAGTCAATTGGATCCAGACTTTTAGTTCCTATGTTTAAAGCATCATAAGATGGATCCAATACAACTCCATCATCCACCAATGTGTCAGGAATGTCATTTTTGACTCCAAACTCTGACATGAGTGCGATAGGTAATCTTTCATAGTTATTCTTCCTTAAATCATACTCATCCTGTCAGTCACTCCAGAAATCTTCTAATAAATTGAAATGCTTGTTAAACCCAGAAGGCAACAAGGCATTCATCTTACCCTTCGGGTCAAAATACCTACGAGTTGTGTATAAACCTAACTTTAACTGTATCAGCTCACTATAGACCACCTTTTCTCCTACCAAATGCTGACAACTATACTCACCCAAATTCATGGGGAACTTGTGACATCATGTCTTATGTTTTATTCCAAACCGAGCATTAACTTCAAGAGCTTGATATACAAACTCCATTAATACTATCCTATTATTGCAACACCTTGGAAGCAAATGTGGATGGCCTTCAAAACTAGCTAACCTAAAATATGTAAACTTGGGGTATTGAATGTACCAACATCCCCATTCAGCAATAAATTCCATAGCCTCTTGACTCAGCCTATACCCTGCATCTCCATTGAGTTGTTTAATGACTGTATATATGAATGCATCATTAACTCTTTTGAATTGAGTCTCAACAACCTATAGAGATAGTTGGTTATAATGCTCCCATACCTTTTTGTGTCCATCAAACAATCCCATTATCTCTACTCTATTTAATCCTGGGAAGATACCCAACCTTGATGTTGCATACACAATGTAAGAAGTCATAAAGAAGCATTTAGTCTCCATTATGTTGGTCAGTTGATCATGAATAGCATTTGATACAATCATCGACCAATCAAACTATTGGGCTCCATTTAAAATTTTTTGGATGAAGGAAAACATCCACTCTTTGAAATGAAATGTATCTCTCTTCCCAAAAGCCCTAGACAACATCATTATTAAATCTGATATCTCCTTATAGAAATCTACCCTCTTTGGCTGGTCTGCAAGCTTGGTTAGAGACTTCTTCTCTGTCTTTAACCACTTTTTGTTCAAGTGAGACTTATTGGATTCCTTATACTTACTATATTTCTCCAAGGCCTTTGCCTCATATGACTGCACCAAGCTCTTAGGATCCGGGACATTAAATATACTTTGCAAGTCTTGAGGAGTGAGATCAATGATTACATTGTTTTGTGAATCCATGCATTGTTGGGTGGCTGGATTATAAGCTCCTGCAGTTGTCAAGATTAACTCCAGGCATTAGATTGATAAAGGAAACACAGTGATATGGGCCAAGCCAGAATCAACAATTCTTTCTATTCTTCCTATTATATCTTCAACAACGGTTTCTAAATACAACTCTTCAAAATTATATTGGCCAAAATTGGTGTCGGTGATGTCTGACCAATCTGATTCCACTTTGCTTACTTTGACAACAAGACTCCTGTGATTATACCTGAAGGTATAATGTAACTATTCAGGATTGATCTTCTTTGTTTTAGCTACTGCCTTTGATGTTTGTGCAGGTCGGTTCCTTTGGGAGGCTTCTCCTGATGTTCTCGACATCCTTTTAGCTTTCTTGCAACAAAACCTTTAGTTAGATCCTTGAGTAAACATCTCAAAATGTGATTTACCTTTCAAACATACATTAGAGGCAGAACCAAGCAACAAACATCTTAAACAATCCTCTTTCAACATACTATCGGGCTCAGAGAAAAAACTATTATTAACATTCCTTTGACAAGAAGCAGGCTCGGATTCAGAAGCAAAATAGTGAACGGAACCAGAACCGGAATGGAAACTGATTCGGTTTCATTTAGATTTTCTGTTTTCATATTCTGTTTTGGTTCCTCTTCCGCTTTCGTCGAGGTTAAAATTTTTATGAAGTAAAAAGCTTCTTACTATAAGCGATTTCGAAGACATGGTGGAAGATGGAATTGACACTAAACATAAAACACATCCAAAACTCTAAATCAATTATGATCCCGCTTTCAGCTATGTTGACCATGATGTCATCAAAGATTTTATCAATTTAATGCATAACTTCATGATTAAAGACTAAGGTCATATTAAAAGAAATAAGACTTAAAATATAGCATAAAATCGACCATGCCCATATGACCATGGGGACGATAGTATTTTAGGGCATCATATTTAATCATTTTAAATGTGATCACATAAACGCATAAAACCCTAACCTAGAAAACACAATATAAAACTAGGGCACAAATTTAACCTCTCTATTTTACCCAAATGAATGCGCAATAAAAACCTAAGTAAAAAACAGATCTTATAAACCCTAACTCATTGTAAAACATGATTTAATCTACCTCACTATGAAAACCCTAATTAAATCTATGCATTTAGAACCTAACGCAACACGACGCGATCATGACAAAACGTGAAAACGATCATGCCCTAACTCACTATAAAACCAGAAATGCAAGCATAAAACAAAATCAAGAACAACAAACACACAAACCTACCAAAATGGTGAACCTTCCCAAAGATCTAAATCAAACAAACACAAACCAAAAACACGAAATCAAATAAATAAATAAAAATGAGAATAGGAACCCTAGCTCAAACGCAAAACCTGACTAACCTTCTGAATTGATTCACAAGCAATTATCTCCTCCTCCTTCAATTGATTCACTCAGATGGACTCCAAAACTGCTCTATTTCACTCTTTGATTCTTAATCAATGATAACAATAATGCGTTTAATCCTTAATGAAGGTAAAAAAATAGAGGTTCTACCTACGCATGGCAACTGTCATTAATGCATTAAATGTAGTTAAGCGGAGTCAGAACTAGAGAAGAACAAACACTTCACTATAGTACGACTTCAGTAAAAAGTCAATAGCCAAGAAACGGCGGGAGCGGAATCGAGATGGAAACTGATTCAAAAAATTGAGTAATTTCTCAACTTCATTCCCGTTCTGGGTTCGGATCTGCCAACAAAGCATAAAACAAAACCAAACCCAAAAACAAAACAAAAAGACCAAAAATAAGAAAACTTAACAAAAGGACCTAGTCTAAAACAAAAGTTCAAAAAGCGGAGGCGGAGGTGGCATGGATTTTGATTTTGCAATTTTGAATAAATACCAACTTAACATCCGATCTGGCTCCGGCTTCGACAAAGACAAAACAAAAGGTTAAAAAAGAAAGACTGTCGGGATGGGGCTCGGAACAAGTTTTAAAGGAGGTTTCAAAACCCGATGAGGTTCTGGTTCCGGTTCCGGCAGACTAAACCAAAGAAAAACAAAGTGTTGGAAACAAAAGACTCCAAACTTTCTTTGAAAAACAACCAAGGATAAAAACACAGAAAGGGGGACCCATTTTGACCAAGGCAAAAGATGGGGTGGTTATGCAAGGCATAACAGGAAGTTTTAGGAGTATGGATGTGCTCATCTTTGATTTCATGGTCATGGATGGGATAATGGTGGAGTAAAGGATCATCTTGGATTTCTAAATCAAAGGTAGGATCATGATCAAATATCTAATTTTGGGTGTCATTATCATAAATAGGATCTTGATCAAAGATGGTATTTTCATGGGATTCATAATCATCTATTGGATCTTAGTCAAAGGCCATATTAACATGAATATTAAGATCATTTATGGGAACTTAATAGCTTGATCTTAATTTAACTTCATCTTAGTGACATGCTTTAGAGAGACCTCTTGAAATAAAATTAATTCATTCTTATATAATATGGATACACTCCACGTTACTTTGATATTACGCATATCAACTAAGCCTTTGATATATGTTCCAAATATTAAATTTAATGATATTCTTGTACTAGTGGGATATATTTGGACCTTATGATACTTATGGATTTTGGACATTTTTAATTTTATGGATTTCATGAATTTCTTATGTTTATTTTCCTAGATGGGTTGATTCATGGAGATGTTAGTGTTTGATGGCATTTGATGTAGGATAGGAATAGTGATAGGAGACTCATGGATAGGTGTTGTGGACATGTATTTCTTGGATTTATTTTGTTGTTTATCCCATACAAGTAGTTCTTGGACACCATCTTTAGTATATTGTGATAAATCAAAGGACTTGGGTGATAATTATTTGGAGGAATCAAATGAAAATGATCTGGAATATGTGGATGATGTGGTAGATTAAAAAATATTTGGGTGAAGATGATGCTAATGACATGGATTGAGGTGATGGGGGAGATTTCTCTAGGATGGTGTTTCCCTTTCTAAAGGTGGGATACGGGTGAGTAATGAATGTGTTATGTTGGTTCATGATGTGGATAGTGCTAAGGATGTATTAGTTTTGGGGGATATGGGATTTTATGGTTGGGTGCATTTTCTTAAACCTAGTCACTAGATTGGATCCTTGTTATTACCTAAAACTGAAAAATCTAGAAACATTAGATATTCCAAAAACCCAAAAATAATAGATATTCTAAAAATCCAAAAACATCAAATATCCCAAAAATCCAAAAAATAATCCATACATCCAAAAACATTAAATATTTTAGAAATCAAGAAACATTAGATATTCCAAAAAATTACAAAATCATCAAATATTCCAAACATCTAAAAACATTAGATATCTCAAAAATAAAATAAAATAAACAAAAAAAATATCAAAACTAACAAAATTCACCCATCCATAGTAAAATAATCACCCATAATAAAATCATCACAATCACCTTTCATAAAGTAAGAAAGAGAAAATGATGCAATAATCGAAACCTAGAGAATTTATAAAAAATTACAAGCTAGGATCATTGTTGAAACAACTCACTACATACATACATATTGCCTAAAAAATTAATTCATCATCTTAATCAATTCCTTAATAGACAAATCTTTCATCCAATAGGAACAATCCAAGATAACAATTTCAATCTCTTTGTCAAGAGATATGATGACTATGATATAATTTTTAGTTAGCCTTTTCTTTTTTATTTATCTTTTTGTCTCTTTCCAATCCTTACTCACCACCTCATTTTTTCAATATTTTTGTGTGTCTAGAGGAGCATGGGATGGGGCATGGTCATTACCTTTCTATGTTTCATTTATGCGACATTATTATAATATGACTGTGGTGAATACTTACTATGTGTGTGTCAAGGTTGTTTCTTGCATAATAAATATCCTTTTCATATCAAGTTCTTCATACCTTTTATGCACTAGGAATATCATGTTCTAAGTTTTATTCTCTCACACATTCAAACAAGGTTTATGTATGTCGAGTATAGATAAAAATAATCCTATCTATTTTCATAGTCAAATTCCATGCAATAAATACAATGTCACCCTAATTCTTCATACCTTGGTGCATAGTGTCTACATTCTATATCAAAATAAGGATTTATCTCTACATTTTTTAGAATAAACAAAATAGAAATGAAATTTATTTTTCCATCTTGTTTTTCAAGAAACATCCCATATTATACCTATAGCTTTTATTTTAATATTTTATCAAAATGTTTCATCTATCCATAATCATCCTACATTACATATTGTTGAATGAACAAGACAACTAAGAGGGGGGTGAATCAGTTGTATCCTATCAAAACCTTCATTAACATTCAAATTCACAAACACTCATTAAACTCTTAATCTATTATGATGAATTAGCATGAAAAGAAAATAATAGAAACTTAAAAAAATTAACACCATGCACAAGAGAACACTAGATTTATGTGGAAAATCCAAAAGGGAAAAACCATAGTGATGATTAGCTCACATCATAAGTAATTGCAAAAATGGTGCAAAAAGGCTCAATGTCAGAATAAGACACACTATCCAAAATGGCTCATAGCCAAGGCTCATTGGTGAAATGAAAAAAAGATAGAGAGGAAATGTTACATAGAGAAAATGATCTCAATGAAACAAATATTCCACCACAATAGATCCAACATCTTTTCAATCCATTTGAATTATTGTAGACACCTTCTGCTCATTACATTTGGTAATCCAACACTTGAAAGTTTTCACTGCTCTAGTCAATTTCGCATCACTCATACCATACACTTTGAACACACATATGACTTACCTTTATCTTAATCTCCTTCAATAATTAAACTCATAATGATACCATCCTCAACCTTGAAACCCTTTCCAAGGTTTGTAATGCGCCTCAAACATGCAAATTCAAATTGGGTCGATGCCAAAAAATTCCCATGATGGATAAGAATGAAGGTGGACCACACAAATCCTTAGGTAGGACCCAAATCTATCCTAACATGCCTCAACACACTTCCATAAACATAAAAAAACTCCACATATAGTGTAAACACCACTTTATTTGTTACCTATGCAAACACCATTAAAATTTTAAGTACACACTTCCTTTGATCAATCCATAACTTTCGAACAAAAAACATCACCTGAACATGATCGAAAAACATCTTGAAAAATAATAATATCCTTCACAAAAAATTTCACCTAAAGAATATACAAGCCCATTACATCCTGACAACATTTCCACACGCTATAACTCATAATACCATCTTCCAAAACACCAAACCATGAACTCTCTTGAAATAGGAAAGAGGCCAACACCATCAACTCTCATTCAAAACCATAAGCTTATAAAATTAACTATGGAGAAACATGAAGAAAAAACATTTCTCCCAAACACCTTTGTAATGCACAATTCACACACTAGTGAACATAAATTCTTTTGTACAATGATCCATCACCAAAAATGATGAATATAGAATCTTTGAACACTTGTAATCAACATATCTTAAACACACAAGCATATCTTCAACCTAGAATAAATTCAAAGAAAAAATAAAACATAACATTGCAACAATCTCTCTCAACCACTACACAGTTGAGACCAATGACAACACAATCTTGTTGAAATCAATGAAAACACATTCATACTTTCAAAAATATCCCCTTTTATCATTGATGGAAACACAAGATGTGAAAAACCATCAAAGAAAACTTTCCTTTCCTTTTTATTGATTCAACATCTTACACAACATTTGTCTCTCCCCTTTCAAATTATTCTTTTTCACATGTTTCACTCTCCATTTGACAATAATTATTATACAACATACAAAGCTTTCTTCCCCTTATAACTTTCACTTTTTTCACATGATTTTCTCTCCCCCTTTGACATCAATGGAGAAGGATATTTTTTTTTGCATTTTTCTCCCTCTTTGACATTGAACCAAGATACTTGCTACTACTCCCCCTTAGACAAACTGATCTAAATAATCTTTTCTATTACTGCTCTAAATAATTTTTTCATTACTTATTTAAATACTAACCCTTAGGAGTGCATACCAACCTATACCAAATTAGAAACCTTGCATAATGACAACACTCACTCCATATTGCAACAATGTCACTACCTACTCCCCTCAAGAGGTACCCACTAACACCAATACATAATAAAGGATAGATCATGAGATCCATAGACTGATGCATCTCTTTATCCATCTAGTTTAGAGAAGGAGGTTCAATGACTACCAACTTCTCCCAGAGATACTCAAAAGTATCCTTAGGAAGAACCTTAGTGAATATGTTAGCAATCTAATCCTTTGTAGGTACACATTCAAGCTTCACTTCATTCTCCACAACCTTCTCTCTCAAAAAGTGATATTGATTAAAATATGTTTTATCCTTGAATGCATCACTAGGTTCTTTGAAATTTTTATTGCATTTGTATTGTCACAAAATATAGAAATAGGCTCATCATACACCATTCTGATATCCTTTAATGTTTGCCTCATCCATAACACTTATGTGTAGCAAGATGCTACTGCAATATACTTATCCTCAATAGTAGATAAAGAAACTCATTCTTATTTATTTATTATCTATGGCACCAATCTACATCCAAGAAAGAATGCACCACCACTTGTACTTTTTCTATCATCCACACAACTATCCCAATCTTCATCTATGTAAGCACTCAATGTGAAATTAGTATCTTTTAGATACCATAAGCCATGATCTAGAGTGCCCTTTAGGCATCTGAATATCCTCTCCACTACTGCAACATGTGACTCTCTAGTATCTTCTTGAAATATAGCCACAAGACAAGCTACATGCATGATATCTGGTCTAGTAGTAGTTTGATATAGCAATCCACCAATCATTGATCTATATTTTCTCTTATCAGCCTTTGGGGTTTCATCATTCTTGCTCAATTTGCAACTAGTAACCATAGGAGTACATACCAGTTTGGAATCTTCCATTCTAAACTTATTCAACATTTCCTTGACATACTTTGAGTGTGAAATGAATATGCCTTTATCTACTTTATTTATTTGTAGCCCAAGAAATAAATCCATCTCCCCAAACATATACATCTCAAACTCTTTCTACACTTCTACAAAAAATTTACACATAGCTTCATTTCCTCCAAAAATTATGTCATCAAAATACACAACTACAATCAAGATTTGATCTTTCTCAACCTTAAAGTAAAGGTTACTATCTATGATGCCTTTATTGAATCCTTGATGTATCAAATACTTATCCAACCTTTCATACCAAGCTCTAGGAGCTTGCTTCAATCCATACAATGCCTTCTTTAATCTAAAAAAAATGTTAGGTTTATTTGACATAAAAAATCCTTCCGGTTGTTCCATGTATACTTCCTCTTCCAACTCTCCATTCAAGAAAGTAGACTTCAAGTCCATCTAATAAAATTTGAAATCAAGTTATGTGCTACAAAAGCCAAAAACATCCTGATTGCTTCCATTCTAGCCACCAGAGAAAATGTCTCCTCAAAGTATATTCCTTCAACTTTTTCATATCCTTTACACACAAGCCTTGCTTTGTTTCTTACCTCTTCTCCATTCTCATTAAGTTATTTTTGAATACCCACTTAGATCCAATTATGTTTTTGTTTATTGGTCTTGGGACAAGTTCCCAAGTCTAATTCTTCTCAATCTGCATAAGTTCTTCTTTCATAGCTTTCATCATATGTTCATCCTTACATTCATCAATCATTGTCTTAGGTTCAACTTTATAAAGTAGACACGAATTTACCCCTGCTTCAGTAGCTTTCTTTCTTTTCAATACACCTTTGATTTTGTGTCCAATGGTTTGTTCTTTAGAATTATTTCTCTTTAGATACTTAGGATATTTAGGGGTCTTTTCTAGAGCTTCTTCCTCTTCATCATGTGCTTCCTATTCCTTAGCTATTTCTTCTTCTCTACAAGTAGGTTCATTTGATTCATATCCATCTATCACCACTGAATTATGTAGTTCTTCATCCACTTTAACACTTGCACTCTCAAAAATATTTCTCAATATTTTATTGTAACATCTATAAGCTTTTGTTTTAGTAGAATATCCAAGGAAGATTCCTTCATCAGACCTTTCATCAAACTTTCCTAAGTTTTCTTCATCTCTCCTAATACACAATTTTCTTCCAAACACTCTAAATTAATTGACAGTAGGGATCCTTCCATACCATAACTCATAGGGAGTCTTTCTGTTGTTTTCTTTTGCTTGAACTCTATTAAGTATGTAAAAATTGTCTCTAATAGACTTCTGGTAGGTTAGCTTCTTTCATCGTAGTCCTTGCAACTTCTTGAACAATCCTATTTTTCCTTTCAACCACTCCATTTTCCTAAGGAGTCCTATGGGTAGACAAATTCCTCTTTATGCCATGATTCTTACAAAACATGTTAAATTCATTGGAGGTGAACTCTCCACCTCTATCAAGTCTCAAACATTTGATCTTCAAATCCATTTCATTCTCAACCATAACTTTAAATGCTTTGAATTTACCTAGTGCTTCTAATTTTTCTCTAAGAAAAGTACCTTGTGTCATTATAGAATAATCATTGATCAAAAGCATGAAATACCTATCACCTTGTAGGCTTCTCACTCTTGTGGGACCAAAATTTTTTGTATGCACCAATTCCAATAATCTGGAAGAATATTGTTCTTTACCCTTGAAACTTCTAATTTTTTTCTTTCTAATTTGGCACTCCTTGTAGACAACATTGATAAGACTTTTAATCCTTGGAAAATCTTTCACTTCTTGAATTGAATTGATTCTAACCAAGTTATCGAAATTGATGTGACACATCCTCCTGTGCCGTAACTAACTTTCATTAATTTCAGTCATAAAGCAAGGACCATTATCACCCTTGAGTTGATAAACATTTCAATTTGTCCTCTTTCCAATAGCAATCATAGTTTCAAACCCTTTTTTGATCTCACTTCCATCATCCTAAAACATAAGATTATATCCTTTGCTACACATCTATCCAACACTCAAAATATTATGCCTTAAACTCTTGACATAGTAAACATCATTAGTATTATTCTTTCTATCAAAATTGATTGAACCTATTCCACAAATCTTAGCACTTAAATCATCTTCAGATTTAACAAGTCCATCATATTTTTCAAGTTTGACAAAATTACTCTTGTCTCATGTCATATGATTTGAGAAACCACTATCAATGATCCAATAGTTCTTATCTTGTCTAACATGAAAAGAAGATACCAAAGTACCTTCAACCCTAACCTTTGTCTCCTTTGTGTTCAGAGCACTTTCCTTCACACATATTTCAGAGTTAACAAAAACAGATTCATCTTTTAAAGCCAAGAACAAGAATTCATTATCATCATAGTATCCATAATCAGATTAATCATCAAAAATACTAGCATCTTTTCTAGCATAATAGATTTTATTGATCATCTTACCTTTTTTTTCCTTATTCTTATTATTCACACTTCAGTTTGGACATCTTGAAGCATAGTGACATATTTTTCCACAAATTACACATTTGAAAGGTTATTTACCTTTGTACTTACTAGTGCCTTTTTTCATCCTTCTTAGAAAGTTAGCTTCCACCATAATAATTAGGAATATTTATAAGAATTTTCTTTACCACTTTAGGTTCTTTGAATTTTTCACCAAGACCTCTCATTGCATTGGCAAGTTAATCAACCCTCTACATGTAACTTGTAATTATTTCTTCTTCATACATTCGTAAGTTCTCAAATTGTGTCTTCATATTCTACATCTTATCTTGTTTAACATCATCTCCTTCATAAATAATTTCTACATTATCCCATATTTCTTTAGGAATTTTCAAATCCATAACTTTCACTAATTCAAAATTTGCAAGACTAATCAAAAGAACAAACCTTGTCTTACCATTTATTTCATAGGCCTTAATCTCATCACTTGTGCTTGTTCCATTGATAGGTATAGTATAATATTCTTCACTACTTTCAAAAAATCATATCCAAGGTAAACCAGATAGCCCTTCATCTTAACCTTCCATATTCATAGTTTGAGCCATCAAAAATAGGGATCTCCTTCTTGTTCCCCATCCTAGGTCTACCTCAAGTTGTTAAGATTTTCTCCAAGTAACCTTGCTCTAATACCAATTTTTGAATGAACAAGACAACTGAGAGGGGGGGATGAATTATTTGTATCTTATCAAAACATAAAAACAAACTCATTAACATTCAGATCCACAAACATTCAATAAACCCTTAACCTATTATGATGAATTAGCATGAAAATAAAATAATAGAAGCTTAAACAAATCAAAACTATGCATAAAAGAACACTAGATTTACATGGAAAACCCAAGAAGGGAAAATCCATGGTGAGGATTAGCTAATAGTATAAGTAGTTCCAAAACTAGTACATAAAGGTTCACTGGTAGAATAAGACACACTGTCCAAAAATGCTCAAGGCTAGGGCTCACTACTAGAATAAAAATAAGATAAAGAGGAAATATTACACAAAGAACATGATCTCCATGCAACAAATATTCCACCACAATAGCTTCAACACCTTCGTAGTCTATTTGAATGATTGTAGACACCTTCTTCTTACTACATCTAATAATACAACACTTGAAAGTTTGGACTACTTTTCTAAATTTTGCATCACTCACACCATAAAATTAACACACACATCTATCTTACATCTATCTTAACCTCCTTCAACAATTCAACTGATACTTATGCCATCCTCAACCTTGAAACCCTTTCCAAGGTCAACAATGTACCTCAAACATGTAAATTCAAATTAGGTCGGAGCCAAAAAATTCTCATAGTGGATAGGAATGAAGGTGGACCACAAAAATCCTTAGATAGGACCCAAATTTGTCCCAACATGCCTAAACATGCTTCCACAAACTTTGAAGATGCTTTGCATGTAGTGTAAACACTAGGTCAATCATTACCTATGTAAAAACCATTAAAATTTTAAGTACACACTTCCTTTGATAAATCCATAACTTTCAAACAAAAAACTTCACCTAAACATGATCCAAAAACATCCTAAAAAATAATAAACTCCTTCACAACAAATTTAACCTAAATAATGTACAAGCCCAATACATCTGGACAACTCTACCACACATTGTAACTTGGAAGAACATCTTCCAAAACACCAAAACATGAATCCTCTTGAAATAGGCAAGAGACCATTACCATCAACTCTCATTCAAAATTGCAAGTTCTAAAACTCAATTATGGAGAAATGAAGAGAAAAGACATTTCTCCAAGACACCTTTGTAATGTAGGGTTCACACATTGGTGAACATAAATTCTTCTATACAATGATCCATTACCAAAAATTTTGAATGTAAAATATTTGAACACTTGTAACCAACATATCTTAACCTCACAAGTAGATCTTCAACCTAGAAGAAATGCAGAGAAAAATCGAAACACAATACTGTAACAATCTCTCTCAATCACTACATAGTTTACACCAATGACAACACAGGCTTGTTGAAATCAATAACAACACCTTTATACTTGCAACACTTCTTCTATACTACTAATCATAATAACCATTCTATGCATGTATTATGATACAAACATAAAAGTAATCATATAATCCATGCAAACACAATCATTAGTATCATCATGACATCATATATACCTTGCATCCATAAATATAGCATGATTAGTATGCAAAATCATCAATCTTAGCATCATGGTACAATAATCATATAGAAAATCATAACATAATACAAAAATATAACATCACCTCATCTCATCATCTAGTGCATCATCATCATGATCCATCACATCATATAATAATATCAAATAAGAATTATCATTGCACACATATATCCATCATTTAGAAAATCAACTAAGAGTCATCAGTAAATACATACATCAAATCACATAGACATCCATCACATGCATGTAGAAACACATCACATCATGAATATTATTAGGCCTTCCTAATCTTCAATCAACTTGGTGTTAATGAGTGGACACATAATTTATAGGACATGTTCCTAAGTAAATAGTTTTCCAATCCCTCACAAAGGCTTCATTTAATTATCAACTAGGGCTCATAAGCTTTTGATAGTGTTGGTACTATATGTGTTGAATAGGAAAATTGAGAGGGGGTGAATCAGTTGTCACATAATTAAACTTTTAGTTGAATCACCAAAACTAACCCTTGATACTACTTAATTGATTCATCATCAAATGCCAATGTAGAAACTTAAATCAAACACATAAACATAGTAACACTATATTTATGTGGAAAATATAATGAGGTAAAAAAAACGATGAGGATTAACTCACACTATAGAGAATATCAAAACCGATTACAAAAGGCTCACTGCCTAAAATAAGGCTCATTGCTTGAAACAAGGACTCACTGTCTGGAACAAGGACTCACTATCCAATAGGGCTAACAACCTAGAGGGATCACTGCCATAGAGATACAAAAAATACAAAGAAGACTTGTTATAGAGATACTACAATCCTAATGCAACAAAGGATTCCACCACAATCACTTAAAGACATGCATGAATGATAGAGTCCACCTTTTGCTCACTGCATCCAAAAACTCAACATTAAGCTTCACACTAATCTACCACACTCACATCACAAAAACTCACTGAATAGAATCAATGTCACATCAAACTTCACTTTCTCTTTTCTCTTATTACTCTTCTTCTTCACTCTTGTATGTTTCTTCACCACTAACTCATCCTGTATTTATACCATCTTCAACTTTGAAACATATCCAAAGTCAGTCATCCAAATCAAATTCAAATTAGGTTGGCTCAAAATATCTTAGGGTGGAATTAGAATGAGGGTGACCCAAAAACATGCTTCAAGGGACCCAAAAGATCCAACAAGCTTCTCAACCTCAAAAATATTATTTCACACAAGATCGGCCAAACCGGTGTAAAACACATAGAACCATTAAGCATGAATATTCCAAATGCCGAAACTATCTTCAATAGAACTAGGGAAACTCAATTCTAGAACCACAAGTCATAAGACTTCATCAAAGATAAATTTTCACCAACAACATTTCTCCTGAACCTCAACCATAAACACAAAAAACCATAGTTCATAATTGGTGAACACAACTTGCATTGTACAACAACCAAAAATCTGGATATAGTATCTTCTAACAACCATGAACAACATGTCTAAACCACACAATCATAGGATAAAATCTAGACTAAAACTTGGAGCAACCACTGAACAGCTGCAACATATCTTCATTACAATTTTCTCAATATCCTTGACATATACAACCAATAACAACTAGTTGATAACTAGTTGAACAATTGACATCAATGGCAACACTTTCAATCTTTCCATTCTTGCAAAAATCTCCCTCTTTGTCATTGATGGAAACACATGATGTGAAAAACCATCAAAGATAACATACTAGCTCTGAATACATTTTTCTATTTCTTCCCTTTAGAAGATAATCTCTTATATGCTTCTTCTCTCATTGTTCCTCTCTTTTTATTATTATTTTTGCATGCTTCTTCTCCCCCTTTTTTATTTTTTCACATGCTTCTTCTCCCCCTTTGACATCAATGGCAAAGCAAAAATAATATTTTACATTGATTTCTCCCTTGACATGAAAAAAAATATGCATAATGACAACACTAGATACTGTTGGCCTTGTCATTGCACCAAAAGATCAACCTATCAATGCCCAATACAAGCGTTAGTTAAGATCCATGGGAGGTGGTTAAACCATGTCATGAATCCAAAGGGAGATGCTGGCGATTAGTCCAACAATCCCCCCTCAGCGTCACCTGAGGGGTTCGAACCCATGACTAGCTCTGATACCAATTGTTGGCCTTGTCGTTGCACCAAAAAATAGACTTGTGAATGCCCAATACAAGCATTAGTTAAGATCCACGTGAGGCAATTAAACCATGTCATGAACCCAAAGGGAGATACTGGCAATTACTCCAATATATACTACCTGCTCCCCTTGAGAGGTAGCCACCAAAAAATCAATCCAAAAGAAAGGTAGATCCATAAATCCACTAGATTGATGCATCTCCAAATGCATTTAGTTCAAGAAAGGAGAGGAAATAACCCCTAAATTCTCCCAGAGATACTCAAAAGTATCTTTAGGAAGAGCCTTCATGAAAATATCAACAATTTGATACTTCATCTGAACATACTCAAGCTTTACTTCATTCTTCATTACCTTCTCTCTCAAGAAATGATACTTGATAGATATATGCTTCATCCTCAAGTGCATCATCAGATTCTTTGAAATTTTAATTACACTTTTATTATCATAAAAAATAGAAATGGGATCATCATATATGATTGTGATGTCTTTCAATCCCTATTTTATCCATAAAACTTGTATACAACAAGATGCAACAACAATATACTCAACTTCAGCAGTAGACAAGGAGATTGAATCTTTCTTTTTACTTTACCATGCCACCAATCTACATCCAAGAAAGAATGCACCACCACTTGTACTCTTTCTATCATCTACACATCCAACCCAATCTACATCTGTATAGGCACTAAGTGTAAAGTCAATATATTTAGGATACCATAATCCATAATTCAGAGTTCCATTCAAATATCTAAAAATTATTTTAATAGTAGCAACATGTGTTTCCTTAGGATCTTCTTGAAATCTAGCCACAAGATAGATAACATGCATGATATCTGATCTAATAGTAGTAAAATGCAATAGTCCGCCAATCATAGATCTATACTTGCTCTGATCAACCTTAAGTGAATTTTCATCTTTACCCAATTTTCAACTAGTCACCATAGGAGTACTTACCATTTTGGAACCATCCATCCCAAACTTCTTCAACATATCTCTCACATACTTAGACTATGAAATGAAAGTTCATTTCTCTGTTTGATTAATCTATAGCCCAAGAAACAAATTCAACTCCCCAAACATAGACATTTCAGATTATTTATGCATCTCTTCCACAAACATCTTACGCATATTTTCATTTCCTCCAAAGATAATATCATCAACATACACAACTACGATCAATATTTTAGCATTTTCAATTTTAAAGTATAGATTACTATCCATCGTACCTTTGTTAAAACCTTGCTGAATCAAATATCGGTCTAGTCTCACATACTAGGCTGTAGGAGCTTTCTTCAATTTGCACACCATATCCGGTTGATTTTTCAACTGAAATCCTTTCGGTTGTTCCATATAGACTTCTTCTAGCTCACCATTCAAAAATGTTGACTTGAAATCCATTTGATAGACCTTAAAGTCTTTATGAGCAACAAATGCCAAGAACATCCTTATAGCTTCCATTCTTGCTACTAGAGAAAATTTTTCTTGAAAATCTATGCTTTCTACTTGTGAGTAACCTTTACACACAAGCCTCACTTTGTTTCTAACAACTTCTCCATTCTCATTCAACTTATTTATGAATACCCACTTCGATCCAATGATATTTTTATCTACCAGTCTTGGGACCAATTGCCAAGTTTTTTTCTTCTCATTTTGTATAAGTTCTTCTTTCATTGCTTCCTTCCAATTTTCATCTTTACATGCTTCACTTACACTCTTCAGTTCAATATCATAAAGTAAACATAGATTCACTTCAATAGTAGCTCTATTTCTAGTTAATACAACTTTTTTCGTGTCTCCAATAATCCGAATTTCTGAATGATTCTTCTATACATATCTAGGTGTCCTAGGGGACATCATCAAAGCATCTTCTTCTCTTTCATTTTTCATCCTGCTTCCCTTGCTCATCTTTTTCTTGTTCTTCCACAATTTATTGTATTCTTAAACAATCATGTTCATCAAATACATATCCATCAATGTCAATAGAATTATTCATTGTCTCATCAACCTTGACATTTGAAATCTTTACAATCTTTCTCAATATTTTATTGAAACATCTATATGCCTTGCTATTAGTAGAATATCCAAGAAAAATTCCTTCATCACTTCTTACATCAAACTTTCCCAAAGTTTCTTCATCTCTTCTGATATAAAATTTGCTTCCGAATACCTTGAAATATTTAACAGTAGGAATTCTTCCATGCCATAGCTCATAAGGAGTCTTCGTATTGTTTTCTCTTTCTCTTTCTTGATTGAATACATAAAAAATAGTATGAATAACTTCTCTCTAGTAAACTTCCAGTAAACCAACCTCAGTAATCATTGATCTAGTAGCCTCTTGAACTATTCTGTTTTTCCTTTCAACAACTCCATTCTATTGACGAGTTCTTGGAGTAGATAACTATCTCTTTATTCTACTCACTTCACAAAAAATATTGAACTCATGGGAGGTGAATTCTCCACCTCTATCATACCTTAAGCATTTTATCCTTAAGTTCACTTTATTTTCAACCATATCTTTGAACGCCTTGAATCTATCTAATACATATGATTTCTCTCTAAGAAATGTAACCCATGTATATCTAGAATAATCATCAATTAAAATCATAAAGTACCTTTCACCAAGTAGACTTCTCACTCTTGTAGGAAAACAAAGATCTATATGAGCTCAATCTAGTAGTCTAGTAGTAGATTGTTCCTTTGATTTGTAATGATTTATTACTTGCTTTCCAAATTGACAATTCCTACAAATAGCATTAATAGGCTTTTTAATTCTCGGTAAATCTCTCATGACCTGAACAACACTGATCCTTGCCAAATTATCAAATTCATGTGACACATTCTCCATTGCCATAACCAACTATCATTAATCTGATTCATAAGGCATTGTCCATCAACACCCTTAAGTTGATATATATTTCCTTTATATTTATTTCTTGTAGCAATCAATGTTTTGAATCCTTTTTGGTTTTCACATTTCTCATCCTTAAACATGAGATCATATCCTTTTCTACACATCTAACCAACACTCAACATATTATGCCTTAAACCCTTAACAAAGTAAACATCATTAGTATGATTCTTGCCATCAAAACTTACTGAACCTATCCCATAGATTTTAGCACCATAATCATCTCCAAACATAACCAAGCCTCCATCATAGTTTTCAAACTTAACAAACTTACTTTTATCACCAGTCATTTGATGTGAACAACCACTAACAACTACCCAATAATTTTTCTCTTGTTTAGCATGTAGAGTAGAGATAACCGTACCTTCATTTTTCTCCTTCTTTAGAGGGCTTTCCTTTACTTTTTTTTTAGAATTAGTAGAAGTAGGTTCATCCTTAATCGCCAAGAACAAACATTCATTGTCATTAGGATCTTCATATTCTAAATCCTCATTAGATATACTAGCATTCACATTCACCTAGTAATCTCTATTAATCTTCTTTCCTTTCTTTTCTTTCCCATATATTTGTTTATTCCATTTAGCTCTTTCCAAACACATTGTAGCATAATGACCTATTTCTCCACAAGTAGAGCATTTAAACGGAAACTTACCTTCATACTTACCAGAGCCTTTTGTCATCCTTCTTAAAAAAAATTCTTCATCTGGATCTTCAAATTTTTTAGCTTTAAAAGAAGTCTTTAATTTGCTTCCATTCCTTAGACTCAACTTCCTCATTTCATAAGATGTCAAAAATCCTAACATTGGATCCTTAGTATAGGTCTTATAATCTACAGTCTTCTCAATAATACTCACCTTCTCACTGTAAGCATCAGGAAGAGTTCTGAGAATCTTCTTTACAATCTTGGTTTCATCTATAGTAGCACCAAGTGGACTCACATTCTGACCACTATCTCTTCCAATCTCTATACATAAGCTTTAACATTCTTATCTTTAGATATATGTAGTAGATGAAACCGTGTCTCCAAATTCTACAATTTTTCCTCTTTAACTCTTTCATCGCCATCATGCACTCATTACAAATAATCCCATAATTCCTTAGCCATCTTTAAATTTTGAACCTTAATCAACTCAGAATGTACTAGACCATTCTTCAAGATGTATTTCACCTTATTGTTTGCTTCATGTGCTTTGATCTCTTCAGGCATACTCAGACCATTAGCAAGAGGAGTGTAATGAGTTTTGTATGCTTTCTCCACATAATATCCAGAATAATCTAGATATCATTCCATCAATACTTTCTAGATACCATAATTAGTTCCATTGAACCTCGGATAATCATAAACCATTTTTCCAACCATCTCAGACCTTCCTCAAGCAATTAAGCTCTTCACCCAAGGAACCAAGCTTTAATACCAATTGTTGAATAGGACAACTGAGAGGGGGGTGAATCAATTGTCATAGAATTAAAATTTTAATTCAATCATCAAAACTAACCCTTAATACTGCTTAATTTTTTAATCATCAAATGCTAATGCAGAAACTTAAATCAAACACATAAACATAGTAACACCATATTTACATGGAAAACCCAATAAGGGAAATACCACAGTGAGGATTAAATCACACTATAGAGAATATCAAAACTGATTACATAAGGCTCACTACCTAAAATAAGGTTGATTTCCTAAAACAAAGCTCACTTCCTGAAACAAAGACTCACTATCCAACAAGGCTAACAACCTAGAGCACTCACTTTCATAGAGATACAAAGAATAAAAAGAAGAATTGTTATAGAGAGACTACAATCCAAATGCAACAAAGGATTCCACCACAATTACTCATGGACATGCATGAATGATAGAGTCCACCTTTTGCTCATTACATCCAAAAACTCTACATTAAGCTTTGCACTGATCTTCCACACCCACATCACACACACTCACTGAATATAATCAATGTCACATCAAATTGCACTTTCTCTTTTCTCTTATTACTCTTCTTCTTCACTCTTGTATGTTTCTTCACCACTAACACATCTTGTATTTATACCATTTTCAACTTTAAAACATATCCAAAGTCAGCCATCCAAATAAAATTCAAATTAGGTCAATGCAAAAAATTCTAGGGTGGAATTAGAATGAGGGTGACCCAAACATATGCTTCAAGGGACCCAAAATATCCAACACACTTCATCAACCTCAAAAGTAGTGTTTCACACAAGGTCAACCAAACTAGTGCAAAACACATAGAACCATTAAGCACGAATCTTCCAAATGCTAAAAATATCTTCAATAGAACCAGGGGAGCTCAACTCTAGAACCATGAGTCTTAAGACTTCATCAAAGATAAATCTAGACCAACAACAGTTATCTTGGACCTCAACCAGAAACACAGAAAACCACAATTCACAACTGGTGAACACAATTTGCATTGTACAATGAATCAACAACCAAAAATATTGATATAACATCTTATAACAACCATGAAAAACATGTCTGAACTGCACAATCATATGATAAAATTTGGACCAAAACCTAGAGCAACCACTAAACACCTACAACATATCTTCATTACAATTTTCTCAATATCCTTGACATATACAACCAACAATAACTAGTTGATAACCAATTGACCAGTTGACATCAATGAAAACACCTTCAATATTTCCATTCTTGCAATAGTATGTGCATTCAAGTATCCTAATTACACCCCATATCAATGCAACATAGGTGGTTAGACATGTCAAAAAAGATATAAAGGTTGGAAAGGAAATAAAGCATCAAATTGCAAAACAAGGAAAATAATTTAAAATTGTTTCTTATGCTATGGATACCTTCTCCTTAATTTTGTAACTACTAACAATTGAATTTGAACTCATAACTAATTAAAATTTCTAACTTCTCCAGAGAATAACTCAATGTAATTTTATAGAATATAATTCATGTAACAAAATATCATTCATGGAATTCACATACATATAATTGAGAATTTAGATGAATTGATACAACAATGTAACATCTAATCTAGTACAAAAAATAAGATGGGTTGAAAACACCTTGAGTGGCCCTTGCTCAAGTTTTTGCATCCATAGGAGATATCAAATATGCACTTCTAGTCAACAAATCATGATAGTAAACTAAAATCCTTTATTGCATAAAAATTAGACTTCTTACATTCTAACAAGAATCTCTAAAGATTTCTTATTCATCAATACATGACTATTTTGACTTGATAATAGAAAAATAATAGCAATGAAGTATTATCTAGTAAAACAAACTAAAAATTATATTTTCTCCTCAACCACCAATCCCAATATATAGGCTTGCGAGGAGCTTTATTCATACAGGGACTGAAATAGAACATAAATGCATACATCTAGTCTCCCCTAAGGATAAAAAGAGGATAAGTCTTTATAACTAATAACCTTAATTAAAAATATAGAAGAAGAGAATTTAAACTATAGCTCTACCCTAACAGTATGATAGAGATGTGCTCCATATAAACTACCACACCATTAAACTTCCCTACTCAAAGTAGAATCCTTCCTATCATATTATTTGGTGTTGGTGGTGACTCATAGTTGACCATTTAATGGTTTTATTCATTCCTTCCTAGAATTTTTCGTGTTTAAATAATTTTGTCTTCTCCCCTACAACTGGTTGTGATCCTTATGCTATGGGCTATAAATCCAATTGTTATAGGTTATAGTTCTTCTTGGTTGTAAAAAGTTAGTTTTATCCTAAAGCATACACATCATTAAAAAGCGTGAGTCAAGCATAGAATCATATTGAATTTCATGAAAATTCACACATCTACACATAAAAGTACCATCATATTGAATAATTATATTTCCACATACTAAAGTCTGATTTAAGATGCATAAAATATATAAAATATGTATAAATCTTAGGATTGTTTATGAAATTTGTAGATCGGAATGCTAAAAAACATTAACTTAATGAGAGAAAACTAGCTATTATTTAAGCTCATAATTCCCCCAACTAAGCCTTTCGTTTTTCCTCAAGCAACTTCAAGGATGAAAGTTGTATTGTAGTGTTATTTCTCTAAGATCTACCATGATGTCAAATCCCTTTTGCTTTAGATAGTAGACCTTTTGATCCAAAATATTTGCCAACCTTTTATTTTCTTTTGCTTCTTCTCTCCATTGTTTCCTCCTTGTCCAATGTGGTACAAAAAACATGAGGATAGGAAGATGAGAGACAAGTGGAAGGCCACTCTATTTTTCCATGCAAGGTCTATGTATTTGTGAGATTTATGAATCAAGGTTGCATGGTTATAGAGATAATGTGGTGAAAGCTCTACCCATCTTATTTGTAACAACTCAAAGGATTCATTAATGGTTCATGCTACTAGTTTCTTTGCTCTTGCATAATAGCTTTTCTTGCAATTCATTATTATTTCTTCAACTCCATTATAATCTAGGAGGTCCAACCATTGGTCAATGATTGCATTTGGATTCACTAGTTCATTTTTGAGCTATAGGGCAATGGATTTGTCTATTATATGGTAATATTGTAGGATTTTTCCCATTTTGTGATTATTTCTAATGTAGGAGGCCCAAGCTCTTATTTGAAGGTCTCCCACAAACATCAGTTGATTCCATTCAATATCATCAGGGAGAATATAATTTTGTAAGTAGAGCTCACATAACTGGTCTTGCCTGTCTAGTGTGGAATTGAATAAAGTATCTAAAAACAAAAAAATTATGTTCATGGAAATAGTTAGATCACTAATCAATTGGTTGAATTGAAAACACAAATATTTTTCCTTCAGAAACAATGTGTAAACTCTTGCAAGTGGTCTACATTTCAACATCTGTGTTGTTTTATTTTCCATCATCTCAATTTTTACTTTTAATTTTTTCACTTATGTCTCTTTCTATTAAAGTGCCCTAGTGTGATTGAATATTAATTCCACTTTTTCTTTCTCTCAATCCTTCTTCTTTTGAGAGAAATATCGGTTTATTTTCCATAATTCAACACCTAGTGATACAAAATTTGATCCAGTGGGGGTTCTAATTGTTCCAATTTTTGGTAATGGATCTTTCTTCTCTATTTCTACTATGGAAATTTGTGCTAGTATATCCAATTTTGACCCATTTTAAAACTTGTGGAGCCTCTACTCCAACTCTTTAATCCTAGAATCCTGCTCAATATCTTTTTGCTAATCATTTTTTAACAATTCTTCTAACTATTTTAGTATTTCTATTTCCTTTTACAATTCTTTGCTAATATTTCTTTGTTCTATAAAAAAATCTTCATTTTTTCAAAAACCTATTCTTCCTTCATTTTACTGGTGTATTGATAACCCTCTAAATCAAGGATTTTTGGGGATCTCCTCATTTTCTTTGCCACAAAAACATCCTTTGAATCAGATTTAGAGGTACTAGTAAGATACAAAGACTCTACAATAGGTGTCTTTACCTTCTCACCAAAGGCATTCTCCTTTGAATCTTTATCCATTTATACCATTACAACATCTTCTTCCTACTTTTTAATTGACACTATCATGGTCCTCTTTTTATTTAGGTGATGTGATCACATCTTGGGTTGTGTGGGTCTCTTTTTCCCTTTTTTTGATGCAGAAGAAGAGAGTCCACCTTTTCTTTTCTTGGATTTTTATGTTTTTTTTGGAAATAGGGGTTTCTTGTTTGTCCTCTATTGCGAGTTTCTCAATAGATCCTATAGGTTTTTTTTCTTGCAAGCCCTACTCCTCTAGTTCTCCTATGCCATGGGTAGGTGACACAACAAGGGATTTGGAGGGAATTTCCCTTTCTATAACATTAGGTTCTTCCATTATTTATTCTCGGCCTCCATTGTTCTTATTGGGCCCTTCAAGGATACTATTCATATTGTTACATTTAAGAAAAAATTCCCAAAAAAATATTTAGAAATTGAGCCCTAAAACTGCTTTTTATCAACAATGTTTTATTGTTTCCTTTCATCTTATACTTAGACTAAATTCTCTTTAACAAATTATACAATAAATTAGGAACATTTACATGCCTACCATGGTGAAGATGAATCAACAGCTTGAAATGAATAGTGTATGACAAATATTGTCTACCATCACATGTCAAATACTTAACTATATGGAAAGAAACTAAAGCCTAAATCCAAGGCAAAGATAATAATTTAGTACCTTGTGAAGAAGAATCTATGTTTTCTCCTAGCTGGGAGAATTGATTTCTTGTTGCAATGACATCTAACTTAACTAGTGACTCTTCTCCTATCCTTGGTAATCCATATACTTCTGTAATAGCAACTTCTAAAGTATCTACCCTTATTCCCTTAACAACTACCTCATCATTTTTCAATATAGATTCAAATTGTTGGGTCATAACCTCATTAAAAATTTTGAGCCTCAAAAAATATTATAACGAGCTCGCTAGAAAATGGGAAAAACTAGCCCATCATCTAACAATTTGTTATGTGTCGCTAGTTCTTTGTGTTCACCTCTCATGATAATGCTTTAATAATTTTGAACTCCTTACTTTTTCCCTATTCTTGTTCCGCCACCTTAGTTAACCATTTCTACTATGCTATAATGTTGCTCTATTCAAATGCACCTTTCAATTTAGTTGTTGCAAAGCCTTTCCTCTCCTTTAAACTTTGCGAATTTTGAAAATCGAAGAAAACAACAAAAAGGTTTTGCAGAGAGTTTTTGAAAACCAAGAAAACTAAGGAATATCTCTCCCCCCAACTAAAGATACTAAGTGTCCTCACTTAGTGGGTATGGTTTTGGTGGAGGGTTAATTAAAAGTAGTGTAAAATCAATTAAGATATGTAGTATGCATGAATGAACTATAAACTTGCATAAAATCAATAATCAACTATGTTAATTATGATAAGTTAATGTGTAGTGTACTTGTAGGAACTGGTTGAAATTAAATTCAACTCATGTGAAGTAACTAATGACCACCTGCAGTGTGATTTGAAGTGACTTTCCTTGATTGCAATGATTTTTGTGTGGTGGTAATTTGAAGTGAATGACATCATATGTGTGATGCATGGAAATTGATGGATTTGAAAAGCTATGGAGTGTATAGAATAGGTGAGGTGAGATTAATTGCATGGTACATTATAATCGATAAAGGTGGTAGGATTTTTATGTGTGAAATGATGTAAGAAGTCATATGTAATGAAATGGAATATGTATGGCTTCATGTATGAAATGATAGGTTATGAAGTGGTAGATATGTAATTAATGTGGATGGTAATATGAAATTACTGAAAGACAAGTACTACGGGTTCATGTAGTAGTAGGCCCCTTTTGTAAGTTTCTCACCTAGAGGCATGATACTATAGGTCCCTATTACTTATGTGGCTATCTTAGAAAATGAATATTGTCAATTATCACCTATGTAGTGTATGCACATGAAATATGTGGTAAAATTATACCTATTGAAAATTAGTGGGTAAGTTGTATAGCTCATCTACTAATTCATTTGTAGAATGGGATATCTCTATTGCTGAATTTTTAATTGCAAGTTCAAAGTGTTGTTGTAATGTAAGAAGGAATTCATCCTTCTATAATGGTTTCTTATAAAGCCTCAATCTGTGTTTGTTAACTAGCAATGCGGACCTTACTTCATCAATTGTTTATAGGTGCACTAATCCATTTGGAAATAATTGCTTTATCTCATATGGCCCAAGCCATTTGGTTTACAATTTCCCTTTGTAATCTTTGTATTTGGAGTCGTAAAGTAAATTATAATCACCTACACTAAATTCCTTTGTCTTAATAAAATAATCATGCCAATGGATCCTTTTATTTTAGAAAAATTCAATGTGGTGTATGGCTTCCATCCTAACTTCATCTAGTACATTCAGGCTACACAATCTTGCCTATTATGCTATGGTCAAATCAATGCCCAATTTGACTGTTGTCCTCAATGTTTTGAGCATTCTATAGGAATCACTACTTTCTTACCATACACTAGTCCATATGGTGTAAATTCTATTGTGGTCTTTCAAGTTGTTCTATATGCCCAAACTACCTCAGGTATTCTAGCTGCCCAATCCTTCCTATGAATTTGCACTATCATTATGAGGATTTTTTCAATTTCCCTATTGGTGACTTCCACTTGTGGATTTTCTTGAGGGTGAGAAGGTGGAGAATTTTTATGTCTAATCTCATATTCTTGAACCAATTATATGATAATCTCTGATGTAAATTGGGGTCCTTGGTCTATGATAATTTTTCTTGGAACTCCATATCTTGTGAATATGTCTTCATAGAGAAAATTTTCCACATTCCCATCTCTTGGAAACTGTAAAGGCTTAACCTCTACCTGTTTGGTAAGGTAATTTTTGTAGAGAAGTATGTATTCTTTGTTGTTTTATGTTGGTGAAATGGGGCCAATAAATTATAATCCCCATTTATCAAATGGCGTTAATGCTAACTATGGTTGTAATGGAATTTCATCTATTTTTGTTGGCCTTCCCGATTTTTGACATCTATCACAACTCATAGTATATTCCACTACATATTTATGAAGATATGGCCAATAATAGTCAATATTAATAATTTTAAGAGTTGTCCTCTTTATTGCAAATTTCCCCCATAAGGCTCATCATGGAATACTATGAGGATATCATATACTTCATCTTCTCAGATTCATCTTCTCATTATGTTGTCTGGGCATGCATATAATAAGTATCCAGCTATCCATGAGTAGGTAAAACTCTTGTGAACAAATTTCCTCTTCTCCCTTGGTGAGAAATGGGGTGGTTTATATTGTGCTACAAGATAGTTGGCAATATCTTCATACCAAGGTGTACACAGAGATAGAAAAAATAAATTCTCATCTGGGAATTTCATCAACAACATTTTCTTCTGATTTTGTTGGTAGTCTAGATAGAAAATATTCCACTATATTTTCTTTACCTGGCTTATCCACAATGGTAATTTCAAATTATTGAAGTAATAGTAACCACCTTACAAGCCTACTACTAACCACTAGTTTCTTCATGAGATACCTTATTGTTATATGGTTAGTGTGTATGAACACTGAAAACCCTATAATGTAATGTCCGAATTTATTTATTATATAAAATACTTCCAACATCTCCTTCTCTATCATTTTATAGTTGAGTTCTACCCCTTGAAGATTTTTTTGATGTAATATATGGCATACTCTTTGTTTCTTTCCTTTTGTCCAAGAACAACTCCTATAGAAAAATTAGAAGCATCTTTATGGATATGAAAAGGTAAGCTCTAATTTGATGCTCTCAAGATAGGGGTTTTGGTTAATATTGGCTTAAGTGCTTCAAATGAATGTTGAAAAGTAGTTGTCCATTCAAATTATACATCTTTTGATAGTAAGACAAATAGTGGAAATGCAATTTTGTTAAATTCTTGGACGAATCTCTTATAATAGCCATCATGTCTTTGAAAACTTATAACATCTTTTTGTTTTTTGGGTACAAGTAGTGTTGGTATCACCACAATTTTTTTAGGGTCTATTTGAACTCCTTCATTGGACACAAAATATCCCAAAATAATTCCCTTAGTCATCGTCATGAAGCATGTCCATGACTCGGGGACAAGATATGTTCTTGAAACCTCTTTAGCACCTTCTCCAAATTTCTAAGTGCTTCATCATAGGTATCCCCATAAGTTTTGAAATCATCCATGTAAACCTCCATGGAATCATGTGAAAATTTTGAGAATATACTCAATACTGCCTATTGTAAGTTTGAGGAGATTGTCATTGATGATGTCGGTTGGCAACATGAGCATGGAGAATGTACATAGCAATGTAATACATGGTTGTCATTGATATCAACATTTTTATTGAAGAATTTATTTGTGCAAATATATTTGGTCTAGAATGTTTAGTAATATGAAAATCTAACTAAGTGTTATTACTACCAGTTAAGGGTCACAGTATATCAGTTTTTGGGTCCACACCACTCCACAAAGGAAAACTTTTATCTACACTTGTAATCTAATTTTTATGGTTTTAATAAGATTATAAATCAAATATTTAACATTGTTTTCTGAATTATTTTGGGATATATGAATGAAAAATTTTGGTTTGGTATAGTACAATCATTTTTTGTATAGTGTACTCATGTGGGAGATTCCACACTTCTTTGCGAATGAGTCTTTGATGTTGTGGTGTTAAAGATAAGTTGTCATATGTTAGATGAGTGTTAGTTCTAGGTGGGATCAAAATTTGAGATCCTTGTGTTGTAAATTGGTTAAACAGGTGAAGGATTTTTTATTTAGGTCCCAAGATGTACCAACCTAACACGTTTGATGAGTATGCGAAGGATTAATATGTGTTGAGTCTTTATGTGTGATCTATTATAGGTCCATCCTGATCTATCTTAAGGTATTTTGAGATTTGAATTGAGCTGTGTGTTATGGATGATAAGGTTTCGAGCTGAGAAGTTGAATTTTGTGTGTTACATTCAATTAGGTTGACCTAATTGATGTTACACTTGATGCTGATATATATGATATATTTTTTCGGTGTTTTGTGATGAGAGTTAAAAAGATAGATGTAGTATATGAGATATATGATGTGAGTTTGATCAAAGAAGTGATAAGTTGTGAATGTTGAGATCAAAATTATATGAATGCAAAGGAGAGCAAAGAATTGATCCAGATCAGTATGAATTTTATATTTTTACTTCATTGAAACTATACTCCTGCATATTGTAGATGCTTTTGTAACTGTTCAAAATAGGTTGTTATCCACCCCTCTCTATTATATATTTTTCTCTGTGGGAAATGAGTCCACTTGGAAAATAATTCCACTTGTAGTGAGTACTTATATAATATACTATAATTGGTTATAATATATTGTGAGATAACCCTCATTATGGTTTTTCTCATTTTGGGTTTTCCATGTAAAAATCTTGGTGTTCATGTGTTATGTGATGTTGTGGATGTTTTCATGTTTTATTTCCTTATAAAAATTGAATATTCTTTGATAATTGGATGGATAATGTTTGAATGGTTTAATAGAATATTGATTCACCCCCCTCTCAGTATTCTGAGTGTTCAAAAATTGGTGTATGAATGACAAAAGAATGATGGAGATGACAAAAATATAAATTTTTGCACATAAAAAGTTCTCTAAATTGCTAAAGGATGTAAAAGTGTGTTTTGGTGAGGTGAAGGCACTATATCATTAAAAAATGAAGTGGAATGAAGCCACACTAAAAATAAAGAAGAAAATGGAATACATTGAGTCATAGATTAATGTCACCTCCACTACATATGACCTAGTTATTGACCTCACCGGTGACAAAAGGAGAAAAATTGAAGAACTTCATAAGACATTTTTCCAGATACAAGTATAAAGAGAGACTATTATATTGTATTTTTGAGATGTGATGGATTATTCAATTCCAAACTTTTGTTGGTTTCAACAAAACTCCTAAGTTCTGACCAAGAAAAGAAATTGAATCTAGTACCTACTTCACCCAAAAAGGGAGAAGAATTGTTGTTAGAGTTTGAAACTTAGATCTGGTTGCTTGCAGAGGCAAGCGAGAATGGGAAGATGGTAGGCCATCATGGGAAGATTTGATGAAGAGGATACAAGCATCAACCATCTCTAGTTAACATATCTTTCATGTTTATTATGCATTTTTTGTTTAAATTCTTTGTATGTATGTGGACATATAAAGTTGTGTTTCAGTATCCTTTTTTTGGTACATGACTTAGAGGGAGTCAATTATTTTCCCCAACTATGCATATATGGCTACATCATTTGGGGGGAGTTTTGATAATGGGTCATAATAATGTATATAGGTTCCATTTTTCCTTGATGTCAAAGGGGGAGAATTTTGGAGAGTCTTTTGGCATGTTACCATCAATGAAAAAAGGGGAGATTTTCATTGATGATACTACAAGAATAAGAAGTCTTCAAGGTGATAGGGATTTCATTCTTTTTATTGATAATTATTCAAGAATGAAATGGGTTAACTTTCTTAAAGAAAAATATGAAGCTCTATATAGATTCAAAGCATTTAATGTTATCATTGAGAATGAAATGGATATGAAGATCAAATGTTTGAGGTCTGAAAGAGGTAGAGAGTTCACCTCCAATGAATTTAACATGTTTTGTGACAATCATGACATAAAGAGGCGCTTGTTTTCTCCTAGGAATACTCAACAAAATGGAGTGGTTGAAAGGAAAAATAGAATTATTCAAGAAGCTACAAGGACTATGGTGAAAGAAGAAAACCTATCGAAAGTCTATTGGAGAGAAGAAATTCATATTGTTGTTTACATACATAATAGGGTTCAAGAAAAGGAAAACAAAACAAAGACTCCCTATGAGTTGTGGTATTAATATATGTGGTACCTTTATTGAATCCTTGTTGTATCAAATACTTATCTAACCTTGCATACCAAGCTGTGGGATCTTGTTGTAATCCATACAGTGCCTTCTTCAATCTATAGACCATGTTTGGTTTATTTGATAACTAAAATCCTTTTGGTTGTTCCATGTATACTTCTTCTTCCAACTCTCCATTCAATAAATTAGAATTCACATCGATCTGATAAACTTTGAAATCCTTGTGTGCTGCAAAAGATAAAAACATTCTAGTAGCTTCAATTATTGCTATCGAGGAAAATGTCTCTTCAAAATCTATTCCTTCAACTTGTGAATAGCCCTTACACATAAGCCTTGATTTTTTCTTACCAATTCTCCAATCTCATTTAGTTTGTTTTTGAACACCCACTTAGATTCAATTGTAGTGTACCTCCTAAAAATTAAATTAATATGATCCCAAGATTAAGAAGTAATGATATTTGTAAAAATTGTAAATTAATAGGCCATGGTATATATATATATATATTTGAGAAAAAAAAATTATTAATTTATTTGTTACCATTTTTACTATCAAATTTATATTAATGTACTAATATTTGAATAAAGTGTTGCAGGTAATTTTAATTGCCACTTGTTACTAGGGGTAAACAATATTTAGAATTAATATATTAGTTGGTATTTAATAATAAATAAATTTAAAGTAATTTTGGGAAGTTATCCCCAAGAGGAAAGTTGGAGTGGTTATATACGGGAAAAAACTGGCTTTAAAAGCCCAAGTATCGAATGCAATTGAGGGAAGGAGAATGTATTTTATTGATTATTAATAAAAAGAAATGGTGGATTTTCTCAGGTGGTTTTTGTTGGGAAAGTATGCCTCAATTTTCTAGTCTTTCCCCTTGAAGACTTAGGCAATTTCTTCATGTTTCGGGCCTTTACCACCATGCCACTGCAACCTTACCTTGGTGGCGTGGTTGTGTGGTTTATTGCTTTACCGTGGGCTACCTTGCTTGGTCTGGCGGTTGGGCGGTGTTACTGCCCTATCACGATGGTCTTCTTCATGTCTTGTGGTGGCATAGTAAGTGGTGACAGTTTGGAAGGTGGTTACCATCTTACCGTAGGGTGCTCCTTCTAGCGGCATGGTAGTGCGGTGAGTGGCAGGTTGGTGGAGCATTCGGTTACCTCCCTACCATGGGGGTTGCTTGGAGGTGGCACAGTGGCGTGGTGGCAATGGTGGTTTGGTTTTGGTGGTTACTACTCTGTCATGGGTGGTGAGCTCCCTCATCATGGTGGTCACGATGAGATCATTGGCGGTCTGCCTGGGCGGTCACTGCTCTATGGCAGTGAGACCTAGTGGTCTCCATGGTAGCGTAGTGAGACCACTGATAGTCAGGCTAGTAGTTATCATCACACCATGGTATGTCATGGTCAGGGAAGCGGTAGTGTGGGATGGTCAGAGTCAGAGAGCTTGGATGGGTGTATCGCCACACCACGAGGAGTCTCGACAAGCTCAACAGTAATGCGGGGAAGTCTAGGTGAGCTTGGGCGGGCTCACCGCAGTACCGCGGCTAGGTCGCCTGAGCTCGGTGGTAGTGCAGTTGGAGGCCGAGGTCAAGTCAACACAGGCTTACCGCCATACCGAGGTAGGAGCCTAAGCTTGGTGCGGTAGTGTGGTGGAGCACAAAGGTGAGCTTGGAGCTAGGTCAACCAACCTTGACCGAGGTAGACCAGAGTCAAAGCGGTGAACGAATGAGATATCAAAATGTGGCAAGATCTTTATGATCTGATTGGCTGAAGCTTTATTTTTTCATTACGATTGGGCTGCATTATTGAATGGAGGTTGGCGGACATGTCTGAAAATGATTTAATGTTGTGCAGCTCAATGCATGTTGATTAAGTGGTGCACATTATCAAGGAATGGTTGAAGCTTGCAAGTAGGATAATTAATAATCTTGATGACCGTTAAATGTTGAGATGGGCAGAACAGGTTGGCACAAAGTAAGAGATTATATGTAATCTCGTGTGTAGTCAGTTAGGATGATGAGTGAATAGAGAGAGAGACTGAGAGAGTGTTTGAGCGGTCTTTACCGTGAACACTTAGTCTCTCAGTTCTACAAAGATGTGAACCTGCGAAGGCCAAGTGACTGGGCTGGCAAAGATAGTCAATAGAGGAGCTGAAGGGAATCTACATGGTATTTCTTTGGAGACATTGAAACTATGTGAAGGTTTTGTTTATTGTGTTGCTTGTATATTTCTCTAGATGGACAAGATGTAATCTCCTGAAGTGCATAGCTCTGTGTTTGTATTGTAACAATTTTTGTTATTGAATAATACAAGTGAGCTAAGTGTTTTGGAGGGTGGGGTTTTTTACCTGAAAAGGTTTTCCCCGATTAAATTTGTGTGTCCATATGTTTTGTCTTTCATGGTTGTCTGATTCAGGTTCTTGAATCTATGCTTGTGTTGAATCTGTTATATGTTATGCATTTACTTTTCTCAAAGGATCAATGGGGGATTTACTGTGCCTATTTCTGCTTTATGGCATAGTTGTTTGTGTCTTTGTTGTGATTTGAATGAAAATCACTAAGGCACTATTTTCTTAGACGTTCATTCTATGATGACATACCCGTCTCTTATCCCCAACAAGTGGTATCAGAGCTAGTTAAGGGAGATCAAGCCTTGATGATACCAATAAGTGGTGTCAAATCCTTCTCTTGGTTACTGAAGTTCTAGGTATTTCTCCTGTGATGTTTTTGTAGCTCGGCAAGCTTGAGGATATCCAGACAGATCGGTTGGTGTTTTGATCCTTCGATGAGTGGAATTTCTTGCTTCTTTGATTTAACACGTAGGTTTGAAAGATGTTGGAGATGACTGGAGTTGATCATAGTGTGGCGATGTGGTATGAGGCTCTTGGCTGGTAGAAAATGTTTTTGATGGAAAGGGTGTGAGATGTGCTTGTGATTGTGTTGCAGAAAAGCATGGTTTCATACTGGGTGTCTCTGTGAGAGGCTCCCTGGTAGTATGGAGTTTCTTGTGTTGTTGTTCAGCCATGGAGTATTGTGCTTGTGTTGGGTGTTATGACTTAGCACTAAAGGTGGTTTCTTTGTTGCTCTGTTTTCATGGAGGCTATGAAGGTGATCATGGTGGTTTGTAACTCCTATATAGCCTAGATCTCTCGTATGCTTGTGCATGACTGAGGTTTTGGAACTAGTCTAAAATGGACTTATTGTTCCTACTTACCTATTTCTTGCACTCGCATGGTTCAGATTCATGTCTTTGGCTCTGAAGGTTTTTTGTTGATTTTCCTAAAAATTCTATGATGCATATTCATGTTTTTGATTATTTTGGTTATCCATGTTAGTTATGTGCAAACTCTTGAGTCGTCCAGATGAGCAGTGAATATGGAGATGAATGGGTGTTTTATAAACATTGTGGTTTTGTAGGTTTTACATGGTCAAGAAAAACTTGTGGTGTGTGGAGCTGTTGTTCAACAATTTTCTAGACCATGGCTTTTGGGGCGTGACTGGATGAGATAGTTACAGTTCGACATGGTTTGAGGAGGTGTGATGTCTTCTCTGCATGAGAGTTTTGGTATGTTTTTTTCATTCAACATTCTTGTGGTGTTGCCTGCTAGTTTCCTAGACTATGGTGCTTGAGTTGTGGACATGATTGGCAAATTGGATTTGTTGCTAATCTAGTGTTTGATTCAAGTTGTCTATGTGGGTTGTTCCCTTTGATTATCTTAGTTTTGTAGTTTCTAGTATGATGATAGATTTGCAGGGTTTTCATTGAAGTGGATCTATGAGTTGTGCATTTTTGTGGGCTATCTTTACCTACATGTTTGTCATGAGTCAACTCAAAAGTGGACTATCATTATCCACGAGGTTGCTTTTGTGGTGGTCCAGATCTGTTAGCTGACCTTGTCTGTGGTCACTTGTGCATTGGCGTGGTTGTTTTGAGATGAGAGGATGGACAACGTTTGAGTACCTGAATAGTCAGTGATGGGGACCTAAAGCATGTGAATCATGATGTCATGGAAAGCTTGTTACACTGAATAGTGTAAGATTTTGACAGTGATGGTGTGGTTGATCATGATGCTTGGAGAGCTCAGTGTCACATTTCAGTGGGAGCTTTAGCAATGACTATGGATTCATCACTTGGTGATGAATGATCTTATTTGGTGTTGCAAATGCTTCTTGGGGACTCTTAGATCCTGTTGTTGCAGAAGAGTTCTCTCACATTTGTAGGGTCACTATTTGAAGATGTGTAGCATCTTGGAGCCATGGAGGTCATTGTTAGTTTTTTGGCTGAGATGTTGGTGGTGCTTTACAGGTGACGTCGGTTTAGATTTTTTTTGCTTTATGTCATGATTTACTCTTAATTAGAGTTTTGGCATGTTGCTTTGCTCTTGAGACCATAGCTTGTTCACCTGAATCATGGTATCTCCTAAGTGGGATGTGTAGATCGTGGTGTCATGATAAGTTCTTGTTCCTAGGTTTGGAGCTTTGATAGTGGTTTGGTGTTTCTCTATGTTTTGAGTACTTTGGTCATATGCTGGAGGACTTCATGTTTAGTGCAGTAATGCAGGTTGGAGCTAGCATGAGATGACAAGTTGTTGGTACTCATGGATGCATGGAGAATAAGGTGAGGCTGGAATTCTTTTGAGAATTTTGTTTTTACAGCTGAAAGTCTAAGTAGCCCTTGGTTGAATGCGAGTTCAACAGAGACCATAAAGGAGAATACTCTTGGAGGAGCATCTTTTCTTTTCTTCTTGGTCTGCTCGGTAGTGAAGTTTATTTGAAAGGTGTTTACCCATTACATCTTTTAGATGTGTTGTATTATGCTTGCTTTCATGATATGAATCTTGTGTTGTTTTAAGATTATGCAGGATTCATAATGAAAGGTGGACAAAATAGTGGGTCTCCTTGTTCTTTTGAGAACTGATAGGAGATGGTTATATGGGTTAGTCTGATATTCTTTGAGGTGCTTACATCCATGGAACTGTTGGGTGTTATGGATTTTCCCTTTGGGATGTGAAGAAAATCATTCTTGACACAACTGGCATTTAGAAATGTATGTAGGAGGTTGCTACATATTTTGATTTGTAGTTTCTTTCTAATCTGGTCTTTTCTTCTTGTATGTTCTTGACTTTAGATGTGAGATGCCTTTGTGGAGATGAGTTGGTCACAGTTTGTGGTCATGTGTTGTCACTTGGGTGATGACACGAAGGTTCCTATGCCTCTTTCAGTCAGATATGGAGGTTGCTCTGGAAGACAGCTGAGAGAAATGTTTCTTGTAGCAGGTGGTTGTAGGTGGTGCATATTAGTGTGTTTGTTCCTCAGAACTACATGGTTACTCATTTCTTTGTGCAAGTGATTGGTGGACTTAGTATGCCTGGATCACTTGTGATGATGCTTTGTTTGCATTCATCTAGATAGTACCCTTGCAGTAGGAGTACCTGGACATGCTTGGTCTTTTGAATGGTTGACACATGGTGCTTGTTTTTGCTATTGATGGGTGGTTATGTGATGACATGAGTTTAATGATGGTCATACCTTTGAGGTATGGGTTATTGGATGGTTTAGCATGAGCTATGTGTGCTATTTTTTAGTTGTGTGGGTTTGATCAGTTGGATGGAGGCAATCAATTCTTCTGGTTGTAGTTCTAGTTGATTGGTTTTTTCTTGTTCTGGAGATTGGTTTTCTGTTTTGTGTTCAAATTGTGCTTTGTTGCTACTACTATGGTGCCTTTTCTTCCTAAAGGATCAGATGTTTTCGTTCCTGAGACTAGTGCATTTTTCACCTTGGCGTGTTCCTATGTTTGGAGCTATTTCCTGAGATGGTGGAAATTTTTGGATGTCGTTGTAGGTGTCTTGGTTGGAGAGTGAAGGCTTGGTTTGGCCCTTGTTCGCGATTTGGAGGAAGCCTGAAAGTCTTCGTCATGTGGGATATTTTTGGGAAAGTATGCCTCAAATTTTTGGTCATTCCCCTTGAAGACTTAGGCAATTTCTTCATTTTTCTAGCCTTTACTGCCATACCACTACAAGCTTACCTTAGTGGCGTAGTTTTTCACTTTACCGCGGGCCACCTTTCTTGGTCTGACAGTTGGGCGATGTTACCACCCTACCGCAATGGTCTTCTTGTCTGGAGGTGGCATGGTAAGTGGCGGCAATCTGGAAGGTGATTACCACCTTACCATAGGGTACTCCTTCTAGTGGCGTGGTAGTGTGGTGAGTGCCAGGTTGGTAGAGCGTTCGGTTACCTCCCTACCACGGGGGTCTCTTGGAGGTAGCGCGGTGGTAGTGGCGGTTTGGTTCTGGCAATTACCACTCCACCATGGGCAATGAACTCCCTCACCGTGGTGGTCATAGTCAAACCACTGGTGGTTTGCTTGGGTGGTCACCACTCTACTACGATGAGACCTGGCAATCTCCGTGGTAGCATAGTGAAACCACTGATGGCCAAGCTAGCGGTTACCACCACACCATGGTATGTCATGGTCAGGGCAGTGGTAGTGCAGGGCGGTCAGAGTTAGAGAGCTCAGATGGGTATACCACCACACTGTGAGGAGTTTCAATGAGCTCGACGGTAATGCAAGGAAGTCTGGGTGAGCTCAGGCGGGCTCATTGCAGTACCGTGGCTGGGTTGTCTGAGCTCGGCAGTAGCGCGGTTGGAGGCCGAGGTCGAGTTGACACATGCTTACCACCATACCGCGGTAAGAGATTGAGCTTGGTGCTGTAGCACGGTGGAATAAAGAGGTGAGCTCGGAGCTTGGTCAATCGACCTTGACTGAGCTGGACCAAAGTCAAAGTGATGAACGAATGAGAATTGACACATGGCAAGATCTTTATGATATGATTGGCCAAAGCTTTATTTTTTGATTATGATTAGGCTGCATTATTGAATGGACGTTGATAGACATGTTTGAAACTGATTTAATGCTACATAGATCAATGCATGTTGATTAAGTGGTGCATGTTATTAGGGAATGGTCGAAGCTTACAGGTAGGATAATTAATTATCCTGATGACTGTTGAATGTTGGGATGGGTAGAATAGGTTGGCACATGGTAAGAGATTATATGTAATCTCATGTGCAGTCAGTTAGGATGATGAGCGAATAGAGAGAGAGACTGAGAGGGTGTTTGAGCGGTCTTTACCATGAACACTTAGTCTCTCAGTTCTGCAAAGATGTGAACCTGCAAAGGCCAAGTGACTGGGTTGGCCGTGAGGCTGGTTGAGACAGTCAACTAAGGAGCTAAAGGGAATCTACATGGTATGTCTTTGGAGACATTGAAACTATGTGAAGGTTTTTTTTATTGTGTTTCCTATATATTTCTCTAGATGGACAAGATGTAATCTCCTGAAGTGCATAGCTCTGTGTTTGTATTGTAACCGTTTTTGTTACTGAATAATACAAGTGAGTTGAGTGTTTTGGAGGGTGGGGTTTTTTACTTGAAAAGGTTTTCCCCACGTAAATCTGTGTGTCCATATTTTTTGTCTTTCATGGTTCTTTGATTCAGTTTCTTGAATCTATGCTTGTCTTGAATCTGTTATATGTTATGCATTTACTTTTCTCAGAGGATCAATGGGGGATTTACTATGCCTGTTTCCTCTTTATGGCATAGTTGTTTGGGTCTTTGTTGTGATTTGAATGAAAATCACTAAGGCACTATTTTCTTAGACATCCTTTCTATGATGACAAACCCTTCTCTTATCCCCAATAGTTTTCCCTAGTTGGGGTTTTCCACATAAACTGGTGTTGTTGTCTTTTTATCTCATTGATCTATCATTTTACCTTCTACAAATTATTTTATGAAAAACTTTAGGTTTATGCAATGATTTGTCTTCCATCTAATTAGTTGTATGAAATTAATGCTTAGAATTTTATTTTATTAAAAATATACATACCTACGTCTAAAGGTATAAATCTACTGTAAATCTGCCTTTTTGCTTTATTCTCGATTTGTTGGTAGTGAGAACTCTTTCATTGTTGCAAATTTTGAAGTATTTTCTGAATCTGTTGAATTTAAGAAATTCCTTAGGCATTGTCTTCAATATGATTATTTAAAGAAATCTTCCATGGTTCAGGTATTATTCACAAGTTAAAATTCTCATGTTATTTAAAGATTAATTGTGTAAGCTTGATATGATTGTGTTGCATAGAAATGTATTTCAGAGAATACAATTAGCTAAATTTGAAACACATATTTTATTGTTTTAGCGGGCTTGTTGTAAATTTCTCTGATAATTGCAAATGCATCCCCAGTCAATTGTGGTCAATTGCTCCATCGCTTCACAACCATTACTTCTACCCTTATCTTTCTTTTAACATTTACTATAGATGGAAACTCTTGTTGTAGGAATAGGGGACAAAATTTTATAGAATGAGGAGAATTGCGATATCTAGAGAGAAATCTTGATTCTTTCATACACAATGGTTGAAACAATGTTCCTAGAATCAGGGTGCCCAATCAAAACTACTAAGATTTTTCTTACATTTTTTTAGGGCACTTGTAGCTATTGCACATTTCTTTTTTTATGTACCACTATTCATTGCCACCACTAAATCATTTCTTTATTTGAATATTTTAATTATTGGTCTTATTAGGAGTCTACATGATGAATGGTTTTGGATTTATTCATTATTTTTGTATCAATTTTGAACACAAAAATATTAGAATTAAATTATTAGGATCTCTCTAGCCAACACACAAACCAACATAAAGCATGTGCTTAATCAAAATAAATTAAATGTATTCATTTTATGTCTAGTGATAGGAGTATTGCATTGTATGCATAGTTGTTTAACCATATTTCTATTATCATACATTTTGCATTATATATTATCATGATTTCTTTATTAGCTTTTGATTTTGCATTGTTTTTTGAATCAACCTTGCTTTGCTATCATAACTATTTTTCTTGATACTTGTAATATTAAATATAAGTTGTAGTCAGTAGAATTTTCCTCCCAACTATCCCCAACATAAACCTACTTGACCTACAAGCAGTTACTATGGTAGGTGATTTTAAATTTGAAATCAAGCGCTCATTTTTTGGGCTTACATTTCAAACAAGACAAACAAAAATGGAATGCAACTGTTGGTTTTAGAGTAATTTTTATTTTTGTATTGTGTGGAGAACCCACAACAAAAAAATTAGAGTTGAGTTTTTGGATTGGAAGACCCTACAACAACAGAAGGCATGTTCAATATAGAACAAGGAGACAACAAATAGTAGAAGGGATTGTTTATTAGACACAAATTTTTAACAATAGCAACTTCAACACTATAGTAAGCAACATTGTATTGGACAATAGTCCAAATCTATTTTAGAATATTTTGAATTGTTAAATAGAGCATGTACTCTATGATTTTTGTAATTTTTTGAAAGCAAGAAGGAATATATAAATCTGATTTTTTTGTGTGTCATATTTTGTTGTATCTGCATTGTCTTGTGTATCTTTCTTGTTATTTCCTTCATTCTATTACAATATAGCATATTTCTTTTGTATTGTTGCACCCTTGTCTGCCAACAAGTGGTATCAGAGCCCTATTTTTTTGGGAAGTTTGTTTTTGTGGGTGTCTTTAGGAAAATCCCTAAGTTATCTAGGCATTAGTTTATTTTCTCAAATCTGAGAAGAATGGTAGGTGGTGAGAGAAAAGGTTGGTAGCAACCACCAAACTTTGATGGGTAGAACTATGATATTTGGGCTAAAAAGATGAGAACCATGTTAGTTGCAAATGAGCTATGGGATTTGATCACCAATGGGTTCAATGATATCATAGACCCATAGACCCAATAGCCTATACAACCCTTTAAAATCCTCAAAAGAATTAGTTGAAAGAAGCAAGGATGAAGGATGCAAAATCCCTTAGTTTTATTGAGGAAACCTTGACTAAGGCTATTTTCCCATGCATTGTAGCAGAAAATTACTCAAAACAAGCTTGGGAAATTTTTCAAAACAACTATAAGGGGACTGATAAAGTGAGATTAATAAAGTTGCAGATGCTAAGGAGAGATTTTGAGACTTTGCAAATGAAGGATGGTGAGTCTATTTCAAATTTCCATACTAAAGTTTCTACCTTAATAAATTAGCTTAGAATTAATGGGGGAAAAATGGAAGAACAAAGGATTATTGAGAAAATCCTAAGAAGTCTTCCTATTAGGTTTTATCCTATAGTCATTTCCATTGAAGAGGCAAAGGATTTGTACAAAATGACTATAGATGAGTTGATGAGTTCACTACAAACCCATGAGCAGCAATTGAATAGATCTACTCCTTCCCTAGAGAAAGCTTTCAAAGCTCAAACCAATGGAAGAGGTCATGGAAGAGGAAGAAAAAGTAGAGACAGAGGTCAAAGAGGTAGAGGAAGAAGCAATTCTGGAAGAGGAGACTCAAACAGTTAAGAGGAGCCAAGTAGCTCATAGTCAACAAACCAAAACCAGAAGAAGAACAACAATTCAAATCAAAGGTATGACAAGAGAAATGTGCAATGTTATTACTATCAAAAGTATGGACATTATGCTAGTGAGTGTAGAAATAAGCAACATGACAATGGAAGCCAAAATGCTAATGTGGCAAATGAGAACAAGGCTGAAAATGACAAATAGTCATATGTATTCATTGTTTGCAACCTTTTTGAATGCAAAAGTGATGAAGTTTGGTACTTGGACAACAGATGCAACAACCACATGAGTGGTAACAAAAATTATTTTGCCTCCATAGACAACAACATAAAAACTGAAATCAAAATGGGAAATGTTGAAAAGGTTCTCGTCATTGTAAAAGGTGTTGCTAGATCTCAAACCAAGAATGGTGAGAGAAAACAAATCCAGGATGTTTATTATGCCCCCGACATAAAGCATAACCTATTGAGCATCAAACAAATGGTCCAAAATGGTTACAAAATCTTGATGGAGAATGGATAATGCAAGATATTTGATAAAGGAAGCAGCAAGAAAGTGATGGCAATAGTGCAGATGATGAGAAATATAATTTTTCATCTTAGGATGCACATAGTGTCTATGATAGACACAAAAAAAGGAAAAAAACAACAATGTTCACTAGTGCTAACAGCAGAGGAACAACAATAAATAGTGGAATAGTAGTCTGCTTTCAAAACAGTCATCAAACACCCATCCAAACTTTGGCATTTAAGGTATGGGCACTTAATATTTTCTAGTTTGAATTTATTGTCTAGGAAAGGCATGGTTAGAGGTCTACCATCTATTCTAGAACTTGATGGAAAATGTGAAGCCTGCATTTTAGGAAAGTAGCATAGACAACCATTTCAATCAGGGTATTCTAGAAGAGCAAAAGCACCTCTTGAATTAGTGCACTCAAATTTGTGTGGAACTAGGAAAACCCCCACCTTAGCTGGAAACACTTATTTCATGAATTTAATAGATGATTACAATAGAAAAATGTGGGTCTATTTTTTGAAAAACAAATCGGAAGCCTTTGAGAAATTCAAATGGTTTAAGGTAGTAGTTGAAAAGGAGAGTGGTCACTATATCAAAGCCCTTAGAATGGATAGATGGGGAGATTACATCTCCAAAGAATTTCTAATTTTTTGTAGGAATGAGGGAATTCATAAAAAAATTACAACTAGGTACACCCCACAACAAAATGAAGTGGCTGAAAGGAAAAATAGAACCATTCAAGACATGGTAGCAAGTATGTTGAAAGAAAAATGTTTGTCACACATATTTTGGGGTGAATCTATAGCAATAGTTGTTTACATATTGAATATGTGTCCCACAAAGGCTGTTCATGATATCATTCCATAAGAGGCATGGACAAACAACAAATGGAGTGTTGAGCATCTAAGGATCTTTGGATTTGTGGCATATGCACTCATGCCAAAAGAGAAGAGGTAAAAATTTGATGACAAAGGAGAGAAATTCATTTTCATAGGCTATAGTGAAGAGTCAAAATCCTACAAGTTATACAATCCCATCACCAAGAAGGTAGTAATCAGTAGGGATGTTGTGTTCATGGAGAATGAAGCATGGGATGGAATGGTGGATAGTACCACATGTATTTCAGTCACAATACCCTTTGATGATGAAGAAGCTCTAGAAGACATCAATCCTAAATGAGTAACAAAAAATAATAGTTCAAGAAGAAACTACCATAGAGCATTAGAAAACAACAACTCTGGTAGTGGTCAATAGAACAACAACTTTGAATAGACACAATAGAATAATAGCTCCAGAGTATAGCAGGGCAGTAGCTCTAACAGTCAGTAGTACAATAACTCTAGAAGTTATAGTAGCAGTAGCTCGAAAGGTAATTCAGATCCCACACTAGCATCATTTATGCCATGAAAGATAAACAGTATGAGGTATATTTATGAAATCACAAGGCAAGCTGATTTTGATGAAAAATTGGATTTTGCATTATTCACCTATAGTGATCCAACACACTTTGAGGAAGCAGTAAAAGAAGAGAAATGGTGTAAGGCCATGGATGAAGAATTGGAGGCTATAGAGAGAAACCAAACATGGGATCTGGCCAATTTACCCAAGGGTAAACAAGTGATTGGAGTGAAGTGGGTCTACAAGACCAAGTGTACAGTTGAAGGTACAATTGAAATACATAAAGCAAGGCTAGTTGTCAAAGGGTACAAATAGTAACCCTAAATAGATTATGATGAGACATATGCACTAATTGCAAGGCTGGAAGTAGTTCAAGCAGTCATAGAAATTGTATCCCATCATTGGAAGGTGTTTCAAATGGATGTAAAGTCAACCTTCTTAAATAGAGTGTTGAAGCAGGAAGTGTATGTGGAGTAGCCGCTTGGCTATGAAGTCCCAGGGTAAGAGGATAGGGTATATAGGCTCCAAAAATCTCTCTACAAGCTTAAAAAAGCTCCTGGGGAATGGTATAGTGGGATAGATTCATATCTATTCAGTAATGGCTTTAGCAAAAGCAACAACGAGCCCACTCTCTATATTAAAGTAGCATGAGGTGATATTTTAATTTCTATTTTATATGTACATGATCTAATTTTTACTGGAAATAGTGACAACTTCATTGTTGATTTCAAAGAAGTGATGAAGAATGAGTTTGAGATGATAGATTTAGGTTTTTTGAAGTATTTTCTTGGTATTGAAGTTCAAAAAACAAAGCATGGCATATTCATTTCACAAACTAATTATGCCAAATATATTTTGAGAAGGTTCAAAATGTAGAACAATAAAATTGCACCCACACCAATAGCAACAAGCCTAAAAATGCATAAGGAGGACATTGGCAATTATGTGAACCCAACCCTCTACAAGAGCATGGTTGGAAGTTTAATGTACTTGACATCAACTAGGGCTGATTTGATGTATGCAATAAGTATAATTTCTAGGTTCATGGAGAAACATAAGGAGACACATTGGCAAGCAGGAAATTGGATCTTGAGGTATGTGAATGGAACAACAAGTTATGAAATTTTATATGGTGCATCAAATGAGTTTAAGTTAACTGGTTTCATGGATAGTGATTGGGTAGGAAATGTAGATGATAGGAAGAGCACATTGGGATATGTGTTCCACATGGGATTGAGTGCAATCTCATGGGCATCCAAGAGGTAGTCCATTGTCTCTCTTAGTACAACAAAAGTTGAATACATTGTAGCAAACATGACAACATATCAAGATATTTGGTTGAGGAGAATACTTGTAGATTTGAAGGAATAGCAAGAAGACCACATAGTCATTCATTGTTACAATGTGTCCCCAATAGCTCTAACAAAGAATCCAGTCTTTAATGGATGCAACAAGCACATCGAGATCCGATATCATTTCATAAGGGAGTTGGTGGAACAAGGTGAGATTGAATTGCAGTATTACAGATCTTAAGAACAACTTGTGTATATCTTCACCAAAGAATTACCAAAAGATAGTTTTGAATGCCTAAGAGATAGGCTTGGGATTGTGGACAGCTTCGGAGATCAACTCCAAAAAGAAACTATATAATGAAAAATGACTTCAGATCAAGGGGGAGTGTTGGAATATTAAATATAATATGCAGTCAGAAAATTTTTCCTCCCAATTGCCCCCAACGTAAACCTATTTGACCTGTCAGCGTTTACTATGGTAGGTGATTTTGAATTTGAAATCAAGAACTCTTTTTTTGGGCTTTCATTTCAAACAAGACAAAAAAAAAAGGGAATGCAACCATTGGTTTTAGAGTAAGTTTTATTTTTGTATTGTGTGGAGAACTTGCATCAATAGAAGCAAAGTTGAGTTTTGGGATTGGAAGACCCTGCAGTAGTAGAAGGAATGTTCAACACAAAACAAGGAGACAACAAACAATAGAATTGAATTTTTATCAGACATAACAACAACTTCAACATTGTAGTAAACAACATTGTAGGTGTGAGTGTAGCACCATTGTATTGGAAAATAGTCCAAATCTATTTTAGAATATTTTGTATTGTTAAATAGAGCATGCACTCTATGTTTTTTGTAATTTTGTGAAAGAAAGAAGGAATATAAAAATTTGGTTTTTGAGTGTCATATTTTTTCATATCTGCATTGTCTTGTGTATCTTTCCTGTTATGTCCTTCATTTTTTCATAGCACATCTTTGTTTTGTATTATTGCATCCCTACCTACCAACAATACTATTCCCTGATAATGGTTCTTTATCTTAATCTTTGGATAATGAAGGGTTCTTTGATAAACATGTAATTATTAGTAAGAATTTAAATATATCAATTATGAAACCTGATTTATGGGAGAACATGTAATAATTAACTCTTTCGATTTCCTTGTTTCAAAAATAGATAAATTTTTATCATCTTATTGACAATTTTCTTTGCATTATTTCTTAAATAGAATTTTTTTCTAAATTAAATTTCCATTTGGTTGTTTATGTGCTAATCTTGTAATGGTTTTCCACAAAATCTTTTATTTGGTATTGAAATCATGTTTACAATGGTTCCTGCTAAAACAATCCCATATTAAGCAAAAATCAATGGTTGTAGAAGGAATTTTGGAGAGATGTTGGAACGTTTCCCTTTGTTTGTGATTTATTCCACAAAGGGAGCTAGCACGAACCTGTTATGGTGTTGTTGTTTTTTGCAGCAGATTACCATCAACTAGTATAGGTTCTGGGTTAACAAAGCTTACATTTTTGCATTTAATTGCATCTTGGATAGCTTGTATACGTTGATTTGTTTGAAACGTTTCTTTATTTTGGTTGAGTGGGTGACCATTTATAAGAGTTCCATTAATGATAGATTGGCTAGAACATAACTTATTAGAGTTATCCGTGAATAAGAGTGATCCCTTTTAGAAAGTAACGAAATGATAACGAACAATATGATTTCATCTAAGACTGTGTTGGCTATAAAATTTGGAGGATTGCTAGATTATTTAGTATTGAGTGTTTGTTTTTTCCCCTACATATGTTATCCTTGCAAATGTTCTAACTTTACTTTTCTTGCCTCTCTGCATTTTGTCCACATCTTACTCCCTTTTGTATGGCTTGGTTTCAAGCAACAATTGGTTCTTGGAACAAATATTTTTCCTTAATTTATTATGCCCTATTTTGTTCCATTTCTATTGGCCTTATTTTATTGTGTGCAGCAGTGTGGGATGGCATTTAAACTTCCTTTGCAATATCAAATTGACCCCTTTCAGCTAGCACAATGGCTACCCCATGCACAACATAAACATTTCTTGTGCCAATAGGTTGTTGTACCTTTCTCTAGCCTTCTCAAGATGTGTTGCCTCATTCTTGGGTTTCCCCCTCTTACTGCAAAAAACTACAAATCAATTCCAATTTCCCAGTGAAGCACCAACATAGGAATTCTTTGCATTTGATTCTCTTTGTGCAGCTTTAAGTGTTTCCTTTACTTAAGGCTAGTCATTTGTTTTCAGTTACTGATTATGTCCCTATTTTTATGTGGTCTATTGAGTTCTTGACCGTTATATTTTGAATTGTCTCTTCCTTTTCATCTCTAGCAATCTAAGAAAATTTAATTAAGTTATAGTTTGGGAAATGAATTTATAATCATAGTCTATTTGATTTAGCAGTGGTGAATACGTATATGCTGACTATTAATAAAAATAACATTCTTAATCATATCATTATAATTAGCATCCACTATTTTTTTGTCATGTTAACTGTGAACCCCTAAACCTGCTAATGCACAAGAGCAACAAACATGTTAGGTTGTTAGATCAAATGCATGAAAACAAGTAGAGAGATTCCCCATGAAATCCATCTATTCAAACTAAAATTAGGAAATGAAGAACACAATATAAGAAATGAAGTTAAATCCTAATTAAACCAATAAATTAGTGATCCCATGGGGAATTGGTGCCAATGAAGTATTGCAATTGGCCCTTTCCCAATTCCTAAGTTGCAATGTTGAGTGATTTGAGAAATGGTCAAATATCCAAAGATATTTGAGCATAACCTTGTTACAAATTGTGAAAATGGTGATAGGTTAAGTGAAATGGGAAAAATTAGCTCTCAATGTGAAGAGAGTAACTTTGCATATGATTGTGGATGAGGATGTAGTTGAGTATAGTAAGTTTACTCAAATTTTGGATGGTAGAATGAGAGGAAGAGTCTCTCATTAATAGATTTCCAAAATGGAAGATTGAAAAAAAAAAATCAATGTGGGATCATTCAACATCCAATGACCAAGTGCCACTTGTCAAGATGTGAATGGTTGAGGAATGAGCACATTTTGGTCAATGTGCCAAAGAGGGGGAGATTTGAAATTTGAATTTGAAAGTTGGAGAGAGAGAAGAGTGGAGTTAATGTCACTTGGCTCAATGCACAAGGACATGTAAGAGGCATTGAATGCCTTGTTGGAAGTACCCTTCCCACTCAAATTTGAATTCAAATTTGAGGGAATATTCCTTATTTATTCCATGTTGAGAGAAAATAGGCAATTAAATAAATCAAAGTAATTGATTTATTGTGCAAGCTACATTCTCTAGAGGATTTTAGTGATTGAGATTAAATTAATCAAGATTTAATTAATTTAATGAGGAATTTAGGAGATGTGACAATTTAGACTTAAATTTATGAGTTGATTTAAATCAAATTGAGAGAAAGGGTTTAATTAAATAAATGATTTTGATTTATTTAACCAAGGGGGGTAATATTAGACTAAATTAAATAATGTTTAATTTATTGAATTTAACAAGAAGACTTTAGGGATTTAATCATATAAAATGAATTATTTAATTAAAAGGAGTTTTACATAATTAATTAAATAAAATTGATTTATTTAATTAACAGGAGATGATGACTTAATTAGATAAAGTTGTTTTATTTAATTAAGAGATGAAGAGTGATGAATTCAATCAAATATAGATTATTTGATTAAATGAATAGCAAAGGAGATGATTCAGGATGAAATGGTGTTAGTAAATCAGGATCCAGTGTGTCAGATCGAAATTGTATATTTTCCATGTCTACATTTTGCCCCTCTTTGAAGCAATGTACTTGTTGCATTGATTCAAAGAATAAACTGTTGTGATCAAAGTTCAAAAAAATTCAATTTTTTCAGATGCCCCACTACTGCCCCAACGGAAGGATTATGCTGGTATACTGCCCCCTCGAGAGATCGAGCGGAAATGTTTGATTTTCTGATTGAGATCATGATAAAATGCGAGAGGAGTGGTTCTATTGATCAGAGGATGAAAGATAATGTTTTTTGATGTAGACAATTCTGATGATGTATAGACAGTCATCGACCATGGGTAGCCTCATTTATATTTTGATACAACACACCAATTTTAGATAGAAATGTTAGTAAAGATAGAAGAATAAGAAGAATAAGATGGATGGAAGGAGGATCCACACACATTCACATTATTACCGATGATGATGATGTATTTCTTACCAGGAGTTGGGATTTTCAAAGGACCAATTACTTTATGTTTGATAACACACATAGGTACAATGCATCAAGGTATAAAGGACCAAGATGGCGTGGTACCTAGTGTGATGGAATTTGACTCATCAATCAGATAGGAGTATTCTTGTTCACACTTGACATAAAGAAACCTTGCTAGGATGGACCTAACAAAGCAAGCATTCGCCAAGTTATTTTACAAGAATATCCAACAAACACAACAGATAAAAAAGATAATGATCGTTGCCCCATTCCTTTTTCTCTAAACCTATTTTGTTTAGGCATCATCGAGAGGTCCTTGGAATGAGCGCAAAATAAGAATAGTAAAAAAAGAACGGATAAAGTAAACAAACAAGTTGATTTTCTTCATACTACTAGCCAAGGCTAAACTACTAGGGGGGTACCTGATGCTTATGTCCATCATGGGAAGGATTCATCCTAGGACATGTTGTGATCAGGGTTTTGGTGGGACTGATTGGGTGATAAGCTATTGATACTCCAAGTTGACCAACTTGTTTGCTTACTTTTGAATCTAACGATTAGGTGTTCACTTTTGAATCTACTAGACTTGCCTTCGACTGAATCACCAAAGGGTGAAGGTGATGATTGATTTTATTAGGAATGATGAAAATCATGGGTGAAAGTGAGATGAGATGGATGCACCATTTTGGATTTTTCAAATGTTTTGAGGTTGTTTTTGGTATTTTCACATTTTTCAATTTTTTTGGTATTTTGAAGATTTATGATGAAGAGACTAACTTAAAGACCTATCCTAGGGGTCTCGGGAGCTGATCCATAGATTAGCCTTGCCTATGTTATACACGCACAGACCACGTAGTTTGAATAATGACAAACCTAACTCAAATATTAGATAGATGGGCAAACATATTGCCATTATGATGGATGCCTAAAGGACTGACCTTACTATAAAATAGATGGGAAAATAGATTGCCAATGTGACAGATGCCTAAGGACTGACCTAAAATGTGAAATAAATGGGCAAACGGATTGCCATTGTGATAGACGCCTAAAGGACTGACCCTAACTGTTTCAGGGGATGATCAAAGATCAACCTTGCCTACGTTCAAGCTCAGAGATGATGTAGTTCGATAAGGTGAAAGACTGACAAGACACAATGATGAATTTTTTGAAGATTTTCTGATATTTCAAGATGATTTTAACGATTTGGATGTGGATATGCATGATGATATCAGTGCTCTAATTCAGGATTTTGTTGAAAACCAAGCTAGGGTTGATCAATCAGATTGATGGATTGATAGTCTGACTAAGTGTGTTAGGTCAAACAAAAGTGATAATGCATTTGTAGACTCTAGGAAGTTGTGTTATCCTAGAGTAAACTCATACATGGATTGGATAATTTGACTAAGTGTGTTAAGTCAAATAAGATGATAATGCACTTATAAATTCAAGGAAGTTGTGTTATCCTAGAGTAAACTCATGCACAAGATGATAGTTTGACTAAGTGTGTTAAGTCAAACAAGGTGATAATTGATTGAATTTGATTGATCAAGATTTGATGAAGCTTGATTTGGAACAAAATATCTTTGATGATTTTGATGTAACATTGAAGTACACATTAGATGCAACTAATTTTGATTATTCAGATTGATGTTCGATGAAAAATAAAGCTTGATAAGGAACATATTCTGTCAAAATATCCCATGGGCTAGTGATTTGGATTGATGCTCACAAATTATTTAACCAATTTGATTTCATATTTTCCAATGTTCGGATCACCACATAAGTTTAGAGGATATATATCAAGATTTATTCTTGAAGCAGGATGTAAATATCTACCCCCAGTGTCTAGCAATGTATGGAATGACCATGAGTGGATGAATGGATGAATGGATAGGAATTATCTTGCGATAAGATAAGGTGTTCAGGAAATGGATGCGCATTCAGATAATGCTTCAAGGCTTAGATAATGCTAGATTGGATAGGATCAGTTAAAATGACCCATGTCAAGATGTTTACCATAAGCAAGTGAAAAGTGTGCACCAAACTTTTATCAAGATACTACAGATAGATGATAATGGGTTGGATAAACGATTCATGGATGAATGGATGATATGGTTGGAATGTTGGTTTTATTATGGATGTGATAAGATGCTTTCTTCCGAACTGATGCACATAGATGCTTGATTCTACACATGATGCCTATTTTCTAGGTTTTCATCATGGTACCAGTCCAAAGTGCCACCGAAGCGGTTTTCACTGGAGGACAATTTTTATCTTTACTATTTTCAATCCTTTTTCTGATTTTTTTGATTTTTGTATTTTTTTTGTATTTTTGAGAGATTATTAAGCTGATGTTGATGCTTCTATCATAACATGCCATCGGTATCCTGCTTGAAGAAATTGTTCTACCAAGATGTGTGCACTTGAATGCAACTTTTGAGATCCCTGATCTGCTTTGTTGATACCGGAGTTAACTCTGTCTTTGTGCGCACATCGCAATAGAGTGCCTTCTAAATCCTTATGATGAAGGGTCACTGCCAGTACATGGTCAATGTGAGAATTGGATATCATGCATGGAGGCATGGATGAAGCATGTTTAGGAATTAAAGATGGATTGGTTGATAGTTTGGAACCTTTAACTCTCCAAACTTGGGAAAATGAGCAATAATGGGTGGATACGGAAGTGTGCATGGAATTAGAACCAACTACTTGATACACTTTGTACATTGCTTGAGAAGCTTGTTTTTGCTTTTGTGGACGTCTTGGATGGATACTATTCCCTTTTTTAATTTTTCCCCATAGTTTCGTTGACTAATGGAGTTTGATAGGGATAATCTTTCTTTGTATTTTTTGGTATCCACTTATATTTGATTTGTCCTTCATGCTTCTTAGCTTCCTTTTCCTTGATAACATTCTTCATGATTCGATTCAAGTCTTTCTTTTGATGTTGGTCCCAATTTGTGAATGGGGTGATGGGTGGATGAATATTCATGATGTGGTGGGTTGTAGTATTGGCATTGGTTTCATCATAAGGATTCTTCATGCTCCCTACGTCGACGTTTACTCGAGACAAAATTGCCCCTAGTTTTGTGGAAGTATCATTGATATGTTTGTATCCCTTGGTTGTCACATAAACAAGACCTTAACGCTTAGGATTTCCAATAATCTACACTAGTTCTAGGATACCCTGTTCATGTAGGCCTAATCCTCTGCCTTGATAATTCATCTGTTGAAAAAACCTATTTGCAACAAGATATGATTTACCTTGGAAATAAGGTGCTAATCCTTCTCTGCTCTGTGTTGGATCTTCAAAAGTGGCAGCTTCCTTATTGATGTGATAGCTTGCTCTAAGAAAGGTAAGTGATCCAACTTTATAAGTGATATAATCCTTCATATGTGGGATGAATGCCTGATTGATATCTTTAGCTTGATCTTGTGAAACACTAGATTGTAGTGCTTCTTCAAGAAGTGTTGATGCTTCACTATCCACACAAAACTCTTCATCGTGATTCATTTCACAAAAAATTTCTGATTCGTGACTTATGTAGGAGTCCTCTTCATGACCTATTTCTGACATGTCTCTGGATTTCTCTATATTTTGACCATGTGTATAAATTTTAAGAGTAAGAGACTCTTGTTCCTTGGTAATGATGTCAAGAGTATGAGACTCTTGTTTTGAATGAAGATCATCTATGTGTCCATCCAAAGAAAGCATCTTATGGGTAGATGGAGGAGCATGTGCTATATGGATATGATCATCATTTGTGGTATCTTGTATAGATAAGGGAGTGCCCATTAAATCATTGCGTATCTTGGAGATACAAATTCTCGATCTTGAGTGATTTTAGAACTACTTTTGACATGTTTTGGATCAAGTTCTTGACATAGGTCAATTTCAAAGGATGGATTGGCTACAAGGGATTCTCGGATATTGTCTATGGGAAGTGGTTTAATATCCACTTGTTCTTTGAATGGATTTGGATCAAGTGTAAATTCAAATATTCTTTCACTATTATCAACCGTGAGGTCGAAAGATGTTAATATGCTTTGGGAGGGACCATTGCTAGACCTTGATGGTAGATGTTGGTCATGCTTCAGAATAAGTTCTTGAGATATGTCCTCTAACTCATTAGGTGATGTAGAGACATTTTTAACATGATCATTTGTGGATGTATTTTGGTTTATGTCAATAGGATCAAATAACATCAACACTCCTTGAAATAGATCTTTGTAGGAGGGGTCTTGATTATGACTAAAAAATGGCTCTTGATGTACATTGATTTGATCATCGGATGAGGTGGAAACATCTTCAAGGTGTTCATCGATGGATAGATCTTGATCTTTTTTTTCAACAATTGTGGTGGGAATCTATTGAAAGCTTTGTTGTGTGAGTAAGGTTTGCTGATATGCCTGCATTTGCTATGCCAACAATGGTTGTTGTTGGTCTTGTTTTTGTTGTTCCAACAAAGCTTGTTGTTGGTCTTGCTGCTATTGTGCCAACAATACTTTTTGTTGGGCTCCTTATTGTGCTACTTGTTCACGGATTGCTTGTAATAGTGCCCAAAATTGTGCTTGCGCCTGTCTAGCGCCAAAATGTGAACCCCTAAACTAGAAAATGCACAAGAGCAACAAACATGTTAGGTGTTAGATCAGATGCATACAAACAAGTAGAGAGATTCCCCATGAAATCCATCTATTCAAACTAAAATTAGGAAATGAAGAACACAATACAAGAAATGAAGTTAAATCCTAATTAAGCCAATAAATTAGTGATCCCATGGGGAATTGGTGCCAATGAAGTGTTGCAATTGGCCCTTTCCCAATTCCTAAGTTGCAATGTTGAGTGATTTGAGAAATGGTCAAATCTCCAAAGAGATTTGAGCATAACCTTGTTACAAATTGTGAAAATGGTGATAGTTTGAGTGAAATAGGCAAAATTAGCTCTCAATGTGAAGAGAGTAACTTTGCATATGATTGTGGATGAGGATGAAATTGAGTATAGTAAGTTTACTCAAATTGTAGATGGTAGAATGAGAGGAAGAGTCTCTCATTTATAGATTTCCAAAATGGAAGATTGAAGGAAAATAAGCAATGTGGGATCATTCAACATCTAATGACCAAGTGCCACTTGTCAAGATGTGAATGTTTGAGGAATGAGCACATTTTGGTCAATGTGCCAAAGAGGGGGAGATTTGAAATTTAAATTTGAAAGTTGGAGAGAGAGAAGAGTGGAGTTAATGTCACTTGGATCAATGCACAAGGACATGTAAGAGGCATTGAATGCCTTGTTGGAAGTACCCTTCCCACTCAAAGTTGAATTCAAATTTGAGGGAATATTCCTTATTTATTCCATGTTGAGAGAAAATAGGCAATTAAATAAATCAAAGTAATTGATTTATTGTGCAAGTTGCATTCTCTAGAGTATTTTAGTGATTGAGATTAAATTGATCAAGATTTAGTTAATTTAATGAGGAATTTAGGAGATGTGACAATTTAGACTTAAATTTATGAGTTGATTTAAATCAAATTGAGAGGAAGGGTTTAATTAAATAAATGATTTTGATTTATTTAACTAAGGGGGTAATGTTAGATTAAATTAAATAATGTTTAATTTATTGAATTTAATAAGAAGACTTTAGGGACTTAATCAAATAAAATGAATTATTTAATTAAAAGGAGTTTTACATAATTAATTAAATAAAATTGATTTATTTAATTAACAGGAGATGATGAATTAATTAGATAAAGTTGTTTTATTTAATTAAGAGATGAAGAGTGATGAATTCAATCAAATACAGATTATTCGATTAAATGACTAGCAAAGGAGATGATTCAGGATGAAATGGTGTTAGTAAATCAGGATCCAATGTGTCGGATTGAAATTGTATATTTTCCATGTCTACATTAACAATAGAAATTTCAAAATAAGTATGTAAAGTTGTATTTATTGGATGAAAGTATATTCTGGAAGGCCACCTTAACACTACCAATATGATAATGCCACTTGCTGGAGCAACATCCTTTTTGGCCAACATAAGCTAGCTTGTTTCATAGTAGATTTCAAAGTTTTCAGGTTGGCATAGTTTTTAGATCTTCTTCTGTGGTTATCTCTATTCGGTGTGTTTATCCTTTTCTATGTTGTAGAGCATGTTCAATTACCCAATATTCACCATTAGCTTGATATACTCTTGCAATGAAAATATAGTATTATATTTATTTCGCTAACACTTTCTGTGGTGTTAGTATGTTATGATCACTTGTATTGTATACATATAGGTTAAAAGAAAAATGATACTTATTCTTATGATATTGTATTAATAAAATTGAAAATTATTTTCATAAAAGGATTTGAAATTATAGTTATCAATTGAATTTTAGATGTTATTGTCTTGAATATTTTCTTTTGTAAGCTTAATCAATAACTAGGGAATTTAACATTCTTTCTAATAATCTTTGAAATGTTAAATCTAGTATTATTATCTTTATATAAAATTGAAGTATTGTGTTGTATAGTATTGCATGATAAATATATCTAAGGGAATTGTTGGAATAATTAGAAATTGAAATTGTGAGAACTAAGTGTTTTATTCCTCTAATTGTGATGTATTTCAAAAAGGGAATTAATGATATAGATGGTGATTGAGATGGTAATATCTCTACCTTCAATAGCCTAAAATTTGTTTATTTTTTAATATAACATGTTATCATTTTGTTGATTTAGTGATCTTGCAAGATAAATAGAGAATTGCTAAATTTAGTTGTATGTATACCATAAATTATCATTATGAAATTTGAGATAAGTACTCTAAGTTTCATTTATTCAAATAGTGGAATAAGTATTGTCCAAAAATGAATTAATTAGTATTTTTTGTTTTTTCTTCTTTTGTTAGATTGAAAGCCTATTTACAAACAAGATGGAATCTTATTGAAATAAGGAGATCATACATTATCTTGGTATTTTCTATAGGAACTATTATTATTTTCTAATTATTCTTATAAGACTGAAATCTTTACACTACTATTATTTGTAAAGATATGCATAAATGTGATATCAATATTTTCTTTATGCACCATATCACTGAGATATACAAAGATTTTGCCTTATTTTCTTATGAGAAATCGATGACCAAATAAAAATAGAGATGAAATTTTATATTGCTTGATGTGATAGAATTTTTGTACAAGTTTCAATACAAGATGGTATTCTAGTGTCTTTCTTGTTGTGTATAAAAATATTAATATCATTAGATGTGTTTTATTAGTATTATATAAGGGTGGCATTATATAGGTATCAAAGCATCAGGTTCCAACACTAGGGAGCTTTGGGGGAAAAGGTGGGAAATATGATGGGTATGAACACAATATTACGAGGTGAAGATGTTGCAACTTTGAAGTCACAAGGGTTAAAGTGAATCCTAAAAATGGTAAGAAAAACATGAATAGGTATGTAAAATTTTTGATTTAAAGGTATTTGGTTTTAAGTGGATTGAAAATTTGATGGGATCTCCCATCGAACTCTTGATGTTTATGAGTTATTTAGCTCAATGCAACTATAGGAGTAAACTGTGGATATTGAAATAGATGATATAGGAACATTTCACAACTAGTGATAGAATTAAGCAAGAAGATCTTAGTATAGTTTATTCTAGAACATGTTAATCAAATAAATCTAGTATTATAAAATTTTTTATATTAATGTCAGAAGCTAACAATTCAAAATTATTGTAGTAAAGGATGTCATAGTCACAAATTATTAAGATCATTTGAATAGCTTGAGTAATTTTCCCTAAAACAGGTATGAGCATCTATTTTTGGGTTTAATGAGTAGAAGGAAATTTGATAAGAGCATGGATTTAGGTAAATTAAGTGAGTAATGGATAATTTCACCTCTAAAAAATTTTTGAAGGAAGGGTAAAATTTGTATTCATTATTTGTGGATTTTGAACTTATCGTATTAACTGATTTATAGTATGATATTTAGTTTCATTAGAACATGATAATGGAACTTTGATTTGAAACATGTGAAACCTTAGTGGTATATTGTGCTTTGATTCATGGTGAAAATTATCATTGTTCTAATGGTTGTTGTGTTGAGGATTGAAAATTATGTGAAATTCATTCTTGGAAGTCCAATGTGTAAAGTGTTGGTAATTGTTTCAAATATGAACTAGTTCCTACTTGATAAGTGCTAAGTGATCTCTATGTGTTTCAAGTGGCTAAGTATTGTTTCTTATAAGTGTTTCCAAATTTATGAAGGTGCATTATAAGATGTGTTGTGAGAAACTAGTGAATGATATGTTGTGACTCAAGTTTGAGATACTAGGTATTCAACTTGGGATACAAGTGTGGTAGGCGTCTAGGATGACCTAGTTGTTTATATCCTCGTGTTAAATTATGTGTGATGATATTACATGATTATTTTCTATGTGTTTTGGTTAAGTGTGGAGTCTTGTTGTTTTTCTTGTGCATAAGGAGTGGATCTTGCCTACGGGTTGAGAGCCTCCTTCGTGTGGGGTTGAGGAGGGAACGAACCTCTCTTGGGGATGGTTGATAAAATGTGAAATTATGAAATTGTGAATGATGCTAGAAAACCATGGCCATTGGTTATTGTAATGAATACAGTTTGTTGGATGAATGGTAGTTGTGGTGTGTGGAGGTTATTGGATGGATAGTAGTGGTGGTGTGTGGAGGTTTTGGATGGACAATAATGGTGGTGTGGGGAGGTTTTTGGGTGGATGGTGGTAGTTGGACATGAAGATTGTTGGATGGGTGGTCGAGATTGTGTGTTGATAATGAATTTATATATGAAATTGATTGTGTAGATCCCCAAGAGGGAAGGAAATCCCCCTTCTCCCCCTATACCAAAATTCAATGAACAAATTCATTATGTCTAGGTCATCATTAATGTCTAATTTTATTTTAAGTTTGAAATTTAGCATTTGGGGTGTTTGTTCCCTGTGTGGGGGGTGAACTCTTCAGTCCAGATTCCTTAAGTTTTGGAAACAAAATCCAAATGCTAATGTTTATGATTGGGGTATAATTTGGATTTTATGATTAGTTTTATCCTTTCATGCATGTTGAGTTCTACACTGTATTTCTCCTTTTCTTTATGAAATAATGGTTAATCAACCATATGGCATATAGTTTGGATCCTATTGGAAGCTTCTAGGAGGAATCTTGAAACTAGCAGGGGAGAATGTAGTGCCCCTCCCAAAAATTAAATTAATATGATCCCAAGATTAAGAAGTAATGATATCTGTAAACATTGTAAATTAATAGGCCATGGTATACATATTAATTTATTTTTCTCATTTTTACTATCAAATTTATATTAATGTACTAATATTTGGATAAAGTGTTGCAGGTAATTTTAATTGTCGCTTGTTACCTGAGGTGAAAATTCTTTACACTTAATAGATTAGTTGGTTTTTAATAATAAATAAATTAAAAGTAGTTTTGGGAAGTTATCCCCGAGAGGAAAGTTGGAGTGGTTATTTACGGGGAAACAATGGCTTTGAAAGCTCATGTATTGAATGTAATTGGGGGGAAGGAGAATGTATTTTATTGATGATTAATAAAAAGAAACAGTGGATTTTCTTGGGTAGTTTTTCCCCATTTGGGGTTTTCCACGTAAACTGGTGTTGTTGTCTTTTTATCTTTGTGATCTATCCTTTTACCTTTTGAAAAATATTTTATGAACAAATTTAGTATATTAAGTGTAAAATATTGTTCACCTTGGGTAACAAGCGGCAATTGAAATTACTTGCAACATTTTATCTAAATATTAGTACATTAATATAAATTTGATAGTAAAAATGGTAACAAATAAATTAATAATTTCTTTTTCTCCAATATATATATACCATGACCTATTAATTTACAATGTTTACAGATATCATTACTTCTTAATCTCGGGATCATATTAATTTAATTTTCGGGAGGGGCACTACACCAATTATGTTTTTGTTTGCAGGTCTTGGGACAAGTTCCTAAGTATGATTTTTATCAACCTACAATAGTTCTTCTTCCATAGCCTTCATCCAATCTTCATATTTATATGCCTCAATCACTTTTTTAGGTTCAAGTTCATAAAGTAAACACAAATTTACCTCTTCTTCAATAGTTTTCACATCATTAATATCTTCTTGATCTAGTTCTTTAGTCTTCTCTATTTTTTCAACCTTAAAAGAAGTTTCAAATTTTTTACCATTGTTAGTACCAAACTCTCATTTCAAATGCAATTAAAGATCCATATAATTGATCTCTATAATATTGATCTAGATTTTGAGATTCCTCAATAGTAGCAACTTTATAACTATAAGCTTTATTAAGGTTTCTAAGACTTTTCTCTACCACTTTTGGTTCTTTGAATTTTCCTCCAAAACCTCTAACAGAGCTCACCAGTTCATGTACCCTGTACATATAGCTTGTAATGTTTTCATCTTCAAAAATCCGCAAGTTCTCAATTTTTTTTTTCAAATTTTGCATCTTAGCTTGTTTGAACATATCATCTCCCTCAAAAATAATTTCCAACTTATCCCAAATTTCTTTAGCAATTTTTCAGATCCATAATTTTCACTAATTCAGAATTTGTAAGCCTACTTAAGAGAGCATACTTAGCTTTACTATTTATTTCATGGTCCTTAAGTTTATCTTCAGTGATAGAACCATTTGTAGGCATTATGTATCTAGTTTGAACTGATTTCTAGACATCATATCTCATATTCTCTAGAAAGCCTTCCATCCTTATCTTCTGAAATACAGTATGTTTTATCAAATATAGGGATCTCCTCCTTGTGCGCCATCCCAAATCTACCTCAAGAAGTTAATATTTTCTCCAAGGAACCTTTCTCTAAACCAATAGTTTGTATCTTGTCTAGCATGAAACACAAATACCAAATTACCTTTAGTCTTATCCTTTTTCTTCGGAGGGTATTCCTTCACACATCTTTCAGAGTTAGCAAAAACATATTTATCTTTTAAAGCCACGAACCACCACAAAGAGAGACTATCATACCATAGTTGGAGATGTGAGAGATCTAGTCAATTCCAAAATTCTACTAGTTCCAAAGCACTCCTAAGTGCTGACAAAGGAAAGAAATTTAATTTGGTACCTACTTCACCAGAAGAAGGAGAAGAGCTATTGTTGGAGTTTGAAACTCATATCAAGCTACTTGCAGAGGCCAAGAGAGAATGGTAAGATGTTAGGCCAACCTGGGAAGATCTGGTGAAGAGGTTTCAAGCATTAACCACCTTTGGTTGACACATCTTTCATGTTTTTATGCATTTTTTTTTTCAGGTTCTTTATATATATGTGGACATATAAAGTTGGCTTTTAGTATATTTTTGCTCTGGTACATAACTTAGGGGGAGTCAATTATTTTCCCCAACTATGTATATTTGGTTGCATCATTGAGGGGGAGTTTTGATAATGGAATAGAGAAATTTATATAGGTTCCCTTTTCCCTTGATGTCAAAGGGGGAGAGTTTTGGAGAGAATTTTGGTATGTTGCCATCAATGACAAAGGGGGAGATTGTTGGAAGTTTGAGGAGATTTCCATTGATGATTTCAGTTGGCAACACGAGCATGGGGAACACACATAGCAATGTAATACATGGTTTTCATTGATGTCAACATTGTTGTTGAAGAATTTATTTGTGCAAAGGGATTTGATTCAGAATGTTCAGTAATATGAAAATCTAACTAAGTGTCAGTATTGCTAGTTTAGGGTCACAGTATATCAGTTTTTGGGTATGCACCACTCCATAAAGGAATATTTTTCTCTATGATTCTAACCTATTTCTTTTGGTTTTTAGAAGATTCTAAATCCAAAATTTGATATTATTTGGTGAATTATTTTGGGAGATATGAATGGCATAGTTCGGTCTGGTATAATACACTCATTTTTTGTACAGTGTACTGGTGTGGGAGATTTCACACTTATTTACAAATGAGTCTTTGATGTTATGCTATTAAAGATAAGTTTTCAGATGCTAGATGAGTGCGAATTCTAGGTGGGATCAACATTTGAGACCCACGTGTTGCAATTGGATAGATAGTTGAAGGATTTTTTATTTAGGTCCTATGATGTGCCAACGTAACACGTTTGATGATTATATAAAGGAATAATATGTGTTGAGTCTTTATGTGGGATCTATTATAGGTCCATCCTGACCTATCTTAAGGTATTTTGAGATTTTAATTGAGGCAAATGTTATGGATGATAAGGTTTGGAGTTAAGAAGTTGAATTTTTTGTGTTAAATCCAATTAGGATGACCTAATTGATGTTACACTTGATGCTGATATATATGAGATTGTTTTTGGTGTTTTGTGATGAGATTTATAAAGATAGATGTCGTATGGGAGATATATGATGTGAATTTGAATAGAGAAGAGATAAGTTATGAATGTTGAGGTCAAAATTGTGTGAATGTAGAGCAAAGTAGAGCATTGATCAAGATTAGTGCGAAGTTTGTATTTGTATTTCATTTGAACTATATTCTTGCATATTGTAGATGCTTTTGTAACAATTCAAAATAGGCTACAAGCCACCCCTCTCTATTCTATCATTTTATTTGTGAGCAGTGAGTCCAATTAGACAATGAGTCCACCTACAGTGAGCACTTCTATAATATACTATAACTAGTTATAATATATTGTGAGCTAACTCTCATCGTGGTTTTTCCCATTTTGGGTTTTCCACTAAAAATCCTAATTTTCATGTGTTATGTGATGTTTTGGATGTTTTCATGTTTTATTTCCTTATACTAATAATTAAATATGCTTTTTTAATTGGATGGCTAATGTTTGAATAGTTTAATAGAATATTGATTCACCCCCCTCTCAATATTTTGGGTGTTCAACACTGGCCTATGAAAGGTGGCTAGTGCATTACATAGCCAAAATGGCAAGATAGAATAAGAATATGTACTCTAATAGAATGTGACAATTATCTTTTCTTGTTCTTTGGGGACTATCTTAATTTTATTGTAGCCATTAAATCCATCTAAAAAATAAAATTACTTCTTGCTTGCTAATAAATCAAGTATTTGGTCAATGAATGGGAGCGGAAAGTGGTCCTTCCTAGTTGCAACATTCAATTCATGGTAGTCTATCCATACTCTCCATTTCCCTCCCTTTTTAGGGACAATTACTAGAGGTGACACCCAATGACTATCCGAGATGAGATAGATAAATCCTGCATCCAAAAAATTTTGTAATTCGGATTTGACTATGTCTTGAATTGCAAGGTTCATTCTCCTTTAGGGTTGTTTAACCGATTTGAAACCATCATTGATGTAAATCATATGCATGAATAATTTTGGTTATGTCCCCTTCATGTTATGATAATCCCATGGAAAGGTTTTTGTGTGTGCTTGCAACACATTCATTAGTGAGGTCTATTGTATATCAATTAATTGACTATAAAAATTTAATGTTTTACCCAACATTATCTCTAAAGTCAAGGATGTTGATTGAATAGATGAAATATCAAGTCATGTTGTGTTTGGAACACATTGGTGTGGTAAAAAAGTATGGAAATTTTGGAAAATTTACTCAAATGAATTGGAAGGGATCATATTTTGTAGAGGATCTTGTAGACATGTTAAATAGTCATGATGTTGTAGGTCCCAACCATAGTTGTTTTACATGATGTTTTCTATCAGGTCATCTTCCTCTTGGTTTTCTAGCAAGGGGTTGTGTTCAATAGTCATCAAGGTTTATAAGGATTATTAATCTTCCTCATCTAGGGAAAGCCAAATAATTTGTTCTAGGTCTACATGTGGTTGGGCTAGTGGATAAAGGACTAATTTCTTAGTTGCATTTCCATTGGAAATGATCATATTCCCAAAATTTCAATCTATGAAGGAATCTATTTTTGCCAACCAAGGTCTTCTTGAGATGAAGGGATAGCCTACAATATTATATTTATGCTTTTTCTTGATATAAAGGGTATCTAATTGTGTAGCCACATGGTTGATGATATCCTCCTTCATATTTGATAGAAGATTGCTTAGTTCTACCCTAGAGACTCCATTGGATGATTTATTGATGGAGGATGACATGTCTCCTCTAACCCTCTTGGTGAAAGACCTTGAATAGCTTCTACATACTTTGAAAATTTCCTCAAATGGTGTTTGTGAGATGTCTCTTGTCCCAATGAGGTTAAGTGAATCCATACAATCCTCATTAACTCCTCTCAAGAATATCAACTTTAGGGATTCATCAGAGAGTCTATTTTGGTGGGACTTCTTAAGGAAAAACTAAAACCTCTCCACATAGGCTTCCAAGGTTTCATCTTCCTCTTGTGACATCCTAAATATGTCACCCCTCTTTCTATCTATGCCTCTATAATAATCTTTCTAATTTTCCAAGAACTTTGACTTCATGGTATTCCAATTGGGAAAAACATCTCTTCCCAAACTCATAAACCATCTGAGAGCAACATCCTTCAGTGTTTCTAGAAGCAATTTAAGTCTATTTGAATCTATGGTATAATCATAACTTTTGCGTAGCACATCAAACTCAAAAATGAAGGTATATGGATCCTTTGTGACCAACCCATGGAAGACAAGTAATGATGAAGCAGGTATGTTCTTCAAAGTAGTTTCTCTCTCTTGGTTGGCGATGGGGAACTCAAAGGTTACATTCTCTAGTGGGTCTTTTACTATTGCATCACCCATGATGTTGATATATATGTGGGGAGTCTCCTCTATTTTTGGTATAGGTACTAGTGTTAGGTATGATTCTTCTTCAGGAATACACTTTCTCTATTCACTATATTGACCAATACCCTACAATGCTTCATGTTCTATAGGGAGAAATCTTCCTAGAGCATCTCTTTCCTCCACATGCAATGTTTTAACTTTATGGTTTAGCGACTCCTACACATTTTTAGTAACTTGGGTTGTGCTAATGGCTAAAAACCTATTTACCAGTAATGCTGAAAAAAAAAAAACTATGAAAGCTTGAAAATACATAAGAGAATTTTGATTGTAGCATTGTCCCCGACAACGATTCCAAAAATGAAAGGACTTTCTAATGTTCAATCAACTTGGTGTTTATGAGTGGACACACAATTTAGAGGCTAGGTTTCTAACTAAACACTTCAACAAACCCTCACAAAGGCTTCATTTAATTATCAATTGGGGCTCATAATATTTTGAAAGTATCGACACTATATGTGCATTCAAGGATCCTAACTATACCCTATATAAATGAAACATAGGTGGTCACACATGTATACAAAATAATAAAGGATGGAAAAGAAAATAGAGCATCAAATTGTGAAATAGGGGAAATAATATAAATATGTTGCTTATAATATGAGTACCTTCTTCTTAATGTTGTAATTACTAACTACTAAATTTGAATTTGTAATTAGCTAACATTACTAACTTTAGACTTCTAACTTCTTTGGATAATAACTCAACATAATGTTATATAATATAATTCATGCTATAGAATATCATTCATATAATTCACATAAATGTAATTGAGAATTTATATGAATGGATACAACAATGTAACATCTAATCTAGTACAAAAATAAGATAGGTTGATAGTACCTCAAGCGGACCTTGCTTGAGTTTTTGTGCCCAAAGGAGATATCAAATATGCACTTTTGGCCAACAAATCATGATAGTAAACTAAAATCCTTTATTACATAAAAATATACTTCTTATAGTCTAACAAGAATCTCTAAATATTTCTTATTCATCAATACATGACTATTGCAACTTGATAACAAAAAACTAATAGTAATGAAGTATTATCTGGTAAAATAAATAAAAAACTAGATTTTGTCCTCAACCATCAATCTCAATATATAGGTTTGAGAGGATTTTTATTCATACAAGGACTAAAGTATAACATAAATGCATATTTCCATTCTCCCTTAATGATAGGAAGAGGGAAAGTCTTTGTAACTAATAACTATAATTGAAAAAGATAGAAGAAGAGAATTTAAACTGTAGCTCTACCCTAACGGTATGACTGAGAGGTGCTCCATATAAATTGTCACACCATTAAACTTACCTACTCAGAGTACACTCCTTATTCTTTTTATCTTATTTGGTGTTGGTGGTGACTCACAGTTGACCATTCAATGGTCATATTCATTCCTTCCTAGAATTGTCATGTTTCAAGTGTTTTGGCTTCTCCCCTACAATTGGTTGTGGTCCTTATGATGTGGGCTAGAAATCCAGTTTTTGTAGGTTACAGTTCTTCTTAGATGCAAAAGGATAGACTTATCCTAAAGAATACAAATCATGAACAATCATGAATCAAGAATAGAATCATATTGAACTTCATGAACAATCATACATCCACACATAAAAATACCATCATATCACAATTATATTTCCATATACTAAAGTCTAGTTTAAGATGCATAAAATATATAAAAGATGTATAAGTCTTAGGATTGTCTATGAACTTGGTAGATTGAAAAGCTAAGAGACATGAACTTAGTGAAAGAAAACTAGCTATTATCTAAGCTCATCAAACATCATCAATTTCAAAACAAAATATCATCTTATATATATAAATCATGTCATGGTACATCATCAATATATACAATGTCTTTACAAAGGGATACCAAGAGTCATGACTATACATATATAAATGAGCCCATAGGCATAATAAAAAAAAATTGTACATGATATAGTAAAATATCTAAAATCTCATCTAAATTGAGCTCCCACCCTTGTAGTGTGCAAGTGAGGGTGTACAAAGAGGAATACTTTCCCCTAGCTAAGCAATACCTTGTGTTTCTGACTGTGTGATTGTCTATGCTCCTAGACCCTATCCTAATAGTGTTGGTACCAATGGTTAATGTAGTTTTAAGGGTTCCCCCATCAATGACCTACCCTCTAATCTAGTTTCAATTGTGAGGCCTTCGATCAACTCTGAGCCAAGAAAAAAGGAGCTCTCTTATCTATGGGTGCATTCCTCACATAGAGGGTCCTATAATATGTCACCTATTACATCAACCTCCTCACCTCTCCGATCACCTGCATAATGGGAAATCCACCTATTACCTCTACCTATTGACATTGATCCATCTCAAAATCCCTCTCTACTATCTGCTATACTAGTAATACTAAGAGGTTGTCCATCTCTATTTGTTATCCATCTCTCTCCCTACAAGACTGATCTTGCTTAGATGGGGCCAATGCTAATATAATCTACATATATCCATCCCTTTAACTATCTCCCCCATATCCTCCTCTCTCACCACCATCACCACCATCCCCATCTTCCCCACTATCTCCTCCTCCCTACCCAACCCAACCCTCTCCCATCATCTCCTCTCCTCCCCAACCATAATACCCACCTCCTTCATGCTATTTTTTATCACCATCTCCTCCCTATACATACACCTACCCTCCATCCCCACCTCCATCATAAGCTCCATATCCATCACCACCACCCCCATCTCTACCACCTATGATACCCCCTCCACACTCTGCCTCTGCCTATAGGCCCTTGCTAGATCTATATCTCATCTATCTCTTCACTACCACACCACTTGGATTTTCCAATCAAATCACTTGATGTTCCATCCATCATCTATCAAATTTAGGGGTCATCCTTTCATCTCTAACTATTGCACCCCATTCCCACTGAATGGGCAACAAAGACTCAAAATCGATTATAATAGTATTGGGGGATATCATGGGCCCCAATCACCAATCTACCTCTCTGTTCAAAAAAACATAGCCTCCTCACAAGGTAGGCCACAATCCTCTCCAAAATGATACCTAATCCACTCTAGAAAAAACCTCTCAATGATGTTTGCTATACACCCAATCAAAAAATTGGGCCCGACAAGAAACTAAAGGGTTAGTGCAGATCATGATGGGCTAAACAGGGCCCTTAAGTAGCAATGAAAATACAGAAAAATAGACTTAAGCAACTTCACATAAGAATTTGAATAGTTTATTAATATAATTTTAAAAATATGTAGGAATATAATTTGTAGCAAATTGAATGTAATTTGTAAGTTACTAGACCTTTTTTGGAAAAAAGTAATTTGATTCGGTGAAAATTTAAAACTTCAATGCAGTAGTACATTAAAATTTGGAAAAAAATAAAAAGCAGGTGTTTTTATGGCCACTCTAATGGTGAGAAAAAATAATATATTTTTTAAAAAATTTTAATATAAGTAGAGGACACATGCTTGGATGTGACACATATTTTTTTTGTAAATTGTTTTGCAAGTAAATAATTAGTTATTAATTTTCTAGTATGAATTTTTAAAAATATTAAAAACCATTTGTTTAGCCACCCTAACATGATCAAAAATTTATGAAATTCAATTTTTTTACTATAATTTTTGAAGCATAGTGTGTGACACATCTTTTGGATTAAAAAATTGTATAACCATTTAAAAAAATTTGATTTTTTTCAACCAGCCAATCAATTAGGACTTTACACATAGTGCATGTAGAAAATAAATAATAATTATCTATTAAATTCAAAATAAAGCATATCTTATATTGGTAGAATGCTGACAATTTTTTGAATAAACCCTTTTGGTTTCATCAAAATCAGATGAAAAAAGTCATCAACATGAAGGGTGAAGTTCAAAAAACCCATGCAACTCCTATAAACATATTAGGGATTTTGATTTTTTGGGTTGGGCACCCTCACGCCATATCTAAAAGAACTACTGAAGCAAAACAAATATTTGTTATTAATGGATATTTGATTTTTAAAGAAATGGATTTTTGTTTCTTTTAATTTCTTTTAATTAGAAATTTTAATATATATCTATATAAATATCACTATAGATTTAAATTTAATATGTTATAATATTAATATCAATATAATATACATTATATTTAATATAAATATTATATGTATATTATATAAATATAATATTATATATTTAATAATATAATATATTATAAAAAAATTATTTGATGGATTATTGTAAGGGAGTTTTAAATATTATATTCATTATAATAAAAATACAAGGAGCTAAGAGTAATATATACATCTCTTTCTTCCTCTCTCCCTCCCTCCCTTCCTCTCTCACTTTAGCTATAATTTTGTCTATCTCCACTCACCCTCTCCCTCTATACCTACATCTCTCTCAATTTGGCTCACCCTACCTCTCCCTCCATCCCTCTAACTATAGGTCACTCTCTCAACTTGTCCATCCCTTTATTAAATGCTCCCTTCCTCTCCCTCTCTCTACCTACCCTCTCTCTACCTCTCCATCTCCCCTCTCTCTCTCTTTCACTACATCTCTCTTTGTACCTCTCCCACCCTATCTCTCTCTATATTCCTTCCACCTTACCTCTCTCTACCTACCCTTCCTCTTTCCCTCTCTCTCTCCATCCCTCCCTCTCACTATCTCCACTCACTCTCTCCCTCTATCCCTCCCTCCCTCAATACATCCCACCACACCTCTCTTTCTACCTATATCTCCCTCCTTCCCAACTTCTGACCTCTCTACTTCTCTCTCCACCTACCCTTCCCTCTCTCCCTAACTCTCTCTATAACTACATCTCCTAACCTACCTCTCTCTATCTCCATACATCCCTCTTTCTCTCCCTCCCTTTAACCCTCCCACCCTACCACTTCCTCTCTCCCTCCTTCCCTCTCTCTCTCTTCCTCACTCTATCCCTCACACACACAAACTCTCTCCACCTACCCCTCCCTCTCTCCATAACTCTTTGTACCTACCTCATCTACCCTATCTCTCTATCTCACTCCTTCCCTCTTTTGTTCCCTCCCAACTTACCACTTGATATCTCCCTCTTTCCCTCCCTCTCCCTCTTTATCACTCCAACCCTACCGCTCCCTATCTCCCTCCTCTCTCCCCCTCACACACACAAAACCTCTTTCCACCTAACCCTCCTCTCTCTAATGCTCTCTATACCTACCTCTCCTACCCTACATCTCTCTATCTCCATCCTTCCCTCTTTTTCTCCCTCCCTCTATCCCTCCAAACCTACCACTTCTTATCTCCCTCATACACACACACAACCTCTCTTCCTAACTCTTTCTATACCTATCCCACCCACCCTACCACTCCCTATCTCCCTCATTCTATATTTATCTCCATCCATCTATCCCTCCCAACCTACCATTCCCTATCTCCCTCCTTCCCTCCCTCTCTCTCCCTCCTTCCCACCTCTTGACATAGATATTGCACACACACAGCAATAGGTAATTAATTTCTCACTGAGTATCACAAGAACCTACCATTCTTGAAAGATTCCACCCAAAAAACATAAATCTAAGGAAAACTCGGCTCGATCCTAAGGCTCAATAATGTCAAGTCTTGACGTACTAGGTTCACTCAGGGTTCATTGTGATATTTTTAAACATGAGGGGTCTATGCCGATCAAAAATTGGCTAGTATCCAAAATATAGAAACATAATCCAAGTCAAATCATTTAAATATTACTCAATAACTTCATGAAATCAAATAATTTGCAATAATATTTCATGAAACTCAAATTACTTGCATACATTCAAGTGGATTTAGCATTAAACACTCAACAACTTCATGGAATTAAAATATTTATAATAAAGATCCATGTATTTATCAAATTTTTGAAACATTTTCTAGAAATATAAAACATCTACTCTAAAATAAAGAATAAAACTACTGAAATGTAAAATTTCTCCCAAGTATTAGCCATGCATGCCTCAAGAAATAAGTAAATCAAAGAAAACCATTCTATAATTCACCAGATTGCTTCATAGCTAGGAATAGAATGATGCAATATTTTAAAGAAAGGGGGATCATTTTCCATCGAATAGTGCCAGTATGCACCCTTAATTGGTGCAACATGTTGGCTATTTTATTTTCCAGCTAATCTTTGAAATTCTCCAAGAGGTAGCCAATATCTATGTTCAATAATTATCAAAAATTAGTGGCCAACTGACAGGTAAAGCTTCTCAAGTCCTTATCCCTACTCTTTAGGCTCTGTGAGACCAAGGAGGGTATTCCTATTTGTGTTCATATGATATTTCTTGCCTCAAGAACACTTCACACATAGATAAATTCCTACATATTTGAATAGATACCATTCACCAAGGGCTTGGCCGACCATTGAGCAAATAACCACCTAATGCTAGGAATATGGGTATTATATGAGATTTGCACCTCAGGATGAATTGAATTTAAATTTATAATGTTTTGACCTTGAATCCACATGCAAGGGGTTGCTGATTTGAGTTATTCAACAAACCATAAATGAATTAACCACTGCCTCATTAAATTGGGTAGGAGTCACATAAAATTTAACCTTGATATTAGTGAATGACTCTCACAATGCCTTACATCATAAGACTTCTCAATATTCAGAACAACACTCCTTATCAAATCCTTAGCACATTATCATAGACCTACGATCCCTTTTCAAGTATTTGATTAACTCATTAAGTTAAAGTAAGAAAGTGAATCATACATTCAAATATACCATTGAAGATAAATGAAAGAACCCTTGATAATTTCATTCATGATTTGTCATAACACACACAGGAGAGCAATTGCATTAAAATTTTTAGATTTCTTTTGATATCAGTAATTACATAAAACATTTTATGACTATTTCATGTACATATCCTACCCAAAACAATTCACTAGCTAATTCATCCTAAATTCTACATTACATGCATTTAGTGTACACCACCTAGACCATAGGATCCAAAAATCTGATCCTAAAAATGAGCCTTGAGATCTCCTTTATAGAATAGGAGAGTGAAAAGCTTCGGGCTCATTTCCATTACATTTCAGTAGAATTTCGTTTCAAAAGTTGGATTTCATTTTCATTTCATAATTCCCCATAATTGGATGCAATCATTCAGTAAACAGGGGAATCAAAATGGTTACAACCCTTGTAACCATTTGGTACCACCAAACCACAAAAAAAAACCATCAAGGCCTCATCACCTTCATCCATGTCACACCCAAAAAGACACAACATCAATACCAAACAAAAAAAAAGAGAACCCAACAACTAAATCAACACACGGACCCAAAACCAGCCCCACGACCAGGGTACAAATGACCGCTTCATGTTCTAGCCTCAGTGAGAGGCGAAAAAACCACCTTATCATTGCCTACCTCCCTCTTAACACTAGGAATAAAACCAACACACAGTGCCACTATGACAATAGGAGACACCGCGAGGACCTCTTCATCAACACCAACCAGCTTAGTCAAAGTAGGGAGGTAACTGTGATAGTCTGAGACAGTCTCAGAACTATCACTACCAGAGCCACCAGTGATCTCAATGGGTGATTCCTACTACCCCATAGAACCCTTAATGTGTTCCAAAGATGGCCTCTCTTGCTCACATCCCGTCACCTCCGCATATATAAATTTACCTTTAAATCAAGGGTTGCTTCTAGTAAGACCTGAGAGAGGCCTTGTATCTTCTTCTTTGGACTCACAAATTCCAAGAGCAGTGCTTTGTTCATGTTTCTTTGTCTCCTCTTGAGACTTCCTCATACTTATTCTCACAAACTTATGCAACGGTAAACTAGAACCAATTTTCTTGCTCATCTCACAGTTGAACCAGAGCCCTTACCAAACCACTTAATATAGCAACACAAAAGAATTCAGACTCAAAAATTGTATGATCCAAATGAACAACCAACAAGTATTTATCGAGCAAACTGATGCAACAACCATTAATGCTCTAATTGCAGTACGAGTGAACGAGCAATCAATGGCTGGCGTCAATTTCACCATTGTTAGTTTCCAAATTCATGGAAAACGGCATACAATCCATCATGATTTCCAGGAGATAACTACTCACACGCATGGAAATCAGGATAATGTCCACTAAAAATCTTGTGTCATTAATATAGGTCACTTATAGAGCTCAAACAACCATCACATGGCTGGTTCAAAGCTTTGAATTCAGGTCATTGATGCATCAGCGAGTTGGCATACTGAACAAATCATATTGAGTCAAACATCATTAAAAATCCCATGTCATCACATGACAAGTCTGGTGGCCAATAACATACCTCCCAATCAGAAAATGAGCACATTAATTATGGGCCTCAACCAACCACCTTGTGCTGCCAAGAGAGGCCACATGTCACCCATCCGCACACCTCGCAACAATTTTTAGATGATTTTTTTAATCGTGTGCGGTTGGTGAGGAACAACCACAATTAATCCTCATTATCACAAGATAGTTGTCGATTTCAAAGCCTTAATTAACACAGCTGGTGAATTCAGGTCGGGCCCCATTTTCATACAAGACAAGTGGCAACATCTCACATACCTCACCACACTTTAGTGACATCACCAAAAAAATCCTGCAAGGTCAGCGGGGAATGACCGAGATTAAGACCATCGATCTGATAGTTCACAAGCATGCACATCAAACAAAGTTATTTATAAAAGGGGGCCAACCTATGCAGATGGGGGTAAAACCCTTAAGGAATAAATTTTAGACATAAGTCTAAAATTTAGAAAATTATCAACCCAACATTAGGCAAATTTTATATTAATTCCCAACATGGAGAAAGATCGATGGGCCAGGTAAAGGGGTCGGTAAATGCATGACATAAAATGCTCCATTGATGACTTAAGCAGCCGAAAACCCAAAGTGATAGGTGAACATGAAAACATAATGTGAGCATTCAAAAGGTAAGAAAATTTTAAGCGAGGGAAATAAAACCTTAAACCCTAACACTCGACCCCCAAAACACAAGGATAACAGCCTGGCAGAATCATAGAATTAACCAAGATTTGTAACAATTCCAAAATCTCTATCATTAGCTCCGACTAGGGATGTATCCCCCCTATGGGTATAGTAAGGACCTAGAATCTCTAGGGAGCAGACCAAACACTGAATCAGATGGGTGCCCTAAGAACTGCTTCATTATGTTGCACAAGAACTCATTTTAAAACCTTACTTGGTGGCCCCAAGCCCCCAACAAAGAAAAACCAGTATTTACCTTTGTCAAAAATAAATTTCTCTATTGTTTGAAGTAAGCCAAGTCTAAAAATACTGCCACCGAGTGCCCACAAACTAGCTTGGTCACCAACATGTCCCATCATATCGTTGTGCTTCCCAATGTCACCACCAATTCTGTCAATCTGGAATCTACATTTAGACACTAATTGAAATTCATAATCATTGTGACATTTTAAAATGGTAAGCTACCCACTCACTTGAGCTGGGAGATAGAAACCTTCAAAATCCATTTGATCTTTGACATCACAGATTTTAACATTGAAGTTAGTTTGCACATCAAACAAAAATTTCTCATAAACAACTTATGGTGAGTCATGGAAATCATATTTGAATCTATCAAAGACAAAGGATGCATATTCTGGAGCATCCTTATATTGATCACTGCAACATGGGCATAGTTGTCCACAATTGTGTTCAAGTATATCAGAACATACCTTGGCATCATAGAAACAGGGATCATACACATCATTATCATCCAAGATATGATAAATGTATTCTTCTCAAGTTCAAAAACATATTCGGATGCATTCTTGTCGTCATCATTCAACTCAATGCAAAATACCTTAAGAGTAGGCTCAAGCAATTCAACATCAGCCAGAATAGTGGAGAAACACTCATGTGCATTGGTATCTTCATGTGCAATACCATTTGATACATGTGCTGACCTAAAAGTGAAAGACTCATTGCTAACTAAAAACTTCTTATTATCAATAGAACTAGAAACTTCATTTTCTTTCACATTAATGCTTTTCACATGTGGTAACAAAATGTCCATGTGCATACTCTAAAAATTAGGAACATCAAACAAGAAGTAATTGTACTCAATTTTGCACTCACTAATATGAGATTCACCATTATTCTCATTTCTCGGTTGCGCTATACATGGATCAAGAATTTCTGCAGTATCAACATAATCTGCAACTTTATTGTCATACGAATCAGCATGCTTTTCAATATCATCAATGGGTAATGATGTTGATTCAAGATCCACATATATGTCACAATGTGCCACTTGATCATTCAAAAATGAATCCAATACTTCATCATCATGCTCTTCATGCATCACAAACATTTCCATCTTTGCTTCATACAAACAATCATGAGGAGTAGGGGCATAAGCACACTCATCAACATCATCATCATATTCAACATTAAGTTCTGACTCAACATACTGATTATACACATATTTGTCTTCAAACTCTGCCTCACCCACATAATGAACACACTCCATTGACAAAAAACTTGGTGTACACTCCAGGTATTCACCATATGTAAGTTGTTCCTTCACTTGTGGAAAAGTGACATCATGAGCTTCTATATCATTGCATTCTTCAAATGAGGAATATGTTTCCATATCATCCTCAAAAAATAAATCACAATCCATAAAGGAGAAATAAAAAATATGAACCTCATCATGATTTTCATCACAAGAAAACTTCTCACTACATAAATTATGTTCAAAATCTTCACAATGAATGTTTGAGGCTGCACTTCTAGGATCATAATCACTAGTTTTTAATTAAATGTTAGTAAAATCACATGAATTAACATTTTGCATTTCATCATCATCTGAGATATCACAAAAAATAGTTCTTGCATAATTACTTCATTACTATCCCATGTATCCTCATCTTCCTCACTATTGCAATGATTTTCACATGTGTTGATTGTGAGTTGATGACAATGTTCATCTTCTAACATACTCTTCTCACTTATTTGCATTGTTGTCTGATTTTCCTCAAGAGGATAGTTTTTGTCTCCCTTTTGAGAATCCACATTTTGTGCATAACCACACCTGGCTGATTCTACAATCTTTATCCAATCAGGAACTTGATCAAAGCTATGGGGCTTCAACTCCTCTGGAAAAGTACTCGACCCAGGTTCATAAATCTCACAAAAAAAATCAATGCACACAGAATCCGTAGGTCTGAGATCTTTGGGGACTTCTATCAAAGCATCCAAAAATCTCAAAAAAAACTTATATGGTGATTCTCCCTCTTGTATCTTCATCTCATACAAGTCTTGCACAAAAGAGTTTTGAGAAACATTGCTCAAATTTCATTGATGTTCAACTTGAAGCTCACTATGATCTTCATACTATGATGATGGATAAATCATAATAGCAAAAGCATTGTCATCTTGACAATCATTTCCATTATCTAATCCTTGAGTTCTATTTTCATGAGATGTGTTAGAAAAATCAACACTTGCAGCAAGATACCCTTTCATCATTGAGTATTTCAAATTGTTCTCAATATCTATGGAATTTTGATACGCCTGATGCAATGTTGCAGGCTCTTTATCCCATCGTAAGTAGCTCATCCTTTTTTCAAATGCACTAAGATACACAACTAAAAACTTAGCCTCATTTGATCTTATATCTTCTGGAATTTCCCTTATTGCCTTTGCAAATTGAAGATTAAAAACAGGGACCAATTCATCTTCTCTTACGTGGATTTCCATAAAACATTTCCTCACCACAATTGGATTTACCCTTTCACCAAATTTCTGAACAAAGGTTGTCATAAACTGATTCCATGAAGCTATAGAACATGTTGGTAAATATGAGAACCAATCCCTAGCATCATCCTTCAAGGATTGAACAAAGAGCTTCATGACAACATCCTCATGATTTACTTCATAATCCCCCATCACATCTATGAATATTTGTAGATGTTTAGAGGCCGATTCTAAACTTTGCCCTATGAATTTGGGCAAATACTTCCTAACATTCTTAGGAATCAAGTTTGGGAAACCTTTAATACCACTGAAAAACAATGGCATATACCTTTCAATAACAAAATCCCTCTGAGGGCTTGGAAAAACTTGTTTTCCTTGCATACTTTTACTTAGTGTTTCACAAGGAAACCCTCTTATATCCATATTCAATCATTATCAATCTTCATACATAGTTATTAATTATATCATTTACAAATTAAACCATGATTCTACAACATAGATTGAATACTTGTTCCTTAAAGTTTTCTTAGAGGGATAATTCAAAATGAGCATACTTCTCAAATCATTACAGATATTACATATCAAAAGTATGAAAAGAAATACTACTATTATTCCTTGTCTTAATGCAAATTCATCTAATAGGGAACCACTTGTCAGCTTAAGTCTTAAAAATTTCTCACAAACTTCTTTCAATCAGTGTAATGCTTTCCATAGATTTATGAGAATACTTGTAACTTTGTAGCAGCCATCAACCTTTTCTTCTTGACTGCAAATTTTGCAAGTCCGAAAGTTTATTCTCAATTTAACTAGTTCTTAGATAGAGTCAATGCCTCTTTCACAAAGGACTAAACTTCAAAAGGTATCAGGTTCTTTCAAGAGTAAATATCATTCTGGGTCTTCTCCAATAGTGGAGTCACACTTAAATTCATTAAGATCTTGCTGTAACCAAACCTTTTCCAGGTCCAAAACCTTCCAACATCTAAACTTAAGGTTTAGATTCTTCAAATACTTGACTCTGTGGTACTACCATCTGTGCCTAGGATTCCTTTTTTACTTGAATTTCTTAGAATTTCTCCCCAGCAGAGTCACCATTTTTTTGGCTATTTTATTTTCCAGCTAAGCTTTGAAATTATCTAAGAGGTGGCCAATCTCTATGTTCAAGAATTGTCAAAAATTAGTGGTCAACAGACAGGTAAAGCTTCTCAGGTCCTTACCCCTACTCTTTAGGCTTTGTGAGACCAAGGAGGGTATTCCTATTTGTGTTCATATGATATTTCTTGCCTCAAGAACACTTCACACACAAATAAATTCTTACATATGAGAAGAGATACCATTCATCAAGGGCTTGGCAGACCGTTGAGAAAATAACCATCTAATGTTAGGAATATGGGTATTATATGAGATTTACATCTCAGGATGAATTGAATTTAAATTTATAATGTTATGAGCTTGAATCCACATGCAAGGGGTTGTTGATTTGAGTTATTCAATGAGCCCTAAATGAATTAACCAGTGCCTCATTAAATTGGATAGTAGTCACATAAAATTTAACCCTAATATCAGTGAACGACTCTCACAATGCCTTACATCATAAGACCTCTCAATATTCAAAACAACACTCCTTATCAAATCCTTAGCACATTATCATAGACCTACGATCCCTTTTCAAGCATTTGATTAACTCATTAAGTTAAAGAAAGAAAGTGAATCATACATTCAAATATACCATTGAAGATAAATGAAAGAACCCTTGATAATTTAATTCATGATTTGTCATAACACATATAGGAGAGCAATTGCCTTCAATTTTTTAGATTTCTTTCGATATCAATAATTATATAGAACATTTTATGACTATTTCATGTACATACCCTACCCAAAAAAAATCACTAGCTAAGTCATCCAGAATTCTGCATTACATGCATTTAGTGTACACCACCTAGACCTGAGGATCAAAAAATACAACCCTAACAATGAACCTTGAGATCTCCTTTATAGAACAAGAGAGCGACAAGCTTTGGGCTCATTTCCATTACATTTCAGCAGAATTTTGTTTCAAAAGTTGGATTTCATTTTCATTTCACAATTCCCCACAATTGGATGCAATCATTTAGTAAATAGGGGAATCAAAATGATTACAACCCTTGTAACCAGTCAGTACCACCAAACCACAGAAAAAAACCATCAAGGCCTTGTCTCCTTCATCCACGTCACACCCAAAAAGACACAGCACCAGCACCAAAACAAAAAAAAGAGAACCCAACAACCACATCAACACACAGACCTAGAACCAGCCCCACGACGACGGTACAAATGACCGCTTCGTGTTCTAGCCTGAGTGAGAGGAAAAAAATTCACCTTATCCTTGCCTACCTCCCTCTTAACACTAGAAACAGAACTAGTACACGTGCCACCATGAAAATAGGAGACACTGCGAGGACCTCTTCATCAAGACCAACTAGCTTAGTCAAAGCAGCGAGGTAACTACAATAGTTTGAGTCAGTCTCACAACTCACTACCAGAGCCACCAGTGATCTCAATGGGAAATTCTTGCTGCCCCATAGAACCCTAATAATGATCCAAAGACCGCCTCTCTCGTTCACATCTCATCACCTCCGCATCTATAAATTTACCTTTAAATTGAGGGTTGCTTCTAGTAAGACCCGAGAGGGGCCTTGTATCTTCTTCTTTGGACTCATGAATGCCAGGAGCAGTGCTCTATTCATGTTGGTTGTCTCCTATTGAGACTTCCTCATACTCATTCTCACAGACTTACGCAACAGTGAACCAAAACCAATTTTCTTGCTCCTCTCACAATCGAACCGAAGCCCTTTCCGAACCACTTAATATAGCAACACAAAAGAATTCAAACTTAGAAATTCTATGATCCAAATGAACAACCAACAATTATTTATCGAGAAAACTAATGCAACAACCATTAATGCTCCAATTGTAGTACGAGCGAGCAAGTGATCAATAGCTAGCATCAATTTCACCATTGTTAGTTTCCAAATTCATGGAAAATGGCGTACAATCCATCACAATTGCTAGGGGATAACCGCTCACATGCATGGAAATCGGGATGATATCCACTGAAAAGCTTGTGCCATTAATATATGTCACTTATAGAGCTCAAACAATCATCACATGGTTGGTTCAAAGTTTTGAATTCGAGTTGTTGATGCATTGATGAGTTGGCATACTGAATGACTCATATTGATTCAAACATCGTTGAACATCCCATGTCATCACATGACAAGTCTAGTGGCCAATAACATACCTCCTAGTCAAAAAATGAGCACATTAACCATGGGCCCCAACCAACCACCGTGTGCCACCAAGTGAGGCCATGTGTCACCCATCCACACACCTCACAACAATTTTAAAATGATTATTTTAATCATGCGCGGTTGGCAAGGAATGACTGCAATTAATCCTCATTATCACAAGACAACCGTCAATTTGAAATCCTTTATTAACGCAGCTGGCGAATTTAGGCCGAGCCCCATTACTATACAAGACAAGTGGCAAAATCTCACACACCTTGCCACACTTTAGTGACATCACCAGAAAAACCTGCGAGGTCAACTGGGAATGACTGATGTTAAGTCCACCAATCTAATGGTCCACAAGCCTGCACATGAAAAAAAGTTATTTATAAAAGGGGGGCGACCTATGCAGATGGGGGGAAAACCCTTAAGGCATAAATTTTAGACATAAGTCTAAAATTTAGAAAATTATCAACCTGACATTAGATGAATTTTATATTAATCCCCAACATGGAGAAAGACCGATGGGCCAGGTAAAGGGGTCGATAAATGCATGACATAAAAGGCTCCATTGATGACTTAAGTGACCGGCAACCCAAAGTGAAAGTTCAACATGAAAACATAATGTGAGGGTTCAAAATTTAAGAAAATTTGAAGCAAGGGAAATAAAACCCTAAACCCTAACACTCGACCCCCAAAACATAAGGATAACAGCCTGACAGAGTCATAGAATTAACCAAGATTTGTAACAATTCCAAAATCTCTATCACAACACATAGTCTTGTCTAATAGGAACAAACAATCAGCTATGTAAGATTTCATATAAAGAAATAGCTTTGAATTGGCTCTAATATTAGTTAACTTCTAATGAAACATACAAGTTTTTAGTCTAGAATGAAATAGAAGAGAATAAAATGATTAAAACTTGAAAAAATCTGAATTCTCCAGAATCCATAAATTTTGAACTTAGAAAATAAAATAAACAACCCCCAGCCTTTTGTAAGAATAACACTTAGGAAATTCAAATGACACATGAGAGGGAATACAAGGGATGAATCACAACAAAGTACGTGGCACATGACAATTGGCAAGAGAAACTTCTGAATAAGTCAACAAATTTTGACCTTCTTTAGCACTTAAAACTTTTGGACATATCTTTGAAATTCAATTAGCAAATCAAATTGGATTGAGCAGATTTATCAAACAAAATGTAGGAACTTCCTCTGCTAGATATTCAAATTGATCAAGTGGAACTAGATATCATAATCTTGAAGCACTTATGTTCCTACATTCAGGTTCGAGCTTCAAGCAAAAACACTCAGAAGTAAACCACCTTGGAGCTAGGAACCATCCTTCATTGCATGCACAATACCCATCCCCAGTTCCCCAGTTACTAGTGTTTCTTCTCCATAAGCTTTGTCTTCACATGAGATTTTAGAGTGCACCACCAAACCTGGTAACATCATTAGATCTCCTCACAATCCAAATTTTCCTGACCGTCCATACCAAAACATTGTCCAACAACCTATTTCTCTGGCACATAAAATTCCATATATCAATCCCTTTTTAAAACATTAATAAAACTCTCATTATTATAAGACCATCATTATTACCAATCTTCCTTTTCAAACAATTCATAAATAACATACTTTAATGCATTCTCCACATGTAATTATCACTTTAGGTGGGCTACCAAACATTTTAGGCATTCAGGTAGAACCAAACAACAAACCTTAATTCTTTAGTACTTATGCACCATTTACTTGAGTACCCAACTCCCAACATATTTTTAGCCTTACCGAAACAAAACTCAATCTGACTTCTAAACTTTATCGAAACTTTCATACCCCCAGGCTTTTACTCCCAACTCTAGCAACTTATCAAACTTCACTTTGATAATTCCAATTACCTAGTTTCCTAACATCTGGTATATTCAACACCTGGTATGTTTAAAACATGAATTTCTTTAAATAAATCCACTTTTACATTACCTCTTGGTGATCATTAGCCAACCTATGCTTTCCATAACCATTAAATTTTCTTACTTGGGTCCCCAAGTCTTATGTTCTTGGGGCATGTTGTGAGACCACACAACAAATTTCAGCCAACAAAACAAAATTTAAAAGAAACCTGTGAACCAATTTCCCACCATAAATTATAACATGCATATTTTAGCATAATAGCTCCTTGCCTTCACTTGAATCCCAACATAAAAACTATAAAACTCCATCAAAAATTATCAATATTTGCATTGACTTATTCCCATTTCTGGAACTTGGTGACCATATTAGTCCATCTACATTAAGCTACATAATTCAACAATCCTCCAAAGCTAACCTTAGATAGAGCCTTGTTTCCAGTCAAGTGTCCATAGCCTCGAGAAGGAAATCTTTGTAATCCCCCCTAACATATCTCCACTACTAGTCGGGTGTCTATAGCCTCGGTAGAGATATTTGGACATCCTAAATAATTGAATTTTCTCTTTTGATATTTCTTTGATATTCATTTTTATTTCTTCATTTGATATTTCATTGTAAGCTCTTTTGCTTCAACTTGCAAGCAATAATTCCTTCTATTAGGTTGTAAATTACAGTAGTAGCGAAGGTTACCTTTTGATTTTTCACTCAATGCAAATATCCTTCATCATTTTCATCAATTCCCAAAAGATTCAGTTAATGAATTTCCTATATGTGAAACTTTCTAGCTAAATTTTACCATCCTTATTCCAAATTTCAACTAACTGCAATTTGTTATCTGCTAAAAAAAAAAGAAAATAAGTTAAAATTTAGTTGTAATCTATCAAATCACCTGATTACTTCTAAATTTAAAAACATTAGTTGTCACCCCTCCATTTCACTTTATCCATGGTAACCCACTAAAATAAACTTGGCCAACGATTTTGAATTTGGTAGCTTTGCACTTACATTAATGCACCAGACTTGCCATAATTATACTTAAGCCCAACCATCATACCCTTCATTTAATTCACACACCTAATCACACACATATTATTTTCTCAAATTTCTATAATGTTTATGTGTGCCACCTCACCAACTCAACTTTCTTTTCGAACAACACACTTGGACAATTCATAATTAATACGGTTTGATCGGATGAACTAAAATGACCACTATTTAATTCTGTAATCTTGAATTTTATTGATTCATGATCTTTGTACTAGCAATCCTCGAAGCATTAAACACCAATTTCAAGAGAATTTATTTGATTTAACTTTCAGTTCTAGAGAAAAGTGTACTTTTGCCACCTCAACTTGCATTCCCAAAATTTCATCTCTAGGTAATAATGTAATGCAAATTTCTCACAACTTTCTATAAATGTAATAGTTTCCTTTGAATTCCTCACTTCTATCTTTGATTTTCAATTTCTCTTCTAATTTTTCTCTTGTCCTTAGGCTATGGATACTCCCATTTTCCTTACTAGTGTTCATCACTAGACTGGTTTTTTGGGCCGAGTTACGAGCCAATGGCTCATAAAATTATTTTTCCTTAAGAGTCCTTCCACCAAAGTGTTTCTTCATATGGTCCTCAAGGAAACTTTCATGAACATCAAGTCTTATTATAGAGTAAATGCAAACTTGGCTTCATGGTTCATGACTTCTCTCTTGGACCTCGGCCTTTTTGTAGCTGAAGTTCATTCTACTATGGTAATGATAGTGTGACTAGACTACCTGAGAAATTTGGAAATGATTCTAGTCATTTCTCAACCTTCCATAGGAATTCCAGTGGTTGAAGACATTCCCTAGTTCTTGCACCAGAGGGAAATAGTTCCTCTCTTGCCTTTCCTCACTGCTCTACATACCCCCAACCTCGATGACCATAGAGACAATGCCTACCAAGGGTAAATTTTTCTTTGGGATGAAGCAAATAAAATTGACTAACTAGCATGCCAAGTTCTTCTCTGGCATGATGCTCTAAATATCTAGCCTCTTCTTCCCTTTTCAATATTGATTTACAACGAGAATTTTGTATTGTCATGTATATACGATATTGTCACTATGAAATATAATGAATTTTTTTATTTTCTCTATTCATGTATGTATTCACCTCAAAAGGTTTTATATTTTCAATTTTTTGATAAAATGTTTTCAGAATCCAATCATCATGTGTTTTAGATTAAGAAGAATTCACTTATTCTAGGACCAAAACAAAAAAATAGGGAAAAACTACTAAGGAAAACTAACCTAACTAACACAAATTTACCCTAATCAAATATTTAACCCTAATTAAGAAATTAACCTAATTTATATCATTAAATTCATAATGTTCTTAGTCCAAATCTTAGCAATTTTATCTTTAAATTCACTCAAATAACTTTTGGATAACCTACTGTAACCATGAATTATTTAAAAATTTATGCATTTAATAAATGAAAATTTGAAGGTTTACTTACCCACAATCTTTCTAAAATGTATGGAAATGACCTGATTAATAGCTGATTGCACACACCTTTTCCATTCTCTTGATCTTTTACCTTCTTCTAGTATTTGTTCATTGTTCTCTATTTCCATTTGCTCTATTCCATGAACAGTTGCATTTATTTCTCGATTTCATTTCTCTTCAAGAATTTGTTTACATTATATCTTGTCTTCAACCTTAACATCATTATTCATTTCATTAGGCTATACCTCAATACAATTTTCACAATTATTAGAAAGAGGGAAGGTAAAAGCTTGATACTCCATCATCCACATAAAATCAAGACTTTCTTCCCTTTTGAGTTATGGATTTGCAATTAGGGGTGAAAAGAATGCATCTCTTGCTCATTTCACCAACTCATTCTCACTATCATCCATGTGTGTGAAGAATGGTAACTTACTCCTTTCAAATTCATGCTTAAAGTGTGATATTCACAAATTCTCATGACTTTTCTTCCTTTCTTGCAAATTTTTTGGAATTTCTTCATAGTAATTACGATTAGTGAATCCATTTAATCTAACAATTAAACTACTAAAAATTATATTTCTACTAGAGTTGTGTATTTCCTTAGAATTCAAATACCTATCCAATAATGGATACCTCCTTTTTGCACTTAAGGATGCCTTCGTTAATAGAATTATCTTATGAATAGCCAAACTTACCCTAGTCAAGAAAACCTTACAATCAAGTTCACTATGGTAAGTTGTTTCATGAATCCTACCCTCAGTAACACTACCAAAAGTGAGAAATCTCAAGTGTGAAAGCATCCAATTAAGATTTTTCTAAAGATTCTCCATCTCTTTTTCACTCTCCATTGTAAGCTTGCTTAGACCTCTAACTCACAAAAAAAAATTGACTATGCGATTGGGACAACAATACCAACTAAAAAAAAACATGGAAGGGTCCTCCTTCTAGTGCCATTTCTATTGATGCGGATGTTACACACACACACACACCAACATGCAGATAAATTCTCACAAAGTTCCATGGGAACCTACCTTTCTTGAAATATTCCATTGGGAAAACCTAAATCTAAGGAAACATTATCTCGATCCCAAGGCTCGATAATGCCAGGTGTTGATGCACTAGGTTCACTCAAGGTTCATTGTGATATTTTTTTTAAACATGAGGGCTCTACGGTTATCAAAATTTGGTTTATATCCAAAATATAGAAACATAATCCAAGTCAGATCATTTACATGCTACTCAATAAGTTCATGAAATCAAATAATTTGTAATAATATTTCATGAAACTCAAATTAATTGCATACATTCAAGTATATTTAGCATTAAGAACTCAATAACTTCATGGACTCAAAAAAATTATAATAAATCTTCATGTATTTATCAATTTGTTGAAACATTTTTTCAAAATTTAAAGCATCTACTCTAAAATAAAGCATAAAAATCACTGAAATGTAAAATTTCTTTTAGGTATTATCCATGCATGCCTCAAGAAATAACTAAATCAAAGAAAAATATTATATACTTCACCATATTGCTTCACAACTAGGCATAGAATGATTTAAGAGTTTAAAGAAAGGGGGATCATTTGCCACCGAATAGTGTGAGTATGTACCCTTAAACAAAACAACACATAGTCTTGTCTAAAAGGAACAAATAATCAACTAAATAAAATTTCATATCAAGAAATAGCTTTGAATTAGCTTTCATATTAGTTAAATTCTAATGAAACATACAAGTTTTTAGTCTAGAATGGAACAAAAAATAGGAAAAAGAATAAAACTTGGAAAAGTTTTAATTCTCTGGAATCCACAAATTTTGAACTTAGAAAATAAAATAATACAACCCCCATCCTTTTATAGGAACAAGACACTTAAGAAATTTAATCAACACTTGAGATGGAACGCAAGGGATGAATCATAGTAAAGCATGTAGCATGTGATAGTTGGCAAGAGAAACTTTTGAATAAGTCAAAACAAATTGACCTTACTTAGCACTTAGAACTTTTGGACTTATATGTTTGAAATTCGATCAAGAAATTAAATTGGATTGAGCAGATTTTTCAAAAAAAATGTGGGAACTTCCTCTACTGGATATTTAGAGTGATTAAGTGGAACTAGATATCTTGATCTAGCAACACTTATGTTCTTGCATTCAAGTTTGGACTCGGAGAAAAAACAAGCGGAAGTAAATCACCCTGGAGCTAGGAACCCTCCTTCATCACATGCATAATACTCAGGTCCCTAGTTCCCTGGTTACCAACATTTTCCTCGCATGAGATTTCAAAGTGCACCAGCAAACCTAGTAACATCATTAGATCTGCTCATAATCCAATTTTTTTTACCATGCATACCTAAACATTGTCTAAGAACCTATTTATCCTACACATAAAATTCCATATATCAATTCCTTTTTAAAACATTAATAAAAATATCATTAGCATAAATCATCATTATTACCAATCTTCCTTTTAAAACAATTCATAAATAACACACTTTAATGCATTCTCATGTAATTATCACTTTAGGTGGGCTACCAAAAAATTTAGGCATTTGGGTAGAACCAAACAACAAACTTTAATGCTTTAGTATAGAGGCACCATTTACTCGGGTACTCAACTCCCGACATATTTCATCCTTTCTAAAAAAAACTTAACCTAGCTTTCAACCTTTACTATAAATTTCATACCCCTAGGCTTTTACTCCTGACTTCACCATCTTACACAACTTTTCTTTAAGAATTCTAATTACTCGATTTCCCGACATCCAGTATATTCAACACCCAATACCTTTAAACCATGAATTTATTTAAATATTTTCACTTTTACATTACCTCTCTATGATCATTAGCCAACTAGAACCTTCCATAAGAATTACATTTTCTCACTTGTGTCCCCAAGCCTTATGTTCATATGGTGTGTTGTGAGACCGCACAACACCACCTACCCCTCCCTCTCTCCCTAACTCTTTCTATACTTACCTCTCTTATCATATCTCTCTTTATATCCCTCCTTCCCTCTTTCTCTCTCCCTCTATCCCTCCCACCCTACCACTTATTATCTCCATCATTTCATCTTCCTCTCCCTCCCTCTATCCCTCCCACCCTACCACTCCCTATCTCTTTCCTTCCCTCTCTCTCCCTCCCTATATCCCTCCCACCCTACCACTCCCTATATCCCTCCTTCCCTCTCTCTTCATCATTCTCTTCCTCACACACACACACAACCTCTCTCCACCTACCCATCCCTCTCTCCCTAACTCTCTCTACACCTACCTCTCCTATCCTACCTCTATTTATCCCCATTCTTCCCTCTTTCTCTCCCTCCCTCTATCCCTATCTCCCTCATTCCCTCTCTCTCTCCCTCCTCTCCCTCACACACACAAACAACCTCTCTCCACCTACCCCTCACTCCCTCCCTAACTCTCTCTATACCTATCCCTACCACCCTACCACTCCCTATCTCCCTCCTTCCCTCCTTCTCTCTTTCTCTCCCTCCCTCTATCCCTCCCACCTTACCACTCCCTATCTCCCTCCTTCCCTCTCTCTCTCCATCCTTCACACACACCCTCTCTCCACCTACCCCTTCCTCTCTCCCTAACTCTCTCTATACCTACCTCTCCTACCATACCACTCTATCTCCCTCTATCCCTCTCACCCTATCACTCCCTATCTCCATCTATACCTACCATCTTACCACTCCCTATCTTCCTCACACACACACACACATAACCTCTCTCCACCTACCCCTCCCTCTCTCCCTAACTCTCTTTATACTTATCCCTCCCACCCTACCACTCACTATCTCCTCCTTCCCTCTTTCTCTCCCTCCCTCTTTCCATCCCTCTCTCCCTCCTACCCTACCACTCCATGTGTTCCTTCTTCCCTCTCTCTCCCTCCTTCCCACACAACCTCTCTCCCTAAATATCTCTATAGCTACCTCTCCTACCCTAGATCTCTCTCTATATCTACCTTCTTCCCTCTTTTTATCTCTACATCTATCCCTACCAACCTACCACTACCTATCTCCCTCCTTCCCTCTTTCTCTCTCTCTCCCTCCCTCTCTCTCTATCTCTCTCTCTCACACACAACCTATCTCCACCTACCCCTCCCTCTCTCCCTAACTCTCTATACCTACCTTTCCTACCCTACCTCTTTCCACCTACCCCTTCCTTCCTCCCTAATTATCTCTATACCTATCCCTATCGCCCTCCTTCCCACCCACCCCACCACTCCCTATATCCCTCTATAACTACCACCTTACCCCTCCCTCTCTCCCTAACTCTCTTTTGTTGGAAGAAGGAGATTGTTGGAAGTTTTGGAAGGCTGGCAACATGAGCATGAATTGCATTACACTACTTGATCCAATGTTGTCATTGATGTCAGCATTCTTATGATCAGCCTAGTATGATTTGGAAGTGCTACTGAAGATATGTGTATAGAATAAGTTGGTCTGGTAAATATGGTAGTATAGGAAATTAGCTAAGTACTTCTACTAGCTGTTTTATGGTTTTGTGCATTAGTTTGTGGGTCCACACTCCTCTACACTAAAATAGATAGCTCTACACTTTTAACCATGGTTTTAAGTCTATCAAATTAAAATAAAATCAATATTCTATGATGTTTTGTGAAATATCCTTGAAGTTATGCATGACATAGTTTAGCTTTATATATCATAGTCATTTCTCTATTTAGTATATCAATGCGGGAGATTCCACATTTCTTTGAGAAGAATTTTTCTATGTTGTGGTTCTTAATTTAGCTTTACTAATGTCAGATAAGTGTGAATTTTAATAAAGATCAAATTTGGAAGTCGCTTTCATGGAGAAGTGTATGTATGAAAGTTTATGTGATTAGGTCCAATTCCTGGCTGACCTAATACATGATATATATTGTGAAGATTAAATCTATAATGTGGATGTTCATAGGATCTATTTTAGGTCCATTCCAACCTAAATTATGTATTACATGTTTGATTTAAGCATGGAGCCAAAAAAGCTATTTTGAATATTTTTTGGTCACATCTAATTATTTTGACCTAATTGATGTATGCAGATATAATTGGGTATTTATATGTTAGAAAATTTTGATTTGTGATGATAATGAGAGAGGATAAGTGATACATCAGGTGTGAGAGGTTTCATATGATGCAAACATGTGAATTCAAAAGTGTGAGATCAGAATAAGAGTATAATTGTTGAGGGACTGCTAAGTAGAGTAGTATTTTATATTCAAAGCTTCAAAGGAACTAAAATTCAACACAAGGAAGGTGTAATTTTATCAGTTCACATTTTGGCTAAGTATCCATCTTTCTTTTGTATCTAATTTTGGTTGTGAGACTAATATGGATAGTGCATCTTGGTAATGAGCCCCTGTAATATACTATATATAGATATAATATATTGTGAGCTAGTGGTTTTTCCCTTTTTGGGTTTTCCATGTTAAAATCCTGGTGTTCATGTGTTATGTGATCTTGTGGGTGATTTATGCTTTCTTTCCTTATTTTTGTTAATATGTTTTGGTGATTGGATAAGCTGTGTTCAAAATTGTAATATAATAGTAATTTATCCCCCCCTATTATCTTAGTATTCTAGGTGTTCAACAATTGGTATTAGATCCAAATTCCTTTAGAAAATCCTAATAGCTTGAGGAAGATATTAGAATTTGAACACATGGTTAATAAAATATATCTTATTCCTCCAAAAGAAAGTTCTACAACTAAACACATAGAAGATGACTATTGGATTGAAAAAGAAGAACTTAAAGCAACCCTTTAATATCTTGACAAGGTTGAAAGTTAGAACAAGGGTTTGAAAGAAAACCCTCAGGAAGCAAATGAATGCATCAAAAAGTTGAAAGATCAAATCAAGAAGTTTAGAAAAAGACATAGGGAGGTCAATACATAGTTGAAGTAGGAAAAGGAAGACATCACCGGACTAAAACTGTAAATGGAAGAAAAAAATAGAATTGAGGAATATTTGAATGCATTGGTACTAAGCAAGATTGAAGAATTATTAAGACTTGAACAAGATGTGGAAAATCTCATATTAGATTTGGAAAAGGCAAGAATACATGAAGATAAATTCAAAACAAGTTCTACTATTCTTGATGAGCTAATTCCAAGATAGAAGCCATCTAAGGATAAAGGTGGTATAGGAATTGAAGAAGGACAAATTTCAAAGACAAATCTGACACCTAACAAAGTTGACAATCAAAAGAAGACTCAAGGCAATGGAAAAAAAATCAAAAATTAAAGAACCAATACTAGAAGACCTCCCATCAGACAACCAAATGCTCAAAGGTGCCCATATTTCAATGCTTTTTGTTTTTCATGCAATAAATTTGGACATAAGGCAATACAAGGTAGGGGTAGAATGAATCAAAATTTTGAATCCTTCTCCAAATAATGTTTTGCATGCAATAAATTTGGACATAGAGCTATGGAATGTAGAAGTTAGATGATGAATAGATATAATACTAGGAGAATGGCTCAATATTTTAGTGGTTACTACTATACATGTAATATGTTTGGATAAAAATCTAACCACTATAGATCAAGGAGGAATAGAATTTATAGAAGTGTTGTATGCTAATTTTGCAACAAGCCTAGACATATTTCAAGAGTTTGCAGAAGCAAAAATAGAAGACAATCTAATCTAGTAAAGAGGAATGAACCTATGAAGGAAGTTGATCCCACTGAGGTTAAGAAGGAAATGGACAAGATATGGAGAAAGAAAGAGGAATATAATAACAAAGATGAATTAGGAACTTCAAATGCATCTATGCATCCCTTTGGTGTAGATAATTCACTTGGAAATTAAACCTAGGCATGAGCTTAGGGGGAGCAATAACAAAAAATTATAATAGCCCCCTGGAAATATGAGGTGTTGAAATATGGCACAAAGATATATCATGGAAGATTAATTTCTAGAGCTCTAGAATAAATTTGCAGAAGAAAATATTACAATGTAATAATTTGTGAAGCATGGAAAGATGTTTGTCTACACCTTTTCTTTGGAACATTAAATTTTTGGTTTGAAGCATTTATTGTAGGGGTTAGGTGAAATTAGATAATTAAATATGTATGTACGAAGGAAAATTCATTTATCCCATGACTAAAGAAGAAACAAAGAAGAAAGAAGTGTGGAAAGGTTCAAAACATCATCCAAAAGTTAAACATCAAGAATATGGTTTTCCAAGCTACTTAAGAGGTATTTTTTCAAATTTTGCACATTCTTTTGTCTTCTGAAACAATTCTCTAAAAGAAATTTAAATATAATGGAATTACCAAAAGTAGTAGACAATTCACAAAGACCGCAACTAGTGCTTAAGAGGCATTCTACTAAAGTATTGTTGGATGATCCCTTGGGTGCATTCTCTTGCACTCCTATTGGGATTTAGCTATTAAAGATATTAAAACATATATTCATGGGAAAATTGAAGAGGTATATCTTGGCAGGTTATCCGTTCTATGGAAAAATGAGTTGGGAGAAAATGATGATGCCCTAAAACTTGAGTACAAAACCCTAAGTGACAATAGATTGGATGTCTAGCAAAAGTTTCTAAATTTTAAAAATCAAGAGAAGTATATAAAAATAGTACTAAGAAGAATTCATGACCAATCCATATGGATTGATGACCCTTACTCAATAACAAAGGAAGTAATCAAGGATGTAACTAGTTTGTGGTCTACCAAACTAGTTCTTAATCAGAAGACAATTGATACAAAGAATATAATGGAGAAAATAGGTGATACTCTTGAACAAAAGGAACTCATAGTGAACTCTATTACAAACCCAACTATTAGATTTTTAGTCGTACTTATTGATCAAACAATTTATTGGTTAAACAGTGTGACATTTTTCCCTCCTATTACATTTCACATGGACCTTGATATGATTGAAAGCAATGTTGACTACAACCTTTGTGATTTTCTCTGGAAGCAACTAATGGAGAACCTAAGATACATTAAGAAAAAGAAGAAGTGTACATTCCTATATGGAACCTTTGTCATTTTTATATTGCTCTACTTATTGAAAGAAGTACCAATGGTTGGACAAATAAACAAGACAAATCTGAAACCAATTACACATCAAATAGTAAAGTACATGAGAAACCTTGGAAGTTTGGATGCTTGGGAAGATGCCCTTGCAACATTATTTGGAGTATTTCAGAACAAGATGAATAAGAGAATGAGTATTCCCAAAGAAGTGGTGGAAATATATTCAAAAGGAATTACCTTTCTAGTCTCCACTGATTTTTGCGTTATTGAAGCCATCAAATCTAGGTCAGTTTGGATCTCAGAACTGGATTATGAAGTGTCAAAGGATGAAATAGTTAGCTATGTAGAAACCCTTTTTAGCAGTCCTAAAGATTTTGGTAGAACAAAGGTAAGTGCAGAGGCCTTTGATAGCTCTAAGAGAGTTGGTAAAAAGAGAAAAGTCATAGACATTCCTCTAATTTCTGGTAGAATCAAACAAGAAATTGTTGATATTGAAAGAGTTCATGATGCTCAACATGAGCATGAGATCAATGTCAGGAATACTGATGTATAAAGTTTGGATGAAGAAATAAAATCCCTACAAGAGGTAATCTCTAGTGCAAGCATTGATGTTTCATTATCTACTATGGAAAATCTCAATCTCTTGGTCAAATCCTTTAAAGAATATGTCTCTAGATTGAAAATTCAAATTGAAGCTAAAAATGAGACATGGCTTGTAAGAAGTAATCTAGTGAATATCTTAAGAAAATTTACAATATCACATCAAAAGGTTACAAAATTCTTGAGAGAAGTGTAAGACTTTGCGGAAGAATCAGGAAACATATTGTCATGCTCCATGAAATGGCCAAACATCACTCGAGATATATAGGATGACATTATTACAATTGAGACTGAGATAAATGTTGCCACATATTCTTATGATCTAGTGACATACAAGGATGATCAAACTTGGATCACTATAATGGAGCTTCATGAAAAAAAATTTACCCTATAGAGTCAAAGAGATGAAATGATCAAGAAAATTATGAAGTTAAGGAACTTATTAAAGACAAATTATATGCTAGTCTCAAGTGTTCTTGGCAGTACTAATAAGCTCTCAAAGATAAAATTTGATCCTAATACTCTGAAATAAGGAGAAGAAACTCTACTAGAACTCAAACTTCTATACATGACACTTACTATAGCAAAGAAATAGTGGGAAGAAGGAAAGTCTGAGTGGCAAGACACTTTTTAGAAGCTTCAATATTTTAAATCCTTAGGTTAACCATTTATCATGATTTAACAATTTTTTCATATTTTGATATATATATATAAGGACAAAAAACTTTGGGTTGAACTCCTAAGGGGGAGCTTTCAATTTTTTTGGCACACCCTTTTTCATTGATGTCATAGGGGGAGAGAAAAGAGAAAAGGGGACTAATAGTAATGAAGAGGCAAGATCTCCTATTCTTATTATGCATGTTGTCATCAATGACAAAGGGGGATATTGTTAGAAGTTTTAGAAGGTTGGAAACATTAGAATGAATTGCATTATACTGCTTGATTCAATGTTATCATTGGTGTCAACATTGTTATGATGAGCCTAGTATGATTTGGAAGTCTTATTGAAGATATGTGTACAAAATAAGATGGTTCGGTAAATATGGTTGTACAAGAAATTAGCTAAGTACTTCTACTGACTGTTTTGTGGTTCAATGCTCAATTTTTGGGTCCACACTCCTTTGCACTAAAATATATAGCTCTATTCTTTTAACCATGGTTTGAAGCCTATTAGATTCAAATAAAATCAAGATTTTGTGATGTTTTGTGAAATATCTTGGAAGTTATGCATGATAGAGTTTAGTTCTATGTATCATAGTCATTTCTCTATTTAGTATATTAGTGTGGAAGATTTCACATTTCTTTGAGAAGAATGTTTGTGTGTTTTGGTTCTAAAGTTAGACTTAACATTTTGATATTGGTTAAGTGTAAATTTGAAGAAAGATTGAATCTAGAAGTTGCTTGCATGGAGAAGTGTATGTATGTTTGATTTTTTTTGTGATTAAGTCTAATTCCTAGCTAACCTAATACATTATATATTTTGTGAAGATTAAATATATATTGTAGATGTTCGTAGAATCTATTTTAGGTCCATTCCAACATAAATTATGTATTAAAAATTTGATTTAAGCATGAGGATGTTCATTGAATTGAGCATGGATGTGACAATGCTATTTTGAATTGTTTATGGTCACATCTAATAAGGCTAACCGAATTTATGTATGCAGATGTAATTGGTTATTTATATGTGAGACAATTTTGAGTTGTCATGAGAATAAGAGAGGATAAGTGACACATCAAGTGTGAGAGGTCTCATATAATGTGAACATGTGAATTCAGAAGTGTGAGATTAGAATAAGGGAAAAATTGTTGAGCGACTGCTAAGAAAAGAAATATTTTATATTTAGAGCTTCAAAGGAATTGAAATTCAGCATTACGATGGTGTACTTTTATCAGTTCACATTTTGGCTAAGTAGACATATTTTTTTGTATCTAGTTATGGCTATGAGCCTTATAAGGACAATGTATCTTGTTAGTGAACCCCTGTAATATACTATATCTGGATATAATATATTGAGAGCTAATCCTCATTGTGTTTTTTCCCTTTTTGGGTTTTCCACGTAAAAATCCTAGTGTTCACGTGGTATGTGATATTGTGGGTGCTTTATGCTTTCTTTCCTTATTTTTGTTAATATTTTTTGGTGATTAGATAAGCTATGTTCAAAATTTTAATAGAATATTGATTCACCCTCCCACTCTTAGTATTTTGGGTGTTCAACATTTGTATACCTATCCCTCCCACCCTACCACTCCCTATCTCCCTCTTTCCTTCTTTATCTCCCTCCCTCTCTCCATCCATCTCTCCCTCCCACCCTACCACTCCTTATCTCCCTTCTTCCCCCTCTATATCCCTCCTTCCAACAAAACCTCTCTCTAGATACCCCTCCCTTTCTCCCTAACTCTCTATATATCCCTCTACTTCCCTCTTTCTCTCTCCCTCTATCCCTCCAACCCTACCACTCCCTACCTCCCTCCCCTATTTATCTCCCTCCCACCCTAGCACTCCCTACATCAATACTTCCCTATTTATCTCCCTCCCTCTATCCCTCAATAATTAATGTATTTGTTTGAGTTGGGATAATAGGAAGCAACAATTATCGTAAAGTGCAATGGAAGAGGAAATCGAGGCAAGTAGGGAGAAATATAGAGTAAGGAAGAGGGTGGAAAGAAAAGTTATGTCAAATTCCCTTCAAGGAGAAGGCTCCTCTTAACCTTTAAATGAAATTTAAAGTGAGCTTTATATTGAATTTGAAAATATTGAACAAGAAATTGAAATTGAAACTTTAGAACATGAAATTGAGAAACAAAATGTTGAACATGAAATTGAAATTGAAAATTTTCAAAATGCAATTGTAAATATTGAGCATGAAACTAAAAAAATCAAAATGTTTAACACGAAATACATGAAAATTTTCTTAACCAATATGGATATACAACCCACAAAGTTGAAAACATATTTCATAATCCACTCTTTCATAGCATTGATGAAATCGATAAGACCAAAGAAACATTGGATCTCAATGTATCTCCAAATTACATAAGAAGAGAGGATCTTTGTAATGAATAAAATGAAATCCTAAATCCATCTATTTGTAATGAAACCAATAAAAATGCTCAACATTCAAGAACCCCAAAATGGTTACTTCAAATAGATGAGATCATAATAGATAAACTTGATGGAAAAAGGTCATCACAAATAGTTTGGTTGTGGGCTACCCAAATGTTCAATCAATAATTTTCCAATAAGATATTAAACAAATAATGTCAATTTTTTGTACAAATGCTAATGTCTTACAAAATGAGACCATTATTAAAGAAATTGAAGATTTTTGTAAATAAGAAGTCTGATCGAAATAATATTATTGTTAAAAATATTTTTAATACACTCAATTCTATTGGAAAGAATGGTAAGGAAAAATTTAAGACAGTTTCTCATAGAATAATAACATCTAAATATGTTGCATTGGTGGTTGTCGTTACACCAAAAGATCAACTTGTTAATGCTCGATACAACTACCAGATTTATACAAGATCCATAGGAGGAAATCATGTCACAAACCCAAGTGCCACATTGCACAAGGAAGACCAAGGGACACACCATCTTGCAATAATCCCTGCCCAGTACAAGCAAGGGGTTTGAACCCGTGACATCAACTATGATACCAATTGTTGCATTGGTGGTTGTCACTGCACCAAAATATCAATTTGTTAATGCTTGATACAACCATGAGATTTATACAAGATTGAGGGAGGTAGTTAAGCCATGTCACAAACCCAAGAATCATTTTGCACAAGGAAGACTAAGGGACACACCATCTTGCAACACTTTAGTAAGTAATCAATTAAGAAAGGATCGATTGTTGAGGAAAACATGTGTTGACTTAAGGCTAAATCATAAAACATTGTCAAAATCACTAGCAATTTAAGATCATGACTAGATAGTCCTCTTCAAAATGATACTTGGGTTTTTAGTGGTAGGATTCCATGAGTTGATAAGAAGATAACTAATACTGCAAAGAATGAAATTCAACAATTTTTTCACTCTAACTCTATAGTATCACCAAATTTAAAAGATGTTTTAAAATTAAAAATTGGTGATCGAGACTGCACACCACATCCTAAACATTCCTTAGAACATAGCCAAACAACATTGTACAAACTATTTTGTGAAATACATCAAAATTTAAAAATCTCAAAAAGGAAATTTGAATCTTGTAAGTCATTTTATGTTTTTCCTCTTAAAATACATGATACATGTTGTAAATACCAGGTGGAGTTTTTTGTGTATCATGAACTATTATGCAATATTCATTCTACTTTGAATACTAATGAAATGCTACAAGAGTGTGATGCAATGCAACTACCAAGGTCATCAAGGGACTTATTATATTTATTTATATGTGCTAGAGATCATGGTTGCATTTTCTATAGCAATGATTATTTAAATGAAAAATATTTGCAATGTAGTGGGTTATCAAAGCATGATTTTGGAAACAAAATGGTTCAGAAGATGAGATTTGACATAGTGAAATACAATTTGAAGAGTGGAGGTGAAGGTTCCACATGCAATTTGATTACAAGAGAGGTAAGTATTGCTGATTTTATTTCTAATTTTAAGAAAATTTCTTTTACAGGTATGCAAGACACAACTATAGGACCTACATGGTTATACAAATAATTTAGGATGTGTAAGGATTTTTATCAATTGGAACTATCATCTCTATAGTTGATTTCACAAAAAACTACACATTGCAACCATAAAATCAAGTCCAATCTCAATATTACAATTCAATTTAGGTTGAATTTTTTGTTCACATCACATACAAGCATGCCCCTAATAGTACATAAGAGAACTAGAAGATATTCAAGGAGTACCATTTTTACATGAGTGATGGTCTATCTCATTCATCAAAGTATGTGCAATATGGTTTTAGAAAAATTTGAGTTCTTGCAAGAAAAATATATTACAATGGTTCAACATCTCATATGGTCAAATAATTGCATTGGTCAATTCAAGAATGCTCGTATGATTTATTGGTTGAATAGAATGCATGCAGAGAGGTTTATACCTCATATATGGAGATTTTTGAAGGTAGAAATGGAAAAGGGGAGCATGATGTAGTAGGTGCATGTATAAAAATGGCTCTAGTTAAAGAATAACTAAAGATTAGAGGTAGTGGTGCATTCATGTAAGTAAAATTGCAGCAATCTAATGATAATTTTCACATAATCCAAAATAGAAATTTATGCAAATAAGTACTCAAAATCTATATCCATGAGAATAGACAACATACCCATCAAATATGACAAAATATATACCCTGGGAAAACCCTCAAGAGGGAAAGAATCAGCCTCCAAAAGCATCCATAATCCATCATATTAATCAACAATAAAGTCATACAAGAGTTACAATGAACACCTCTAAAGCATCAAGCCTCTCAATACATCCTCATGTGTCCAAGAATGAATCCATACATCCCATGCCATGCTTCATAATTGCACTCCTAAAAAAGACTCAATAATGACAGACAACTCACTCAACCAATCTAAACCACTACACACATGTCTTTTCTTTTATATACACAATCTCACAAAAAAGACAACTAGTGTTAAGGTAAAATTGTGTACCACAAAACCAAGTGAATACAAAAACACTAACCCCTTATTTAATATTGGGTACTAAGACTTCACTTTATTTAATATTTCCCCAATATCAAATTATTATCACATGTCTCCCACACAATAAATAATAATACAATGTTGCAATACAACATCAAGTGGTCCCCAAATAATTACCTAGTGTGATTAACCACACCACCTAGGTGCATCACAACTAAATAATTATTTAATTACAACATTCTAATAAATCATTTTATGTAATTATGTACAACACCATATCCTAACAATTTGTTGATGTAAGTTAAATTTTTGAGTGATGTAACTATGCATTGTCACAAGGAGGGGCACTTGATTTAGAAGTGTGTAGGTTCTTTTGGTTGGTTGATGAAGATAAAATGGGAGAGAGATTGAATTTTTATATAATCAATAATCATCAAGTATGCATTCATTTTGAAGCTTAGATGCAAGTACATGGACTATTTGGACATGATATTTAGTTTACTTTTGTTAGATTTATATCAAATATGAGTGGGATAGTTGTGAGTCAAGTGAGTGAGTAATTACATGGATTCCACAATATCTAACCCCTTTATATGAATCTCATTAATTTTTACTTGGTGAAATGGAAGCTTCATTTGACTATGACCATATTTTAGACCTTGTAAAATTAGGAAATGTTTATACAATTGTTGAACCACATGGGAATGAAGAGATATCATACTATTGGTTGGTATGATGTGTTCAAGGAAAACAAATCTAACACAACCTATGACATATGATGATGAATTCACATATCCTACATGATCAGTTGTTATTGTTGGAACTTGGTTGCAATCATATATGATTAGAAAGAATGAAATCCCTACATTTAAGGAATTTGAGAAGCAAAAATCCATACTCATGTATTCACACCTAGTTGTAGCAATGAATATTAATTTATTGAAGCATCATGCAAAACCAACAAAAAAATAACTATGGACGATTATTATTGCTATTAATAAAGAAATATTGGAAACTTTGAAGATACGAGATGACCCCTTAGGCACACTTAAGTAGAAGATATATTTTTTGTATGGGACAGGTATGATATTGTTTATCTTATTTAGATTCATGCTATTTCTATGTGTTGGATTAAAAATTAATTATTTTTTTTCATAACAATCAACTGGTATATAAAAATGTATGTTTTTTGGATAACAAAAGGTATATTTTCAAGTGATTCAGATCAATACATCCACAATTGTGTTATTATTACAATGAGGTAATTATGGTAATGCATTGACATAGAATTCATAAGTAGTGATTCTTAATCCTACATCATGTTTGGTTTAAGATAATGTTCAGTTCAAACTTTGTCGTTCATATTTCTTATGCTCATACATTTTTCTATATTTATATATAGGTGTAATACACTCAAGTTTGGAGCACAATGAGGCTACAATGGAAATAAATCCATCATGGTTGAGTTTCAAATAGGTTTCAAGATTGAATTTCTTAACAATTCAGTTGTTTATATATGTAGGGTTTTTTCCAGAACAAAGGTATATTTTAAAGTAATTTAGATCAATACATCCATGGTTGTGTTATGAGTATAATGAGGTAATGATGGCAATGCATCAACATAGAATTAATAAGTAGTGATTCTTAATATTGCATCATATTTGGTTTGAGAGAACGTTCAGTTCAAACTTTGCAGTTCATGTTTCTTATGCTCAATAATTTTTATATATTTATATGTAGGTCTACTACACTCAAGTTTGAAGCATGAGAAGATTACAATTACAATAAATTCACCATTTTTGAGTTTCAAATGTTTCTTCAAGATTTATTTTCTTAACAATTCACTTGTTTATATGTGTAGTATTTTTGGAGAATTTGAAGTAGATGAAATGCTATTGAGATCAATAGTTATAACTTTTACAATGGTCACATATCATTCAAAATGTGACATCCACATGTAATTCTTAAGTAGCGATTCATAATCTTTCATCACATTTGGTTTGAGAGAATGTTCAATTAAAAATTTCTAGTTCATGTTGCTTATGCTTAATAATTTGTGTATATTTATATGCAAGTCTACTACACTCAAGTTTGGAGCACGACAAGGTTACAATGATAATAGATCCACCATATAATTCTTAAGGTGACATCTATCATAGAATTATAAATAGTTATTCTTAATGTTGCATCATATTTAGTTTCTAATTCATGTTGCGTATGCACAATAATTTGTCTATATTTATATGCAGGTCTATTTTTTTTTAGAGAAGTGAGTGAGGATGAGTGGCTTCTACAAGGGCAATGAAAGGGACCACCTTAGGCTAGTAGAGATGAGACTGGCATGTATCCATAGAGAGGGAAATATGATATGCATAAAATTTATACATTTTAGGGTGGCAAAGATGAGAATGATATGTAGCCATGGAGAGGGAAATATGATATGCATAAAATTTGCACACTTTACGGTGGTAGAGATGAGAATGGAATGTAGCCATAGAGATAAATGTTATATGCATACAATTTGTACACCTTAGGGTGGTGCTTTGATGTATTTTTACATGAGGACATGGAAAATATGATATGAATGTTATTAGCTATATTGACATGTTGGATGCGATGTTTTATGTGTGTGCTAAGAATGCACATGGTATGTAGTTATATTAAGGATAGATATGATGTTTTATGTGTATGCTAACAATGCACATGGTATGTAACTATATTTATTATATATGGATGGTCATAGGTAAATAATTTCATGATGTATGCATGTATGTTCATGAATCTCAAGTGTAATATCACGTGTATGTATGTGTGTTCATGAATGACAAGTGTAATATCATGTGTATGTATGTATGTTCATGAATGTCAAGTGTATTCTTGTTCATGTGTAAGTATCTCATGTGTATGCTCAAAAGGCTCATAAGAGACTATGTCAGAATAGTGCACTCTAACTTGATCGGGTGACTTGGAGACAAATAAAGCCCTTCCCTAGAATTTAGCTACCCACTTGGATATTTTGGTGCAATCAGTTTTGGTCCAAAAAGTACAAAAAAGTTATGCTTCTTTACAAATTTGCATTGCTCTCTACTAACACTTTTTTCATGTTTCCATTCAATGATGGCATGGCCAAATGGTGTTGAGTTGACCAAATATGAGAGAGGTTTATGTGGAGAGATTCCATATGGACTTGTACATGTAGATAAAATATTTTTAGGTGCCATGAGCTCTAAGAACCACTCCATGATAGTTTGGCAGGTTTTTTCTCTTAGGGCTCTTACGAGACTATGTTGAATAGTGCACTTTGAAATGATCAAGTGACTTGGAGAAAAAACAAAAAAACTTCCATATCATTTAGCTGCCCACTTGGATGTGTTGGCATAATCGTTTTTGTTTAGAAAGAACAAAAAAAAAATATGCTTCTTTCCAAATTTGTACTAGTCTCTACTAACATTTTTTGCAAGTTTCCATTCAATGATGGCATGGGAAAATGGTGTTGAGTTGACCGAAAATGAGAGAGGTTTATGTGGAGGGATGCCATATGGGCTTGTATGTGTAGAAAAAACATTGTTATGTTCCACAAGCTTTGATAACCACTCTGTCACAGTTTGATAGTTCTTTTCTCTTAGGGATCTTAAGAGACTACATCATAATAGTACACTCTAAAATGATCAGGTAACTTAGAGAAAAAACAAATCCCTTACCTAGAATTTAGTTTCCCACTTGGATTTTTTGGTGTAATCAATTTTGGTCTAGGAAGCACAAAACAAAAATATGCTTCTTTCCAAATTTGCATTTCTCTCTACTAACACTTTTTGCAAGTTTCCATTCAATGATGAAATGGAAAAATGGTGTTGAGTTGACCAAAAAAGAGACTTTTATGTGGATGGATTCCATATGGACTTGTATGTGCAAAAAAAAACATTGTTAGGTGCCACGAGCTCCAAGAACCACTCTGTCATAGTTTGGTAATCTTTTTTCTCTTAGGGCTCTTAAGAGACTATGTCCAAATACTGCACTCCATAATGATTCAGTGACTTAGAGAATAAACAAATCCCTTGAATAGAATGTAGCTACCCACTTGGACGTGTTGGTGCAATTGGTTTTGGTCTAGGAAGCACAAAACAAAAAATATGCTTCTTTCCAAATTTGCACTACTCTCTACTAACACTTTTTGTAAGTTTCCATTCAATCATGACATGGCCAAATGGTGTTGAGTTGACCAAAAATGAGAGATTTTTATGTGGAGGAATGCCATATGGACTTGTACATGTAGAAAAAACATTGTTAGGTGCCAAGAGCTTTGAGAACCACTTCCTCATAATTTGGTAGGTTTTTTCTCTTAGGGATCTTAAGAGACTACGTAAGAATAGTGCACTCTGAAATGATCATGTGACTTAAAGAATAAATAGAGCCCTTCCCTAGAATATATCTTCCCACTTGGACATGTTGGCACTATCAATTTTGGTCCAGGAAGAATAAAAAAATGATTCTTTCCAAATTTTCTCTATTCTCTACTAACACTTTTTTGCAAGTTTTCATTCAATGATGACATGGACAAATGGTGTTGAGTTGACCAAAAATGAGACAGGATTATGTGGAGGGATGGAATATATACTTGTAAATGTAGAAAAAATATTGTTAGGTTCCATGAGCTCTGAGAACCATTTTTTCATAGTTTGGAAGTTTTTTGCTCTCAGGGCTCTTAAGAGACTACGTCAAAATAATGCACTAAAAAATGATCAGGTGACTTGGAGAATGAATAGGGCCTTTTCCTCACATTTAGCTACCCACTTGGACATGTTGGAATAGTCGATTTTGGTCTAGGACACACAAAAGAAAAATGTGCTTATTTCAAAATTTGCACTGCTATCTACTAACACTTTTTGCATGTTTCGATTCTAAGCTGGCATGGCCAAATGGTGTTGAGTTGACCAAAAAAGACAAAGGTGTATATGTAGGGATTCCATATGGACTTATACATGTAGAAAAATCATTGTTAGGTGACATGAGCTTTGAGAACCACTCCATCATAGTTTGGCATTTTTTTTCTCTTAGGGCTCTTAAGAGACTACATTGGAATAGTGCACTCTAAAATGATCAGGTGACTTGGAGAACAAAAAAATCCCTTCCCTAGAATTTAGCTACCCACTTGGACATGTTGGTGCAGTTGGTTTTAGTCTAGGATGCACAAAACAAAAAATATGCTTATGAAACATAGAAAAAGGGGTGGACACTAAGAATGATGGTTGAAAATGGGAATGTGTGATGGGGGACCTATGTCCAAAGCAAAAGGGGGTGTCCACCTAATCAAAAATCCACCTTTTCCATGTTCATTAGGAAGAGAGATAGTGCCAAAAATTATTAGAATTGAATTACAACCCTTAAGGTGAGTCAAACATAGGTTATTAGGCACTATGTTGCCTCAACTTCCTTATGATAGAAAAGTGATAGACATGTCTAAACAACAGTTTTGGGAGAAGAATAAAACTACATTAAAAATAAAATATATAGATCTACCACTTGGAATGCAAAGTATTATGATAACACTATCAAAAACAAAAATCAATTGGCAGATCTAAGAAGGTTAAGATGTTATGTACCCAACTCCAAAAGTGTTTCAAAGTGTCTTTCTAGGATTCATTTGCCCAAGCGAATTTCTTTGTACAGGGTTTTGAAAATTATTTTTGCATTCCTCTGATTTCAAATTTAAGGCTCTAATTTCTCTATGTTTGACTATCGAAAGGTCAAAAATAAATTTTGTAGGTAAGTTTCCATGTCTTGACAACTTTGAAAAATTGCACTTTTGATCTAGTTTCAATTCTTCACCTACAAATATACACATACAAAGAGAGGAGAAATATTTTTTTTTTTGGTGGATAAGGGTTTCCCTTGGTCAAACCCTAGTTTGGTAATTAAACCTTGATAAAGAAATAATGAATGAACAAAGCTTGTTACAACTCACCAAACCCTTCAATGGATGCCCTTAGAGGACTGAAGTCTAACACATCTCTCTAAGGATTGCATCTTGTGTGAAATTTCTTGATTGATGATGGATCTTGATGTTTGAATTGATGCTTGAAACTTGAAACCTACATCACAATGTTAGCTCCAAAAACATGCATGAACACACATAAATCTTGACATCATGATAGGATCTTGAATGCTACAATAAATGATTGATAAATATTCTCTCCAATTCTCTTGACAATAATATTTTCTCTTGGGATTGATCTCATAAAGCTCTTAGCCTCTTTTGATTTGGTAAAATAACCTTGTATTTATAGGTGTTTTCTTAATTTCTTGGCAATTAAACACCACAAGCCAACCTTTGCAATTTGAATTTAGATCATTAAAATGCCACAAAAACATATTAAAAAATGGATCCTGAGAATTAAGGGGGATCCATTCACCCTTGGGAAAATGGTTCCTAGTCCCTAAAGTATGGACACACATTTTCCAAGATGTGTAATTAAGTGTAGGAATTGATTAAATATGGGTTCCCATTTCAAAAAATGAAATTAATTAGGCTTGTGAATTTTTGAATGCATAATTGGGTCAATTATAGGCTTAATTAAGTCCAATTAATTAAGGGGATGCAAACATAGTGTGAAAATGTAAAGGTTTACATTTTTCTACACTACATTTAGCGCCCACTTTAGTGAGAGTATGAACTTGCACTCAGAATCACATTAAAGTAGAAAAATAAGTCAAGAGAGGTATAATTGTATAAGTTTTGGAAAGATAAGATGACAAAGGTAAAGGAGGGTGATCACGCCCCCAATATCTAGGATCTCATGGAAAACTAACAAAGGCACAAAATTACACATGCCTATGTTTGATATGTAGCAACAAGACAAGATGCACAATCATACAATCTTAAAATTAATGAAAAAATAAAGGAAGGATGGACTAGCCATGGTTGTGTCCATAAAATGTGTTCATACGTGAAAATATGTTGTTCACTATGTGAACAAAATATACTCATGAGGGCTAGTAAAATCTAGTGTCCACTAGGTGAGCCCCAAGAAAGTAAGAAACACACACTAGGTTGGTATGCACCCACAAAAAGTGTGGTTGATAGGAAATTCATGCCAGGTCTACAGGATCCCATACATAAACCATACCAAAATTTATACCTCCTGATAAATTTGATAAGGCACCACACAAATATGGTAAAACTTCCACAAGGCTAGCAAGTTGCATTATGCTAGACACTCGTGAGAAACAAAAAGGCACCACTACCAAGAAAGTTGTGTTATGCTTGGTGGCCATGAGAATGTTTTAAATGTAATAGGATAGGATAGTCAAAGGGATTTTTCTTAATGCATGAAAGGTCACACCTTAGGGAAAATCATGCTTGACATCACCACCAAGAGAGGACAAGTCAAGGAATAAAGGATTCACATCTTAGGGAATCTATGCCATAGAATTACCACTAAGAGAAATTTCATATGCCAAGAAAGGTCACACTCTTGAAGGACATCAAATCCAATTTCACCAAGAAGAATACATGTCACATGAATTAAGAAGATCACGCTTTGAAGGGAATATGCAAACAATGAGCAGGGAAATGTATGCTCCCACTTTAAATAAATTTCTAAACAACATGCTATGAGAAATTACTTCAACATGGAAAAATGATAAAAGCCAATACATGAGAGCTTTATTTGGAAATCCCTATGCAAAATATATGTTTCCAAGTAGAGCTACGTCATGGAAATGAGATTTCCCCCATATGCAATCCTAAGACTACACATAAGGGATCCATAGATATAGGGTCAATGTTATGTATTTGTTATAGTGTTATAATCGAGCTTCGAACCATCATCGTTCCCCAAATAACTCATGGAATAATGAACACAAAGGAAGAATGACACATAGAGAGTGAAAACAAAGGAAATTTTTTGGGTCAACATGGAAGAGATCTAAATGTCTCAACGCCTTGTTTCATCCCCAAAAGGAAAAAAAAAAGGCACAAGAAAGATAAAGGTTTATGACATATAGAATAATTCCACACAATATTTTCTTCCTTTGTATCCTTGTATCAATGGAGTGATGAGGGTCATCCAAAGTAGGATCACAAGCATAGAAAGACATGCTAAGCAACACAATATGGGGGATCACATTATACACATGAAATAATAAAAAACATAAAAGGAATACAAAGAAAATATTAGTATGGCACATGCGAGTCAACCTATAGCAATTCATCCACATCCCAATCGTGTTCATCATAGGCGGAAGGCAGACAACTAGCCAAAGGGACAACAAGTTTCATACTAGGAGCATCACTAGGGTCAGCATGCGGTGAGTCACTCTTTTAGGAGGATCGTCACGATCGTTATCATCTAAGCTCATGGAAGAGGAAAATAATAAATTCAGCTCATTATGCACTTCCTCATCAATCTTAGCAATCTCTTCATCATCATCCAAGTTAATAATAGTAGGAGGCCTAATAAAATATCTATAGAAGTTTCATGTTTTTATTATGGTGAAGTTGGAGAATCATCGTGTATTGTTTCAGTTGGTGTTTGATCTTGGTTTTTGTTTTATAAATTTTCAATGAACATTCTTTGAAGATTAGCATCAGGAATCTTAATATTGACTTGTATGTAAAGCAATTGGTATCATGCTATAAAATATGTTATATTTTCATCATCCCTTTATTTACACTTCATTAAACCAGCTAGGGTCATTTTGGGACCAATTTGCACTTGGAAATGGTTAAGAAAGGCATCAAGAAGTTCATTGAATGAAATAATTGAGTTATTCGGTAAAGAGAAAAATTATTTCAAGGTTGTGTCTTTCAAAGACCTAGGGAAAATTTTAGCCAAGAGTTTATCTTTGAAGATGAAGTCGCTACATAAGCAGTTATATGTTGAGAAATGGTTGCTAGGATCTCTTTTACCATCATATTTCTCAAATCTAGGAATCTCTCTACCTTGTAGCATTTTTTCTTTCATTATCTCCAATGATAATGGGTTTGTTTTGACATATTGTGAAGGTTGGCCATTTTGATTTTTGTTCAATGTGGAAATTTTTGGTTGGAGGTATGAAACATTTTGCAAAACTTGGTTAAGGATGAAATCATTGATTTTTTTTGAGATGGAGGTGAATAAGGTGAAGGTATATATGTATTTGTAGGACAAGTGAATTGAAATTTTTTGAGAGGTGATGGGTTAGGAGATATGAGATTTTGAATTCAAAAAGTTAAAATGATTCCAAGTGGAAATACCTAAATTTGTATTGATATTTCTAGTTGGTTTCCTTGATGTATTAATAGTTGGATGAGTGTATGTAGGAATAGAGGCCATAGTTGTAGGAGGAGGAATCTGATTTCCACCTTGACTTTGAGTCTACCCCAAATTTTGAGCACAACTAGAGCCATTGTAGGAACATGATTATCAATGATATGAGCTAGGATACACACAATTTATATTCCTTGTTCATTGTCAAGCATATTCCTAATGTTATCTATAACAAGAACTATAGTACCAACAATGTATTCAAAACTCACAAACTGGTGAATTTTTTCTAAGGCTTCATCCATTTGTTTTAGTTTCTCTTGAGGTAAATTAGCAACCATTGTTTCAACATAAATCACATTGGTTGTTGATAAACTAGTCATGGGAAATGTGGTATCGAAGCTATGATCCATAACGGGTTCACTAGTGTCAACACTATGAGTGAAAGAGTTAGAAAACTAAAGATCCATAATGAATGTACTAGCATGAGATGGCATGAGTCTCAAACTATGTCTCACTAAAGTATTGGTAATAGGACACCAGGTTGTGAAGCTCATACATGTTTCACCAAACCAAAAGTGCACCCAAAATGGAGAAAAGGCACTATGAAAATGTAATAAGCACCCAAAAGTATGAATCACAATGCAAGTATGTAAAAATATTTTGCAATTTTTAGATTTGAAACATGACAATTTACTATTTATGCTATGCATAAAATTTAAAATGACATCTTTTTAATTCCAATTCTGATTTCAAACAATACACTTGATTTGACCAATTAAACTTAATGCAAGAAAGTACAAAATTTTCTATTTTTTGAAACAAAAACATAGATCTGATAGCAAAATAAAATGAAGCAAACAAAGACAAAATAATGCCTAGAAATTTGAAAAAGCACCTATACAAGGACGGGTTCACCCAAGGGTGAATGGGTCCTTGTACAAAGGTTTAAAAAATGGAAAATACAAATTCTGAGTTATTGTTTGTGTTCTTTGTTGTAGGTTGTAGATCATGAATTCTATGACAGATTTTTCTAGTTTCAAGTGCCTTAATTCAAGTGAAAATAGTGAACAAAGTGATAAAAATTTCCATGCAATTTGAATTGAAATTTGAATCTAAATGACTGAAATACACTCTTGATGCAACTACAATGCAATATGTATGCAAAATTTATGAATTTAGATGATGTAAACATGAAAAATTAAATCCTAAATATAATGTAAACACAGTAATACAAACCTAGATCTATGGTTTTGAATGTATCCAAATCATAATTTAGGATGTACAATGTCGATTTCACGAAAAAAAAAACATAGGAAAAGGGGTGGAGACCTAGAATGGTGGTTGAGAATGAGAATGTGTGATGGAGGACCTATGTCCAAAGCAAATCGGGGTGTCCACCTAATCACAAATCCACCTTTTCCATGTTCATTAGGAAGAGGGATAATGCCATAATGATTAGAATTGACTTAGAACCCTCAAGGTGAGTCAACCTTAGGTTTTTGGGCACTATGTTTCCTCACCTTCCTTATGATAGAAATGTGATAAAAATGACTAAACAATAGTTTTGGGAGAAGAATAAAAGTGCATTAACAATAAAATATATGAGATCTACCACTTGGAATGTAAAGTATTATGATAACAATATCAGAAACAACAATCAACCAATCAAGGACTAAAGGTGGTGTGAAGGGTAAGAATGTGGTTCCAAAACAATTAAAGTTTGCAGTGGATAATGCTATTGATATTGATGATTCCCCTATTTGGTAGACTTCGCGTCTAGTGGAGGGTGTTGAGGAGTTGGGCAGTGAGGAGGCCTCAGGTGAGAGGATTGTACGATAGGATTAAGGTGTGAACCTAGATCTTGGCAAGCTGGAGCCTTTAAATGTTAATCCTCTTTTTGAGGATTTTTCTTATCTTAATGATGATAATACTACCATGTATGAGTTGTTGGATTTGGCTCAGTCAGGTGCTACATGCACCTTTAAAATTTCTAAATGGGTGTTGTAGGAATTTAACAATGTTAACATTAAAATTAGAGGCTTGAAGGAGAACATGTCTAACTAGCCAAAGGAATCTTCATCAGACCTACTTATTGACAGGTTGGTGCATTTGGAATGCTCATTTTTTGATTTCAAAGCCCAGTGTGAAAGTCACCTTGGTGAAATTGAGGAAAATATTAAGGAAACAAATGAGGATATATAGAAATTACTATAGGTTATTCATAGTTCTATAAAGAACAATGCAGATTCTCTTAAAGTTCTATTTGTAAATATCAGTCATATTTGGGAGGATCAAACGTACTTTGTAGACATGCTTGAGAAGGATCAGACCTCAAAGGGGAAGGGGAAGAAGACTGTCAAAAAGGAGGCTAAAGGCCCAAGCACTAGAACAAAGGCGAGCCTTAGGAAGATGTTTGAAGAAAAAAAACAAGATTTAATGGACATGGTTAACCTACACTGCAATCAGGAGATTAAGGTGCCCAATACCTTGAAGTATATGAAGTGATTTATGTGTCTTTGTATTTTTTTTTTTGTTTCTTATTTATTGTTGTTGGGTCGTTGTTTTTGGCTATTTTTTGAATTTTGCTTGTTGCTTAAGCTTTAATGTTTTTATCTTTCTTAGTACAATTTTGTTGTAATGTGATGTAAAGGGTTTTGGGTCCCTTCAAAACCTATTTTTTCCATATAATCAAAAAAATCAACCAAAAAATATGAGAAGGTTAAGATGTTATGTACTCGGCTCCAAAAGTGTTACAAAGTGTCCTGCTAGGACTCATTTTCCCAAGCAAATATGTCTTTGTAAAGGGTTTTGAAAATTATTTTTGCAGTCCTATGATGTCAGATCTAAGGCTCTAATTTCTCAAGGTTTGATTGTCAAAAGGCCAAAACTAAATTTTGTAGTTGAGTTTTTGTGTCTTGACAACTTTGTTGACAAATTTGACAACTTTGCAAAATTACACTTTTGATCTAGTTTCAATTCTTCTTCACCTCCAATCTGTACATACAAAGAGGAGATTTTTTTTATTTTTGGTGGATAAGGGTTTTCCTTTGTCAAACCCTAGTTTGGTAATTAAACCTTAATAAACAAATAATGATATAATGAAGGAAATGATGAATGAACAAAGCTTGTTACAACTCACCAAACCCTTTAATGGTTTATGTAGACATCCAAATTTGACCACTTATATTGGGTCAAATTTACCCTATTCATCTAATTCATCTATGTTAATTAAATGACCTATTTAATTAATATTACCCCTTCCCCTAAGGTTTCTAAAATTATTTAATTAAATACTTTACCCTTTACCATTTCCTCTCTAAATTAAATAAATGCATCAATTTATTTAATTTAGTCAATTATCCTCTTCAATTTTAAATTCATTCTTTCTCTCTCTCTGTCCCATCCTCCATAACCTTTTCACTAGTCTAGATTAATCTAATTAATCCTTGACTAAGATGTGCATATCCTTAATCGGGATTAATGTCACATTCTCCATATTTAGCCACTTGCCTCTAATCTTCATTAATTTTCTTAATCACCTGTTTGCACAACCTTAATCTTAATCACTTACCTTTTTTGGCATGTCCTTAAGTCAACCTATCATGGTACTTACCTTATTAGGTTTGACCTCTTCCCCATATGAATTAAAAATTCACATTTATTCCCCCCATGTATTTCTCTTCCCCATGACCTCTCATAGGTCACATCAAGTACATGGGACAAGGACTTCCTTTAGGAGGACCTTGTCTTATCCATTGGGTTCTTCTAAGAATGTGAATTAAAAATTCACTTTTATTTCTCCAACACCCTCTCCAATCCCCATGGTGACAAGAGTGGAATTTCTAAAAGTCCTCACTTGTCACTTTCATCCCCACTTGGGGACAAGGAATTAATTTTTGAGATCCTCTCCAATCCCAAGGTATTTGCAAGTACCTTGGGACCACATGGCCTTTTCCATGTCACCTTGTCCTTCTTCCATATCACCCTCCAGATGGAAAGATGTGAGGCCTTGAGATTCCTCAACTCACCACAACCCTTCATCTTGTCCATGGTGGCTCAATCTTAGCCGTCCATTTTTCTTTAAATTGAGGGCCTTGGCCTCAAGTAAAGAAGGTTAAAAGGTTAGAGTTTGGAGATTATTGCATTCAAGCATTCAAAGCCATTATTGCATCCATTAGAGTATCTCACCTACCATCTTCCATCACTCAACCACCTCCATTATTGTATGAATTTTATCATCAAGGAGCATATATCAAAACACTATCAAGGGCCAACCCAATCAATAATTTATGAAAGCAACAAGGTATATCATTTTTATGTTGTTTTTATTGTTGTTTACTTAGATTCAACTAGGCCTAATCATTGAGGTGTTGTTTGTGTTTGTTTTGTTGCATTTCTTTTAGTTTTGCATTTTAGACTTAGTTAAAACACCTACACACATTTATGGCACACCCGGTGGGACCCACATCACGGGTCTCTTCTTTCGCATTCTTTGTTTATTGACATTTTGCAGGTTTAGGAACACAAAGGCGACCTTGCCAAGCACGTAGAGGTGACTCCACCCAAAAAGGGGTGATCCTGCCCACAAATAGGTGATCTCACCCACAAACAGGCGATCCCGCCCACAAAGGGGCGACCCCGCCCAAAGAGCCAGTTGTGCCCAAAACAAAGGGGAGACCCCACCCAAAGAGCCAAATGTGCCCAAAACACAGAGGTAGCCCCGCCTAGAACAAAGGTAAATCGGGTGAACAAAGGGTTAATATTTCATTTCAAAGTTCAAATTCATGTTGTTTTTCTTTACTACCGACTTGCTAATGTGTCTTTCTTCATAAGTGTTGTTTTCACTAACATTTTTGTAGTTTTTTAATGATTGTAGAAGACCAAAAACAATAAAACTACAAAAACATTTGTTATAGGTGGAGAAAAATTGCTTTCTCTAGTTAGTTGCTTGTGATTTTTATCTTAACTAGGCACATAGATTTAATTAAAAGGGGTCAAAGAACTGTTTTGTCATGCTTGCAAGTGGACTATTGAAGTATCCAATCCCCTTGCACCATTTGGCAATCCTAGGTGATGAGAAATCGTAGTCCACTTAGTCCTTTTTGTCCCCTTTTTATTTTCTTAGTAGGAATTGCCTAAGATTTCATCATCTAGGGGATGATTCCAACCACGCATTGTCGATGGGTTATATAAAGAGGGGAGAGTGAAAGTTGTACCTCAATCCAGTCACGTCATGTCTAGTGGAGTGTTGAAGCTAGGGTGATACCTAGATAAGACGTGAAGATTTGGTCTGAGCTCCCAATATCTCGCTGGTTGCTCCTGACTCATGCTTGTAGAGGGATTATGTTCATGGTTATGCCCCATGTACCGTGTGTATATTAGGGATGCCCTTAGTTGTCTTGTTCAACCTAGATAGAGGATCATGTTGACCATACCCTCGATGCTAAACTTAGGCTTGTGCTGTTTGAACTATCTTCTTGTGTAAAACTAGTGTTTATCAGTCAGTTTTGGCCTTTTGCTTGCCATTTTTGTCTTTTTCCATAACTATTTTTGCCTAAGTTAAGTTCAGACCAACACATAGAGGTTAACTTTCCCTCAAAAGGGTGGCCCTACCCTCAAAGGGGTGACCTTTCCCTCAAAGAGGCAACCCTACCCTTCCGGTTTTAGCTCTTTTTCACTCGGACCAAGTCAAAATTCACCAATAGAAAGGGTGACCTTGCCCTCAAAGGGGTGGCCCCTCCCTCAAACAGGTGACCTTTCCCTCAAAGGGGTGACCCTGCCCTCCTATCTCAATTGTTGTTTACCCTTCCCAAGTCCAATCTGAGCAGTTTTTCCAAACAGATGACCCTGCCCTCTGAAGGTGTGACCCTGCCCCTCAAAGGGGTGACCCTACCCTCTAGACAAGCATTTTTTAGCTTCCATTTGCTAGCCATTTTTTCATGCCGAGTATCTGTTTTCCCATTCTGAGCATTGTTCTCTCATTGTGAGTAACCATTCATCTATTCCAAGCATCTGTTCACTCGTTCAAGGTATTCATTTTCCTATTTTGAGTGTTCGTTCACCCATTATGAGTATCCGTTCACCCGTTCCATGCACCTGTTTTCTCGTCTTGGAAGCCCGTTCACCTCGTTTATTGATATGACTTGACTATTTTTTGGACTAAGTCAAATCCAGAAGTTGTTTGGGTGACCCTGCCTTGATAGACAACCTTGCCCTGCTAGAATATGCGACTCTGCCCTGACAGGTGACCCTAACCTGACATGCGACCCTGCCCTGACAAGCAACCTTTCCCTACTAGAACAAGCGACCCTAGCCTAACAAGTGACCTTGCCCTACCAGTTGAGGTGACCCTACCCCGACAGGCGACTCTGCCCTGACAAGTGACCCTGCCTTGCTAGAACATGCGACCTTGCCCTGACAAGTGACCTTTCCCTACCAGGAATAAGTGACCCTACCCTGGTAGGCGACCTTTCCCTAGCAGATAGGCGACCTTCCCTTGAACAAAGGGGTGAATCCATTTTTTCTTCTTCATTTGGGGCCTCGTTCGAGTTCGTTTCAATGTTCGTTTAGCTTCTTTGTGTCTTGTTCATTGTATCCAAAGAGTCAATCCTTCATATCACAATTAGCCTACATATTCTTTAGTTCAAAATCATTATCCAATCATTCCTCCTCATCCTATACATCCCCAAACCATCCAATTTTCAAAAAAATCTATGAATTTATTTACCCCAACTTGTTGGGGTCATAACTTTCTACTCGATGATCAGAATTTAGAACTGTTTACACCATCGGAAAGGTCTCCTAGAGTACTAGTTAAGTCCCTAAAATAGAGCACCTTCAATAGCTCAATTTTAGGGACCGATGCAAGTTTCAACCCCAAATTTTGCTTTGAAGACCTTTGAAAATGCAATTTACTACGACAAAATTTTTTTTAAAAAATTAAAAAATTTAATTTTTGGTTTTTCTCAATCCTGTCACCCCTAGACTATTTTGGATCATAATCCTCGCTTTAATATAGTCTTAATCTAATCTCCAATCCAATTCTAATCTGAGCTTTAATCCCATCATCCTAATTTGAACTTCAATCTAATCTAAATCTGAATTTTTATCCAGTCCCAATGTAAGCTTAACCTAAATCCCGATTCGAGCTTTAGTCCATCCACACCCAAGATCTTCTGATATCGAAAAAAATCTTAAGAAATCTTCCCTCATCTTCTTCCAATCTATCCTCCTCCATCATCAATTATTTTGTGTTAATTATCTATTCTTATCTTTCCCATCCGTATCTGTTTATCTCATGTCATAAATCCTTATCCTCCTCCCACACAACCAATAATAGTAGTCAAGGGGAATCCTAACTTCATTGTTGATGATAATGAAAGTCTTCTTGATCAAGAAGAGTGTAATATAGATCCCCTTGATGCTATCATTGCTAACAATATTTTTCCAATCATCTCCAAAAATCCAACCACTCCTCTGAACTATGCCCCCATGCCTTCATCCGCAATTAATAATAGTCCTTATGCTACCCTTGACAAGGAATATCTAGCATCCTCAACATCCACATCTTCATCATGCCCTCCCTCTCCACCTCTATCTTATCCCACATCCACATCCTCCTATATTAATCCACCATCCCCATACTCCTATCCTTATCATCATCAACAATCCCAATACCTCTACCTTAATCCCACATCCTGATCTTCCCATCCTAATCCAACACCCTTTCCTTCCTATCATAATCCACCATCCCAATATTCCTCTTATCCTAATTCACCATCTCAATTTTCAAATCCTTATCCATCACCCATATCCCCCTATGCCAATCCACCATCCATGTCCTCCTATGGTAATCCACCACCTCAATCTTCCCATTCTAATCCAACATTCACACCTTCCTATCATAATCCACCATCCCAATATCCCTACCTTAATTTCACATCTACGTCTTCCCACCTTAATCCAATCTCCACATATAACAATCCTAATCCTCCATCCATGTCCTCCTATGTGAATCCTCCCCCAACGTCCTCTTATCCTAATCCATCATCCCAATCTTCCCATCCTAATCCATCATCCACATCTTCCTACTATTACCCACCATCCCAATCTTCCCAGCTTGATCTGGCATCCGCATCCTCCTATATTTATTCATCATCTACATCCTCTTGCATCACTCCCCCTTCACTACATTATATCTTAATCCTCCCTCTAATCCTAATCCACCTATCCCTAATCCTAATCCTCCAATCACTCCTAATCCTCCATCCAATCCCATCCACTCATCTAATCCTAATCCACCAATCCCTAATCCTAGTCCTCCAACCACTCCTAATTCTCCATCCAATCCCTTCCACTCATCTAATCATAATCCACCTATCCCTAATCCTAGTCCTCCAACCACTCCTAATCCTCCGTCCAATCTCATCCGCTTATCTAATCCTAATCCTAGTCCTCCAACCACTCATAATCCTCCATCCAATCCCATCCACTCATCTAATCCTAATCCACCAATCCCTAATCCTAGTCCTCCAACCATCCCTAATCCTCCATCCATTCCCATCACGACATCTAATCCTACATCCCTTCCAAATGTCATCCAAGGACTCATGAAAAAAGAGACATCCCCAAATCCACATCTTGGTGTTGTGAAACAATGCCCTCCAGCTCTATCATGTACAATCACTAGTGATGAGGCCCTCCTTCATCCTACACCTATGACTCCCATTACCATTCCTAACACCATCCAAATGGTTGAGCCTTTCAAACCCATCGAATCCATAGAATCCCCATCTTCTACTGCTAGATCCACTTAATCCATTAGAGACATCCAATCCAATCCTCCTAGTCCTAATATTATTGAACTTCAATCCCATGACCTTAATGAATCCTCCATCCTCTTATCTCCCCACCTAGGGAGTCCCTCCAACAATCCTCCATCATCATGCCTCCCACACATGATGAGCCATGCCAAGGGATTGATCCAAATCATACAAGCATATCCCCTCCTCCAAACCCAGATCCTACCTTCCTATCCACTCCATCCCAAGATCATAGTCCCCCATACATCCCATCTCATGATTCCTTTCCTCACCCGAATCCTGATCCTACCATCCTATCTACTCCATATCAAGATCACACTATCTCATCTGGTAGATCCCATGATCCCCTTCACACCCAAGATCAAATCACCCCATGTCATGAGCCCTTATCATGCACTACCATAAATCCAAATCTTTTCATACCACCTAATCCCTCTCCCGATCCCTTATCACTCATTCCTCCTGATCAAGATGCTACTATCCCCTCATCTCCATCACATGATACTCCATCGCCGCCTAGCCCTGTCATCCCCATGCCACTTTTGTATCACCTTGGTAACATTACACTCATCCATGGTGGCCTTCTTGCAAAAGAAAAGAAAATAATATGCACCATCCTACCTCTTCCACCTAATGAACTCACATCATGCTTCCAAAAGAATAAGCATCCTACCATAGATCACATGCTCAAGAACATGAACTATTAAGGAAAAGGTTTAGTCCTTCATGAACAACGTATTTTAGAGTCCATCTAGGTCAAAGAACATCCTAGTACACAAGGTCTTGGATATATATCCCAAGAATCACAATCCAAAAAAATTGGTACAACCTCCATACATCCTAAACTATCCTCTTCTAAAGGAATGAGAGGCACTTCCCACCGTTCCACTAAATCATTTGTCGCCATCCCCCCTCCTCCATCATATTACCTCAAAAAAACTATCAATCTTCCTCCTTCATCCTCTAAGTCCATTTTGGGTCCTTACGTACCTCCATCAACCCTCACACATCCTCCATATATGAAGTCCATTTTGGGCCCTTATATCCCAAAATCACCTCCTCCATCTTATCCTCTTCATCCTCTTATTCATCCATCAGCTATCCCTAGCACACCCCACAAGAATACTGAATTCATAACTCCTAATTAGGATCAACGAAGGCATCCCTCCATGCATGCTATCTCGCATCCTCCATCCACACATCATCATCAAAATCCTACCTCTATCACAACATCCACGTCCTCTCCACATCATCCATCTCCCCATACCCATCTCATTGATACTAAAATAACTTTGGACGCCAAAGAAAAAATGTATAAATCCAAACATCCACGTGAATCTAAATCTCCTCATGTCCCCTTAAAAATACATGTTGAAGAAAAGAAAAATCCAATCCAAAATCCAAATCAATCCAAAATGCCACAAAGGCCCACCAAAGAAAAAATCAAAACCATGTGGATCCCAAAGAAAAAAGATGTCATGGCTTCGAATGAAAAATCTGCAATGACATCCAAAGTTGCTAATCCACCAAAAAATAATTCACCTCCCCCATCTCCTAAATCTATTTTGGGTCCTTATGTTCCAAAATTCACTATCCCAACTCCTCCATCACCACATTCTCCACCCATCTGCCCTCCTATCATTTCACATCCACCACATGTGCCAATGTTGGTCCTGAACACCTTCCCCCATCACACATCCACTCCATCATTCCATCCATACACTTTCCAACACCCCATCCACTATCCCCCATATCTCCCCCATCAAATCCCTTTAATCCATCCTCTTGCATAATCCATCCATTCTAATATGATTGTATCAACATCCAATGGTCACTTTACATATGGCTCTTTTTACCTCATATGGAACTTGATGCTTTGGTCCTTTGTGCATCCCCTTATTACATGTTTTTTGAATCCATTTATCCCTTTATCCCTATATTTATCCATCTTCATCCACATCCTAGTCCAAAAACTCAGAAAAATCAACAAAATAAAAAAAAGAAAAAAGTCAAAAAAATAAAAAATAAAAAATAGTAAAGAGAAAATAATCCATCCAATGGTGAAAAATTTGTAATCAAGTGCCTTGGATAAGTACCATGATGAAAAATTGGAAAATAGGCATCATGCGTAAATCCCCCATCCAATTGGGGGCAACTTCCATCTATGCATCCCCTTCCTCCATCCCCTACATCTCCCTATCATCTGTATTCTACCCATCATCTCCCATTTGTATCCAGTCCATCCATCTTCCTTGTGATCTTGATAAAGATAGGGGCACACATATATACACGCTTTGGACACCTCTTGGCATATATTCCCCTCATCCATACACTATCATATTCCTTATCCTCCCCATCTACTTTCTTGATCCATGCATCCTATCCACATCCATCCACCTTCCTTATACATGCATCTTACTTGCACATGTTTACCTTCCTCATCCATCCATCATGCCAGCACCCATATCCATTCCTTACCCATATCTCCTATCTATGTCCATCTATCTATCTCTCATTGTCCACCTCTCCTGCTATGATCCCCCTCCCTTCCTTATCTATCCATCTTGCTATCTATCGTCCCTCTTGACTTATCATGCATGACATATGTAGCATAGGGGAATCTCCTTATTTGTGATAGAGTCCTTGGAGACATCATCCATCCATCCCTCCAAGAAATCCTTTCCATCTCCCCTTCTTTCCCATCCTTATCTCCCCATCCATTTATCTATCCAGTAATCCATTCCATCCTTCTAAATCCAATTCCCTCATTCCACCTATCCTAGCATCTTCATATCTCCCCATCTTTATCAATCCATTCATTTATCTCTATTTTCCTCCTATCTCATAATCCCTTGTCATCGGTATCTAGCTATAGGCTACTCTCATGAAATCCAATGCCATTCTATCTCACTATCCTCCCTCTTATCTATTGCTCACATTTGTCTCATCTCCTATCCCTCCTCATCACTCATCTATCCATCATTTCCTCTTCCCAATTCATTTTTTGATGATTTGGCTAACTATCCCCTCCCTGAGCTTCACATCATCCACATCCACCATATCAACCATCCCATCCATGTGGCCTATCCTGGCTCATCATATCAACTTCATTAGCGTATCTCTTTATCATGGTCATCTCATCATTCCCTTTTCCACTGTCTACCTTTGGCCTTTTGTTGAACTATGTTGCTCCTACACTTTCATGTACACAAGGTTGATCATTTGATCCACCCCCAGGGCTTTGCTTCCTGTCTAGTCTATCATCTTTCATCGTCTATCTTTGGCCTTGTGTCAAACTACATTTCCCCTACGCTTTCACGTAGGTAAGGATAAATCGTTTGATCCACCCCCAAGGCATTTTTCATCCATCATGGTCTCTATTATCCTCTTTCCACTTTTACCCATGAACTTATGTCAAACTACAAGGGCTCTACGCTTTCATGTAGGCAAGGCTAATATTTGATCAGCCCCTAAGCCCCTAGGTCTTTAGGGTGTGTCAATCTTGTATCCCCTAGGTCTTTAGGGTGTGTTGATCTTGTATCCCCTAAGTCTTTAAGGTGTTTCGGTCTTGTATCCCCTAGGTCTTTAAGCTATGTTGGTCTTGTATCCCCTAGGTCCTTAGGGTGTGTCAGTCTTGTGTCCCCTAGATCTTTAGGATGTTTATGTCTTGTCTCCTTGTCATTTTTTCTTCTTCTCATCTTGTGTCCCGTCATCTTGTCATCAAGTACATCCCTATCCTAGCTGATGCTTTCAAAATAAAGGTCACTAGTATCATGAGATCTAATCAGTTTTAGAGTATACTGCGTCATAATCGATATTTTAGTTTAGCATCCATATTTGGTCTCAACAAGATGTATCCTTCCTAATAGACCTCATAAACTCCATCCATCATCTCGATCCTATGGCAAAGGATGTTTTGAAATTGATTACGATATTTTGACGTTTTTGGATTTTATTTATAATTTGAGTTCTCTATCATCACTTGTCAAGGCCACCACGATCTATCATATTATGGTGTGTTTTGATTAGTCAACATAGGGGCATATCTTAATATTTTTTTATTATTGTTGTCTTCTTGGTTGTCCCACGTAGTACCCACCAAGACCCTTGAGGTCTTGTGTTATGTTGGGGCATCTTTTTGTGCTTGTGGTTATCCCAATACCTGGCCCAACCAAAGTCATCATGACTTTGGGGTGTTGGGATAGCCTCCTTTTTTTTTGTGTTTATGTATGCATTAGACACTAATCTACCTTGGATCTACATACTATGGTACCTAGTGTCTTATGCTATAGCAAAAATCAGTGCTCCAAAAATGGAAAATTGCATTGCATTGCATCTTTACCTCCATCATATTCATTCATTTTAGCCATCTCACATCTCCATCCAATCCTAACCCATTCAATCTAGTAAAAATCATCTAATCACACCCTTGGTCTTGTTCCCAACCTTTCTACAAGCCTTGATCCAATCATCATCATCATCATCATTGGGATGTATCCTTCCCTATCTTATGGTGTTGTTTTGGGATGTATCCTTCCCTTGTCAACAACACTCTCATCGAGATGTATCCTTCCCTATCTCGGTGTTGTTTTGGGATGTATCCTTCCCTCATCAACAACACTATCATCATCATCATAATCATCATCGAGACCTATCCTTCCCTATCCTGGTGTTTTTTTGGGATGTATCCTTCCCTCATCAACAACCCTCCATCGACCATCAGTCCATCTTGGCTTGTAGCTTGACTAGGACAACATCATCTTTTTCATTTAATCCATTTGTGCTTGCCTTTCTAATTCATCATTTATTGTCATCTCTCATCCATCATTTTTCATTCATCTTCCCCATCTACCCTTGCCTCATCTCAACCATTTCGAGAGCACACCCATGTTTCTTAAACCCACATGTCCTCTCGAGGGGGCATCCTCAATCCATAATCTTCATCTTCACTCCCATCATCTTTCCTCCTAGTCACTCCTCGAATGATTGAGGCACCTTCCTTAATCTAATCATCTTCTTCTAGGTGCTATGTTTTAATTTTCTTTGAAATGATGCTACTTCGTAACACCATCTCAAAGAGGGGAAAAATGTAGACATCTAAATTTGACCACTTATATTGGGTCAAATTTAACCTATTCATCTAATTCATCTATGTTAATTAAATGACCTATTTAATTAACATTACCCCTTCCCCTAAGGTTTCTAAAAGTATTTAATTAAATACTTTACCCTTTACCATTTCCTCTCTAAACTAAATAAATGCATCAATTTATTTAATTTAGTCAATTATCCTCTTCAATTTTAAATTCATTATTTCTCTCTCCTTGTTCCATCCTCCATAACCTTTTCACCAATCTAGATTAATCTAATTAATCCTTGACTAAGATGTGCACATCCTTAATTAGGATTAATGTCACATCCTCCATATTTAGCCACTTGCCTCTAATCTTCATTAATTTTCCTAATCACCTATTTGCACAACCTTAATCTTAATCACTCACCTTTTCTGGCATGTCCTTAACTCAACCTATCATGTTACTTACCTTATCAAGTTTGACCTCTTCCCCATGTGAATTAAAAATTCACATTTATTCCCCCCATGTATTTCTCTTCCCCATGACCTTTCATACGTCACATCAAGTACATGGGACATGGACCTCCTTTAGGAGGACCTTGTCTTATCCATTGGGTTCTTCTAAGCATGTGAATTAAAAATTTACTTTTATTTCTCCAGCACCCTCTCCAATCCCCATGGTGACAAGACTGGAATTTGTAAAATTCCTCACTTGTCACTTTTAGCCCCACTAGGGGACAAGGAATTACTTTTTGAGGAGATCCTCTTCAATTCCAAGGTACTTGCAAGTACCTTGGGACCACATGGCCTTTTCCATGTCACCTTGTCCTTCTTCCATCTCACCCTCCACATGTAAAGATGTGAGGGCTTGTGAGTCCTCAACTCACCACAATTCTTCATCTTGTCCATGGTGGCTCAATCTCAGCCATCCATTTTTCTTTAAATTGAGGGTCTTGGCCTCAAGTAAAGAAGGTTGAAAGGTTAGAGTTTGGAGATTATTGCATACAAGACATTATTGCATTCAATCATTCAAGTCATTCAATCCATTTACATTCAAATCCATTATTGGAGCCATTATAATATCTCACCTACCATCTTCCATCACTCAACCACCTCCATTATTACATGAAGTTTGTCATCAAGGAGCATACATCAAAACACTATCAAGGGCCAACCAAATCAAAAATTTAAGCAAGCAACATGTTATATCATTTTCATGTTATTTTTGTTGTTGTTTACTTAGATTCAACTAGGCCTAATCATTGTGGTGTTGTTTGTGTTTGCTTTGTTGCATTTACATTTAGATTTGCATTTTAAACTTAGTTAAAACACCTACACACATTTTCCCGTAGAGGACTGAAGTCTAACACATCTCTCTAAGGATTGGATCTTGCATGAAATGGCTTGATTGATTATGGATCTTGATTCTTGAAACTTGAAACATACATCACAATGTTAGCCCCAAAAACATGCGTTAACACACATAAATCTTGACATCATAATAGGATCTTAAACTCTTCAATAAATGATTAATAAATCTGCTCTTCGATGCTCTTAACAATAATATTTTCTCTTGGATTGATCTCATAAATTTCTTAGCCTCTTTTGATTTGATAAAATAACCTTATATTTATATGTGTTTTCTTAATTTCTCAGCAATTAAACACCATAAGCTGACCTTTGCAATTTGAATTAAGATCATTAAATTTTTTCTAAAAATATATTAAAATATGGATCTTGAGACTTAAGGAGGACCCATTCACCCTTGAGCGAATGGATCCTCAGCCCTAAACCTAGGACACACACTTTCCAAGATGTGTAATTGAGTGTAGACATTGATTAAATATGGGTTCCTCTTTTAGTAAATAAAATTAATTAGGCTTTTGAGTGCATAATTGGGTCGATTAAAGGTTTAATTAAGTCCAATTAATTAAGGGGATGCAAAAATATTGTGAAAATGTAAAGGTGTACATTTTTCTACACTATAGCTTATTGACAAATTTGCACTTCTCTCTACTAATGCATTTTGTGAGTTTCCATTCCAAGTTGGCATGTCCAAGCGGTGTTGAGTTGACCAAAAATGGGAGAGGTTTATGTGGAGGGATTCTATATGAACTTGTACATGAAAATAAAACATTATTAGGTAACACGAGCTCTAAGAACCATTTTGACATAGTTTGGAAGTTTTTTCTCTTAGGTCTCTTAAGAGACTATGTCAGAATAGTGCACTTTGAAATGATCAGGTGACTTGGAGAATGAACAAATACTTTCTAACTCATGAGAATGAATGGTCCGATTAACACTAATTACATATAAGTGATGGTTATCGGGGTGAAACATTTGGACTTCTTAGGGTCTCATCCACCCCAATACTACTTTGACTCACATGTGCTTAATCAAGGAGTTTCCCACAAGATCAAGACCTGCAAGGATTCTTAAGCTATTTTACTTGGATTTTTCATTGATGATTGAGCCATATCCCACTTGAAAACCCATCCACCCATGGAAGTCTTAATTATTTATTCTCTACTTCAATTATTTTCTAAATAAATTAGAGAACTATAATTTCTTTCATTTCCTCAATCTTCTTTCTTCTCTTGCATATCCATTTGATTCCTACCTCATTGGAGGTATGTGTGCAAGTCAAAATCTGCTTGGTGGGTGATTGAATTTTTTTTGAGATTAACATGCCCTACCCATGTATGCATTCCCTAGGGAACTCCATGGTAAGCCACACTTGAGTTGGAGTAGTATTGGGATGGGTAATCTCTTGGGAAGTTCAAATGCTTCACCCTTGTTAGGACCAACTAGATGCAATGGGTGCTCATTCGACCATTCATTCTCATAAGAGATTAGGTCTTGGGAACCACTACTAATGAAATATTGTTCAATGAGTTTGAGTTAAAAAACTACGCAATTGAATCTTGATAACACATTGCATTATATGTTTTGAGTGTTGATTTTTTTCTACTTCAGTAAAAGAAAAGATTGACCTCTAGGTATTTTATCTTTTTAGAAATTAATTGACAAAGTTAATTATTAATTTTTTTGTATTCCATATGTTGGATTTGTAGGCTATAGATACTATTCAATACACATTTCATTAAAGCTTGACAAACAAGTAGATACTTGGGAGAGATATTGAATCATGCATTGCTTTGATATATATAATATTTATAGGAAGTATCTTTATATGCATTCCATAATGATTCTATATGGTTACAATTTTTCCATTTTTGTAATATCATATTGTTTTTCTTGTAGTTTGTTTCACTTCATAAAATACAATAGTTTTCTCATGTGGTTTGGTATGGATAATCTATATAAATATGACCAATAATGATCTCATCAATGGTGTCTTAGTCAAAACCATCACCATCATCATAGGGATTATATTTTTGGTGTCTTGGTTGAAGGTTTAGACTAATTTAATTTGGTATAAATAGGATATTTAGGCTTGATTTAGTTTGGGTTGGATTAATTGGAATAGGGAGATATGGATTAAGGTTATTATGGACTATTTTTATAAAATTATTTTGAATCTTTCTTGATGAAAATATGTGATTTGTTAATGAATTATAAATGAAGTATGGTATGCTCTATTGTTTTTGAAAAGTTAAACAAAATTTATGGGGCATTGTACCCCTCACAATGGGCCACTAGGGCCAAAAAAGGACTAAACATAACCAGAGAACATTAACAGAAAAGAGAAAAAAACCAGAGATAGCCCAGCAACAACACACCAACAGCCAAAAACAACTGACAGACTAGCAACAAGAGCAGCTAACTAGCTTCATTCTAGTTCTTGAATAAGAGGTCAACCGCCTCATCACCTACCCACTCCTTATTTTTCTGGCTATTATTCCCCTCCAATTCCTCTTTTATGACATTTGATAGCGCACTAGTAACAAAGTGGCTCAGTTTCATTGTGAAGCAGGTTAAGCCCCTAAATCTTTTGTCCAAGGTGTTCAATCCCTTCGCCATCATATCAACATCTTCCCCAATATCCCTAGTCTTCAGAAATGAACTAGGATCATTCACCAGCGGAGTGTGCGAGTCAGAAACATGGCCAAAAAAATTGTTGTCCATCGAAGTAGGCAGGGGCCTCTCTCCCATCTCATCAATCTCATCATCAGCCTCTTCTTCCTTATAGCCCTTGTTGTCAGACTGCTCCACCTTCGAGTCCGTTATAATTAATCTCTTTTTGTTGTTCTTGGCTTGCCTCCCCGATCTCCTCCTAACACTTTCCCTGCCAGTCAGCTCCATGATCCCCACAACCGTATCCCCTCTGGAATATTTCCCAACAACATTCTTGCCCTTTCCCTCCTTGACAGTCGTGGCCTGCCCGCATTTCTCCTTACCTTTCTTCAGCTTAGTGACCTTATCTATCATGTCCACCTGGGTGCCCTTTAGCTCACAGAGCCCTTCTGCCGCACTGGCATGAGCCATGCCTAATCCACTCTTAAGATTTTTGGTGGCTAAATTGGTTTTGACACTCCCCACCATGATAGCTTGAGGAGGCCTCTTGGACTCAGCTGGGGAGATATGAATTGAGGAGATGGGTTCAATGTTCTCGACATAGACAGTAATGGTTTTAGGCAGGCAAAGAGAAAGATGGAAGTGGTATAGGCACAGGATAAGCCCCTGGTGGAGCAGGAGAGGTAGGGGATCACTGGGATTATGACAAGCTACCACCTTACATTTCTCCATCGAGCTTTCCAAGTCCATAAGAAGGAAAAAAGGAAAGCTAAGCAGCATTTTATGTTTGAGATGGTTAAGTAGTGGGAAATGATAGAAGAAACAAGTTTTGTACCTACCTTCCAGCATCACATATTTCATCAGAGCCATGCAGACCATGTCCCACAGCTTAGGGAGCTCAGCTCTTTCAAACCTCACTAGATTCCTGACCGGAGTCTCCTCACCTCTGAAGAATGCCTTAAGGCTTTCGTGGTCTGGCTTTTTGGTGTGTTTAGGGTATTTCTTCCCTTCGCACCTCAAGCCCGTAGCCTGCGCAATCAAATCCTTGCTAACTTCAAACGAAATCCCTCCAACAGAAACCCTTATGTCCTTCCAAGAACTAGCAAATTGACCTGAAAGAATAGGATCATGGCCAACCAATCGTTCCATAAGTAGGGAAATTCCACCCTCCACACAAGAGGGTTGTTTTGGAATTCATCACAACTATCTGGCTTCATCCACACACGATCTCCACCCATTCTTTCAGCCTACTCAGGAAAACCACAACGCTATAACAAACACGAGAGCCAAACATTGTGAACAAGTAACACAAAAGGATGTTTAATGTAGGGATTACGGCTAGTAATCCACTCAAACCAATAACACGCGCGGATGGGAAATATGCAGCAGTGAGAAAAGACATAACATTTAATGATTTTTTGAAAATAGTGGACGAGGTAGAAGTTGGATGATAAGGAGGAAAGGCACAACATCCCATGTAGATAAACCAACCAACCAAATTTAGAAACCCACCAAAGAAAGTCGAAATAACCACTAGCTAAGTTAGCCAGTGCAAAGCCACTAGAACACAACCAGTACTTATCATGAATGGTCCCATCATTTTTAACACACTCCCTTCTCCAAAAGTAATTAGGAAATAAATCAAGTAACCCCATTCCCCAAAATGTGATACTCACAGTACCTTCATGCACCCGAGAAGAAATCACAGCCTTCGAAATCACCCACATCACGTTACCAAATCTAAGCTTGATCACATCAGTTAAGTTTCCTCCCTGCCATCTCATCATTATTTTATAAGAAATACCCAATCTCCTATCCCAAAGAATCATCACTTGGATGCTCGATCCCCTACTCCATACTTGCTCATCTTTACCCGTAGTACTCCACCTATCCTCCATACCAATATTGCAAATTATCCACCAACACACCCAAGTAAACCAGTGGACCCCCCAGTCAGTCCTCGTCATCCAAAAGTTACAAGTCATTATTAACCATGGAAGCCCTTTCCCACTCTATCAAACCTTGAATGTTTGACGGCAGTCTTTCCTTTTTCTTCCAACATCTAGCCGAGATCCACCCCGAGCCAAGATTCGCCAACGCATCCACCACACAATTGCCTTCCCTATAAATATGAGACACTTTTTTATTTCTTAATTTGGACATAAGGAAGCTAACATCAATCAAAATGTCTTTGGTGTTCCAACCAATGAATCTTTCATTTTTCACAGCATCCGTCACCACCTTGGAATCTCCCTCAATATGGAGATTAACAATCCCTAGCAAAACAACAATTTTGAGTCCCATGAATAGCACACGAGCCTCAGCAACAAGAGCCAACTGAACCTTGATGCCACTAGCAAACCCTGCCACCATTTTTCCCAATGAATCTCTTATAATCCCACCTATGCTTGCCCTTCTTGGATTTCCTTTAGCAACTCCATTGAAATTCATTTTAAACCATCCTAAATCTGGAGGCTCCCATTTCGTATTTCTCCTAGCTAAAAGTTTCCCATTGTCATAAGCAGTAGCATTTAACTCCTGGTGCCATTCCTTGTCCATTTTTATTTCAAAGTCGCTCGGCCCAAACTCTGGAAGTTTTCCATCAAAGAGGAAGATATTCTCCTCTATAAGCTGAACACCAATCCCAAACACCTCCTTGGGGCTCCGCTCAACATTCCTAAAGACCCGGTTATTCCTCTGCTTCCATAAACACCAACCTATGATAGGGGGGGTCTGTCTCCAAATTTCACTAGCCAGAGGATGCAAAAAAGGCCCATACCAGCCCAAAATAAATGAAACAAGGTCCTTGCTCATAACCCACTGAATCTCAAGTTTCTCAATAGCCATCCCCCACACTTCAGTAGCATACAGGTAGTGTAGTAAGAGGTGATTAACAGTTTCTTCCCCCTCTTTGTATAGAAAATATCTATTGGGAAAGCATAATCCCCAGATTCTCAAATTGTCCTAGGTCAGAATCCTATTGTGGCAGGTCGTCCACCAGAAGAAATTTATTTTAGGGATCATGCACCTATTCCAAACCATCCTCCAATAATCCTCCATAGAACTATCATTAGTTAGCAGTCTGTAAGCGGATCTAACTGAGAGGTCCCCCTATTTATCTAAAGCCCAAAAGAATTCATCCTCTCCATCATAGGAAGGAAATCTAAAAATGGAGAGTAACACCTGGATGGATTTGGTAAGACCACTAAGAACCGGTGTGTGGGGGCAGCATAGTGAAAGCTCTCTCCAAATCCTAGCATCAATAGGGCCAAACACATAATCACTGATATAAATCCCAAAGAATCTTTGAGTAGCACTCATCACCCCCCTAAAATCAGAACAAGCCAGAGGGAAATCTAAGAGTCGAGCATCTTCCCAAAATTTAATTTTGATTCCATTCCCCATTTTTTATTTTATCCCTTTTTTTAGTAGACTTTGAATGTTGCAAATACTCCTCCAAATAACAGAACCAAGAGGGTGGGGTTCCGAAAGACAATCAATCAGAGGCCTATTTTGGAGATACTTAGCATTCAAGATTTTGCACCAGTCCTTGGAGTTCCTTAATTGATCCCACCCAACCTTGAAAATCAGCGCCCTGTTAGAAGGCACAATCTTTCCATATTCCAGGCCCCCCATAAATTTTAGCCTGGCTAACCTTTTCCCATTTAACCAGGGCAATTTTCTTTTTCTCCTCAGCACTAGCCCAAAGAAAATTCCTTTGAATTCTTTCTAACTTTTCCACTATATACATGGGCATCCTAAAGATAGCCAGAAAGTAAGTGGGTATACCTTGTATGGCCGCAGTAAGGAGCTGTAATTTGCCAGCATGACTAAGTAAGGAACCCTTCCACCCAGCCAACTTCCTTTGAATCCTCTCCAGAATAGAGTTCCAAAACTCCGGTTGAACCTCCTTAACCATGAGTGGAAGCCCTAGATACACCGATGAGAGAGAATCACTGACACATCCAAGAATCGCAGTCACGCTATTTTCCAAAGTAGGAGAGTAATTAAAGAAGTAAATCTTACTCTTGTTGTAGTTGATGCACTGTCTAGAGCAAGAGGCATAGCTGTTAAGACAAGCTTTCTATTTCCTAGCCTCTACAACTGAGGCCTTCCCAAAAAGAAAAGTATCATCCATGAATTGCTGCACAATAATCGGACAAAGAGAGGTAGCCGCTCTAACACCAGATATGGAGCCCTCTAACAGTAGACTAGTAAAATTCCTACTAAGCACATTGGCAACCATAATAAAGAGGTAGGGTGATAGAGGGTCGCCTTGCCCGAGCCCTCTACCAGCAGAGAAAAAACCGCAGGGGGAACCATTAACTAGGATCGAAAACTTAATAGTTCTAACACACTCCATAATGAGCTCAATGACCAGCCTGTTAAAGCCATACTTAGCTAGGACCTTTGGAATGAATTCCCATAGAACCTTGTCATAGGCTTTAGATATATCAAGTTTAAGCACCATTCCCGCATTATTACCTCTATCCATAGAGTGAAATAGTTCATGGGTAGTCAAAGCAGCGTCAAGAATATGCCAACCCGGGACAAACCCCTTTTGAGTGTGGCTAATAATTTTATCAAGCAGGGGTTTGAGACGGTTAACAAGAATCTTAGAGAAGATCTTATAGATGGTGTTACATAGACTAATAGGCCAAAAGTCAGCCATAGAAAGTGGCTCACTAATCTTAGGTATAAGGGAAATGAAGTTGTGATTCATTTGTTTGAGGATCTTACCAGATTTAAAGAAGTCCCTAGCCGCGAGCACAAGGTCCCAGCCCACAGTATCGCAAAAAATTTGAAAAAACGCAGGGGGAAACCCATCAGAACTAGGAGCTTTGAATGCCCCCATGCTAAAAGTAGCCAACCAAACCTCATCCATGGAAACACTCCTAAGAATGCCCAAGTTATTCTCCAAAGAGATGGACGAAGGGAGGTCCCAGAGAACCAAACAATCCAGAGCTAAGTTGGGCACCCCTGTAGGGGCCGAGAGAGCCTCCTTGAAATAATTAACCGCACAAGACTTAATAAGAGCTTGATCAGAAATCACCTCCCCAAAGTTACTTATTAGTTTAGAAATTTGGTTCCTTTTCTGATGTTTGACAGCAGATACATGAAAAAAAGACATGTTCCTATCTCCTTCTCTCAACCATTGGATCCTCGATTTTTGTTTCTAGAATAAATCCTCATTTTTTAGAACTTTTTCCCATTCCCTTCTGACCTCCTTTTCCTGATTATTAACTTGTTGATTGACATCCCCCTCATCCATATTCTTCTGCAAAATCTTTAACCTCCCCTCAATCTATTCATTTCCTTTGAAAAACATCTCCAAACACATTCTTGTTGCAACCTTTAACCATCAGTTTAATATGCTTAAGTTTGTAGCATAGCCTAAACATAGGAGACCCTTGTACAGGGATATTCCACCATTCAACAATTTTCTTCTTGAAGTCGAGGTGAGAGTTCCACATTATTTGAAACCGAAAGGGATAGGGCCCGCTTGAAGGACGAGTATTAGTGGTTAACAGGAGAGGGTTATGATAAGAAACTGTCCTAGGAAGAGCGACAAGGTTGGCTCCTAAGGTATTGGTCCAATGGGGAGAACAGAGGAAATGGTCAATCCTAACCTAAATCAGATCAGCACCAGCCCTTCTATTAGACGAGGTAAAACACTGTCTCCGAAGATCAATATCAATTAACCTTGAAGAACACAAAAAGTTTGCTAGATCAGTCATGCTGTCAGTGTAATCCAGGAGACCCCCACTTTTCTCAGATGGTAGTAAGGGAGAGTTGAAATCTCCAGCAACAAGCCACCGACCACCTTTATTCCTATTAATTTGAGTCACTATGTTCCTCCAAAGGAAATTCCTCGAGTTCCTCTAGTTGGGGGCATAAATATTAATTATTGACCAAACTTCTCCATTAACAAAAAATGAAACCCCAATGCTATTTTTACAATGAAATAATTCCTAGCCCTGAAAACCAAAAGGATTCCAAAGCACTTCCAACCCCCTCGAAGCACCCTCAGCATCACTGTGGATAAAAGAAGCATTAGGCCAAATAAAGCTAACAACCTTCTCAAAATTAATCTTCATCATCTTGGTTTCTTGCAGGAGACAAACATCAATCTTATGCTCCACTATATAGTTCTTCAGGGCATGCTGTTTGTGCGCACTATTAAATCCCTGAATATTCCAAGACATAATCCTCATCTCTGACCTTTTTTTGAGGACACCTCTAATGTCCTCTGCTTCCCCAGGGCAATCTCATTTGTCGTTTCACGCGTTCTGGAGGATCTTTGCGAGGGCCTCCTAGGCTTGGAATCCCCACCCACATCTGCCTTCTTCTTGCTACCCTTCTTCTTAGGCGTGGTCCAGATCCCCTCCTCTTCAACTTTAAACATTCCAATTTTTTAGTAGATTCTTCAACCAAACCGAAACTTTCCTCCTCCCAAATTTCACCCTCTTCAACCAAATCCTCATAGGTCCCCAAATTAAAGGACAGTGGATCAACAACCGAAGACCTAGGGGCAAAGCCCTCTTCAAAAGCCCCCATAGACAAAGCAGCGACAACCAAGGAACCAGGAACCTGAGATAATGAGACCTCTCGAGTGGAGGTTCCCAACACCAAAGAGCCACTAGGGTTCAGGACAGGGTGAGAAACACCAGGTGAGTGGGGACGCAGAGGAAGCACAGGAGACTGAACCAAAACTGGGGGAACAATCTACGAACCACCTGAAGGCTTCAAGACTTCCACCACCAGAATCTTGGGATCAGACAAAATCTTGGGGTCAGGCACATCCATAGTCTCCCTATTGACTGATGATTTACAATCAGTGATAAGGTGCCCAGCTTTAGCACACCTTTGACAAAAAACCACTGCTTTCTCGTAACAAATAGGTTGTACCCAGTTTCCCAACTTGGAGCAAAGCTTGATAGAATTAGGAAGAACTTTATCTATGCAAATATTGATGCAGAAATGAGCAAATACTAACCTTGATTTAGATTTAGTGACAACATCTGAAGTAACGAACTGACCCAATGAGTCACTGACAGCCTTGAATATGGCTTCATCCAAAAACTCAAGAGGTAAGCATGGCAGCCGCACCTAAATAGGAGCCGACATGTTAAGGTCTACAGCAGGATCAAACCCAAGCTTCGACCTACACAAAGCGAGGCTATGCTTCCCATAAACCCACGGGCCCAAAGACAAGGTATGCACCAAATCCTCAGTAGCAGTAAATCGAAAAAGGAAGGGACCACCAGCCATCACACAGATCTCCACACTGCCCTTAAGCCTCCATTTCACATTCACCCACTTTCTAACCATATCCACCATCGGACGATAGGAGAGGCATGTCCCCACCACCGCATTCTCCATAGAGGAAAGGATTCTGTCACTAACCGTATCAGGAATATCAAACACAGTCTCCAAAAACATGACCGGCTCAAGGGGGACCGACAATGAGGAGGCTAGATACCCACTATTCAAAACATTCTTCCAACCGGTAGTCGGAGGAAACTCAACTGCTGACACAAAAGAGACGCCTGGAGGCGCCTCATCCCACAAAATGCCCATAGGCGAAAGCACCAAACCCATAGAGGGGGTACCCACCAGACATGTCCTCAAAGGAGGAGAGCATAGGTCAGGGGGTGGGGGGGGCAGGGGACCCTTGGGAACCCCCATGACAGAGTCCACCATGTGAGCAAAAATTCAAACTTCAAATGAGCGGGAGCAGGAGCTAATATATGATTTTTTCTATGTTGATTTCATGTGATATGCTCTATTGTTGGTTAACATATGGTATGGGAAATCTAACTTTATTGAAATGATAAATACCAAAATGAAACTATACGGACTAAGGATGTTAACAAATCAAGGAATCAAAGGGTAAAGGATGTTGCAACTATAAATACTAATGATAAAGGCATCAAATTTGGTGAAGTTTCACAAGGAAACCAAATTTAACAACACTATAACATGAGTAGAAATTATCTATATAATTCATAAACTATTAAAGTGCAATATTGTAATAAATCAATAGATATACCATGTTATTCATCATAGTTCAACCATTATAAAGTGATTATACATTCAAATTTTAAGTTTCAAAGTAGGAAAACATGCACACAACAAACAAAATATATTGAATATCAATTTTTATATATAAAAGTGTAGAGTAATTATGTATGTACATATACAAATTTGGCATATATGCCAACTCAAAACAATATTTAAAAAATGTGGAATATGCCATCTCATGGTCTATATATAATGTATATCTTAAATAGCTATTCTATGTCAAGAAAATCCAAAACTTATGGCGAATCATAAAAATGCAGCCTCTTCATGCCACCTGATGGATGATAAGTTGACTGTACAAAAACAATTCAAACCATAAATTAGATTATTTAGCTTAATGGTAAATAACTTAGACTACTAAATAGAAACTTATCTACAATTTTTTAAAATTCAAAGTAACATTCAATAAAGTTTTACTAAACTATAAATTAAATTAGAATTCAATTCTTCATTACCTCAAGCCTTTGTTTTTTGCTGAAAAACATTCAACAAATGATGGTCCCTTTGGACAATCAAGAGTCCTATCATATTGAAATGGTATGGGATCCACATACGTGGATGAGGGAATTCTTTATAAGAAGAAAAATAAAATTGACAAAATTAATATATAATTGCTGACAACAAACATAAACTAAACATATATCTAAAAACTTATATATCTTCTAGATATTAAAAAACCATATACCCGAATCGGTGATGCAACTGAGATTGTTTGAGAAGAACTTGCCATGGATGTAGTAACATCAACTTCCTATACATTAAACATTGAAAGAATTTAAGACTACAAATGTATTTAAATATAACCATAATATATTTGAAATTGACATCTAAATCACTATAATAAGTTATAACTAAACTATTAATTCAATAAAAATTTAGTTCAATTACATTAACTGTAACTCATTCTACAAATGACGATCGTTGAGGATGATCAAGTGTTTTAATATATGACACAGTAAAATTTGTCACATCACTCGCATATGGAGTACACTACAAAAGTAAAATAAGATCAAGATATAAATTAGTATATAGTTAATTAATCACAATTTAAATGGTATGCATATAATAAAAAGTTTTACATGCACAAAAAATTATACCATGTCTAGGAAAAATTCAATGGATGAAATAATACCATGATGTACTCTAATCTCATCCTTGGTCATCAATTGTTCATTCCCACTTAAATATACATTACTAATATACTATTTGTTATAATAAATTTAAATGAAATGCATTATGAAATAAATTTAAGTTTTAATTGTACATAATATTGTTGTTGTTGCTCCTCATCTCCAACCATGGATGGCTCTCCATATGTTCTTCCCTCACACGTCTCTTCGTATGTAGTATGCACTACTACCTCATCTCCTCTAGGTGTCACATCATGTACCTCATACTCAACTATATTTAGGGGAGGCTCGATAGTATCTCCCATAGGACCTAGACATATATGACTGCACATACTACAATGATGAGGCACAAAAATATGTCTAGATGTTGATGCTCTACCAACATCAAATGAAGCACTAGGAGTATCACTATCAAGTACTTGGGAAAACTATGAGGACTCTATAATAAAATGGCCAATCAAAGAGTTTATGGCCAAGAGACTATGCATTATTGCATCTGCAACAATTTTTGGATGGGCTACTTGAGGTGGGGGAGGAATATGAGGTGGGACAAGATGTGTACCTTGCATATGACACATTGCCCTAGGTCTGCCTTGGGGAATTCCCATACCTACTCCTTGAAAATTTCCTAAAATCAAAATAGTTCACATGTTTTGAAACAAACTCCACATATAATTTGTAGAGAAAATAAAGAGGTACATTGAAATTATTGTTGGGTGGTTTATCAAACACCATCCACCAATTATCCTAAAAGTTTTTTGTTATTCCCTCATATGTGCACCATTTTATGGAAAATTTTGGTTTATGTAAGCCAACAGGTTGTCTAATTTTTGGGTTCACAAAATATTGGGCTATATTGGCTTTAGACATTTCTAATTTTTTAACCTCTTCATAGCTCAAACCATTACCAGATTCCAACATCTTCACATCTCTCCAATGTGAAATTAAGTATGTTGCCTTGTGATGTCTTGCACATGACTTATTATGGCCTCTATATTAGGTGTTACTGAATACAAATGCGGGTGGTGATGGTATCTCTTAGTAATGTTCTCTAGTTCAATCATATTTATCTTAATTAAATCCTAAATTGAAGGAGGGTTTAGTGGACGAGAGTTTAGCAGAGAGTTTTGTCTATCAATTTATTCTACCATTTAAACCCTAATTAAAATTATTTTCTTAAAATAAACATAATTTTAAACTAATTACTAAAATCTATTAAAAAAACTAAAATATATGCTAAAAAATCAGATAAAATAATTAAAATGATCAAAAACACAAACAAGATGACTTACTTTGCTTTCTAATGTTAAAATTAGAAGGTAAATTGATAAATTTTGATCAAATTGGGATAGATATCCATTTTTTCCACTCTGTCCATGTGTCGCTATAAATTTTGACGGTCACAATGAATTAAAATGTTACCTTTTTTACATATAGTTCTCTAAAATAGATATCCATTTCAGAAAACTTTTTTTAATATTAAAAGCTCTTCAAAATGGATATCCATTTTGGAAAGATTTTTTTAATACTGTAAAAAACTCTCTGAAATAGATATATTTTCTTAAAATCTTTGATGTATGTTGCTCGACATATTAATATTTATGTAATATACATTATTATTGTTATATTATATTATTTTTCTTTTTATTTTTTGTATAGGAAAGGATTACCCATAAATGGGGGGTAAGTCCCACTTAGGATAGTTTGTGATTAATGGTTTTTTATCGTGTGACATTATGGATGTCACAAAGCAAGGGGTTAGCCCTAATGATTAGACCCCACAATGTTAATTAATTATAACTTATTCATTTCATGGGCATTTGGTTCACCGTGGGCTTAACCTATAATGAGGGGTATATGGAAATCAAGGTTATACATGCCTCTATTTTAATCCACTAGTGTCCCTCTATACAATCTTTCAGGTTGCATTATAGTCGTTTGTATTTCCCCTTGTGTGATAGCCAACCCCTTAAGATGTCATTATTGTCTTCCACCCCTACAATTTGTGTGTGATCTTCCTTCGGTTTGCTTGGTACTCATTGTGATATCCTTGGGTTTATTTTAGGGTTATTATCCCTGGCATACTATAAGGAAATTGTAATATTTAGTGCTCACGTAGACACCTATACTATTAACCAACGACGATAGTCAGCTATCCTTCTTGGATCGTATTACAGATCATTGCCTTAAGTTCATATTGAAGGAGAATGGTTTTATATTATTATTATTATAATTATATATTATAATATATGTAATAATAATATATATAAATATTACATATATATTATATTATTATCATTATAATATATATTAATATATAATGCATAATAATATAATAATATATTATTATATAATATAAAATATATATTATTATTGTATAATATATTATAATTATTATTTTATTATAATAATTATAATACATGCCTTGTTCTCTAATAAATAATTTATAAATATATTTATAATGGATATCCATTTTTAGAAAGAAATGGATATTCGTTTTAGGAAGAATAACAGATATATGTTTTTTAAAAGATCAAATAACCCATTTTATAAATATTTGATATATGTCGCCCAACATATTAATACTTATGTAGTATATATTATATTATATTATTATAATATTATAATAACATTATACTATTATAATATATATTAATTCATATTATTAATATAATAATATATAATTTTATTATTATTAAATTATATAATACATAATAATATATTTACGCCGAAGCAAGATAGAGTTACACAGCATGGTTGATAGGAAAACATTTCTCCGTTGTCCATCATTTTTCATCACTTTTCGGTTGTTTTTTGCCAGCTATTTTTTTCTGCTTTCCAACCGTTACCATTTTCACTGTTTCATAGTTATCATATTAGTTAATAAATTAATGTAAACAGTAAAATTGAATACTAAGGATTTTTTTATATATCATTTTTAAAAAGTAAGAAAAAATAAATGTTTGTTTTACATTTTAAATTTAAAATCTAATTTTTGTATTATTTTAATTATATTTTAAATTAAATGAAAATTATGGCCACCATAATCTGGAGAGTTTAAGAATATGTTTATTAAAATGAAAATAAAAGGTCAAAATCCTAATAATTTAACAAAATTTTGTATATATATATATATATATATATATATATATATTTTATTTTATTAATTAGTTTTAAATATATAATAAATAATTTGATTTTTAATATAAAATGTTATATTATATAACAATATAATAGTTAATACATAAATAATAAATATAATATAATAATATAACAACATAATAATAAATACATAAAATAATGACATAAATAATAAATATAATATAATAGTTAATACATAAAACAGTGAGAAAATTTAGGTTTTAAAATTACAACATCCTTTACCCTGTGTAGTTAAATATAAATTAGCATAATTAATATATAATGTATATTTTAAGTTTTAAAATTTTGACATCTTTTACCCTACATAGTTAAGTATAAACTAGCATAACATTACAACATCCTTTCCCTTATTAAATATAATGAATAATTAGTTTTAAATATATAATAATATTATTCTATAATAAAAATTAAAAAAATTAATACTAATATTAAAATCATTTTCTAAACTACCTATCAATTGATCTCATTTGTACTACACAAATGTGTGCAAAAAATAAACCAAAATTTTCCTAATTCACTTTCCACACTTCTTCGGCATACCCATTGCACAAGGTACCATAGCTAGTATTATTATATAATATAAAATAATATAATAATATAAATAATATAAAAATGTAATTTTCATTTCTTGCTTCACAATGTCTTTGTTTGCTTTTGCTCCTATGATTATTGTTGGACCTAATGTTTTTAGTTGTTGTGATCTTCAAGAGTCCCTCCCTAGCCATAATGCCTAAAGTGTGGGAAACAATTGAATCCTCATGACGTTGTGGTGGTAAAAGGCTTTGGTTGTGCACTTGATACTTGTGTGGATGTGGGGCTTAGGGCTATCAGTTGCCCCTGAAAATCCTTCCACTGGCCTACCTTTACACCCACATGGATTTGATGTTCCATTAAATTTTAAAAATTCCCTTCACAAAGATGCCCTTGCCCACATGCATGTTGGGCGATCTATTTCATCTAGGGTGATCTCGCCTTCTCATAGTGAAGCTTCTTTGAATCCCCCATTCCTAGTGTGCCACTCAACTTTCACCCTATAAATTTTCTTGGATAGTTTTGTGGGTGATAGAGAAGAATATTTACAAGCCCATGCCCTGATTTTTAGATTTACAAAGGTATGGCCAAAGATTTGTAATCTTCATTCCTCAATAAGTTTGAATTGGAAAGAATACCTAGGAGAAGACATTAGCATTTATCCCTGTGCAAGGGGGTTTTCATCCTAGAATTCAAATCTCTGGAAGATAAAGAAATCATACTGAATACTGGACTACAATTCTTTCAAGGTGATTTACTATGCACAAAGTAGTGGTTCTGTAGACACTTAAAATTGTCCTGATGGACATTGCACACTTGAATCTGATGACTAACACCATTTCATTCTGAAATTCATCCCCCTTTTTTACTGTTTAATTGAATAATCCTAGTTATTTAATTAAATGCATCATTCTAATCTATTAATCTGATAATTAATTTCATTAGGTAAATTCACCCCCTTTCACACTAACATTTCATCTTGTTTAATTGGATGATGCAAATTATGTAAATTAAACCCCCTTTAATTGCTCCCATTTAAATTGAATAATCTAAATTATTTAATTAAATGTCACTTAACCTATTTTCATTAAATAAATAAATTATTTAATGATAATCCTAAATTCTTCTAATTTGCACAATTAATTTTTTTTTTTAATTATCAAATTCCTAATTATCCTCACTCTCCCACTTGCAAGAGAATATTCCCTTGGAATAATCCTCCTTTGCACATTCCTCTAAAAGGGAATATACCCTTGGAATATTCTCCCATTTGAGCTCCAAAAATGAAATATTCTTTCCTAACAAACTTTGTAACAAACTTCCTAAGTTTTAGGAAGTGTGCTTCCTCTGATCATTGTGAGCCATTGATTAACTCTGTGATCCATGTGATCTTGCATTCTCATCCAGTGATGAGAATCCTTGATCCATGCCTTCACCTCATATTTCATCTCAACCATTAATTGATCAAATCAATATTAATATTTGATTCACCATTTTTTCCTATAAATATACCTCACTTCTATGAAATAGGGATCAAATTCCATTTTAAAAAAGTTATGTTGCACACTTGCACACTCATCTTCATTCATCTTTCATCCATTTTAGCTTTTCATCCATCTTTAGCTTAGTTCTCATCAATGGAGTTCGTTTAGATGTCCATTTTATCAAAGGGGTTGGGAAAGGGTCTTCATTCCATATCAATACAACGCCAATCCCCCAATGGGATAGGGTTTGAAGTATTTAAATAGGTTTTCATTATTCATTTCTTATTGTTCATATTTAATGGATTCCTCATTTTAATGGTTTTCAAGTATTTCATTGGGATTATAGCTTAGTTAAATATGGCTTAGAATCTATTAGATCTAGTGTATTTAGCTCATACTATGATTATAATCACATTTTGGTTCTACAAAGAGAGAAAAATTAACTTTATTTGATGAATTTCTCTTGAGTTTCCTATGATTTCCAGGTTGCAGCTAGAGCGATGCCTTTATTTTTTACTAGAGTGACACCTTTGTAGAACAACAATTCTTTTGCAATCTCGAGTTACTTTTGAAATATAGCGACACTTTTGTTTTTATGGCATTTATTTTGACTTTTTTTACTAGAGAGACACTTTCGACATCACTGGTTTTTGATAGGTGTTTCAGAGTGACTGTTGTCTTTCACCAAAGTGATGCTTTTGAAATATAGAGATTATTTTGAAGAACAACGACACTTTTGATATTTACCAGAGCGACACCTTTGTGTCCCAACAACGCTTTTACAAGGTAAAACAAAGAGCTAGATTTTAATTTTTTTCTTGATGTTCCAATTTAATCCACTCTTTGGTTATTTACTGATTTTTGGTTTTTTTGTGAGGCTAATTGGTTTTACAGATTTTAAAAAGGAGCTAAATCTCAAAGTAAAGAAGCATATTATCACTTAAACACATATTGTAAAACTGTTCTAAACACTTAGGGGATGATATAACCTCTTATATGCTACTTCAATTCATGCTTTAGGACAAATAGATTTCAATTGGGTTTAAAATTATACAATGCAATAAATCTTTCAAATTTGGTTAAAATTGAACCCATACATCCTCACCATTGTGATATTGGTTAAAATTGAACAAATACATACACTTTAGTTTGGCGCTTAAAATGAAGTCGTCATTTCCTTTGAGGATTAAAAGGAATGAGTGTATTGTGTGATTTCTTTTCTTGTGTAAACTTGTAGTGTGTATCCACTCCCCTTGCGCTTCATGCGATCTTGGGTGAAGAGAAACACTCCAATTATACAAACTTTTTTGGGTCCCCCCCAAGAACTTGCTATGTATTCACTTCCCTTGCGTTTCATGTAATCTTGGGAAAGGGAAGTAGCATTTTCTTGTCTTTTTTATAGAGGGCCTACCATATGATACATCCCACAATGGAGAATGTATGGCGATTCTCAAGCCCATTTATCAGTGGGCTATATAAATCTTGTGACTATGTTAAAAGGCGAGTAACTTGAATTCATGAATGGACACTTCTCGTGCCAAATCTCATGTGAACAAATGGGTTTCTTAGGGTAAGCTAGAGAATTTAGTGTCTCATAGGTTTCGTGCACCTCATGATGTTCTTGATTTCATTAAACACCTTGTTTTATTAACCAACCAAGTTTTTTGAAACATTCTTTGAAAGTGGTGCATCAGAATTTTACTTCTGAGAATTTACTTACCAAGTCCAATTTATGGTTGAGGCATAGAGCTCAAGAGTTCATTCTCTTGTACAAAATTTTAAGGTGGTGATATACCTCTATTTGTCCCCTCCATAATTTTCATGTAGAATCACCCCTTCGGAGCATGAGGAAGTCCCACCTCAAAGAATGTACCTACTTGAGCTAGGGTTTTTATTGCTTGTTCTTGTTGAGTTAGTTTGACACATTTCTTGGTTTCAAAACAATTTAAACAAACATCAACATGTTCTTCAAATTTCAAACCCTTTGGACTTAGTGTGAATACCTTTGAAAATTTCTATATTGTTGCTTGTACCTAGGGATTTTATATTTTGAGGATTTTAAATATTTAGACTTATATATTAATTCACACTTTCCAAAGTCAACATATGAGACTATGTCCTTATCTTTTTTATTTTCACATAGTGGACTTTATGGAATGAAAATTTCTTAAGTCATAGACATTTTATTTTGAACATAATTAAGACATCTTGATGTGGTAATAAAGCAATTTCACTAAATCAAAGTTTAAAACCAAATGAACACACTGTGCACATTGAGCTTATTTTTAAAAACACATTGACTCCCAAGCAACAAATTGAAACAAGGAAAGTATTGCCAAAACATTGAATCCAAGTTCTATTATCAAAACATTGAGTTCCTAGGTTTATCACTTTATGGGTTAAACATATTTTTCACTACCTTGGTCTTGTGAAACAAAGGTCCCTTTTAAGTTAACACATTTTGGGTCCAACATCTCATCCATCTCACAACACATTTGATATCCCAATCCACAAACAACTTTATAAAATTTGGACACATCAAACATTCTAGACTTAGGCTATCATCAAACCAAACCCCTTACTTAGCTATTTGTGTGTAAATAAATCCTTTTCCCATACACTTAGTTGAGTTAGTCATCATCCTTTTGAACCAGTCTATCTTAAAGGTCACAAGTCTACCTTTAAATTTACAAGTTCATTATCACCTTTTATCCAAGACATCAAAACATCAAACCTTTAAGTCTAAAGTGTTGTCCAAAATTTTAGAAATTTCATCCTCCATATCATTCACCTTTTCATCATCCACTCACATCATTGGTCAAAAATAACTTAGAGGGTCCCTTTTATCAAAATTTGAGTCAACTAGAGAGTACCAAAATTAAAAATCTCAACATACCTCTCCCATAGTTGATCCATAATTTATGGTAACAATGAGATCACAACACAAGAGAAACATGGAGAAAACCAAAACTATATCTACCATAAGTGATACAACCCCACAAGAATTTGATCATAGGAGCCATTCTACCCCATCACAACAACTACAAAATCCCCTAGACAAAGGGTATGAGGTAGAATATGTCACACACAACCCACTTGAGCTCATTAAGGAAGAACTCCTTGAATATCAACAAGATCCTAAAACAATCCACATCATCAAAACTTTGATGAAGAAGAACCCTACACAATACATGCTAGCTTTAGCAAAAGAAGGGGCTAAACTCCCTTCTACATTTGACTTTGACACAATTAGGGAATAAATATTAGGGAATGTGGCTTAAATTCCTCCAAATTTCATTACACAATCCTTGGCACAAGGTTTGACTCAATCTATGATTCAACCAACTTCATCCCTTGTACCAAGTCAAGCATCAACTTCTAGTCTTGCAACTAGAATTGGAACCAACCTTGGTCTCACTCCCAATTTAGAAGGAAACACACTTTTGGGTACACAAGACACCAACCTTCCCCAAAACATAAATTGGACACCAACATTTGGTGCCCCATCACATTCTTCCACCATCATTTTTGAATTCCGTCTACATCCACACATACCACTTACATTCCATAACACCACAACAGCCTCAAATTTTAAAGTCCACCCATCTTATTCCACCACCACAAGTACCCAAAGTAATGTGAGCCAATTACCTCAAGTAGAACAAGGGAAAGTAAACACCATCACACAAGTTCAACCCTTAGCAAGTGGTTCCAACCACCCCATTGACACATCAAAACAAGTGGTTCCACAAACCACATCAAACCCCTCTATCACGAATCCAAATCAAGGAAACACATTGATCAAAAACCCCAACAACCAAGAAAAAAACTTAGCACCAAATAAAATGCAACAAGGTAACCCTCAACATCACAAAAATCAAGGGAACCCTTCCAACCAACTAATCCAAAGCATGCCATTAATATCACAACACCAAATGGTACCATCATCTCAACCATTGGTCCCTCGAGTATTGAAAAATAAAATGGAACCCCAAACCTACATTCCCCCACCCCAACCAACAATTTTACAAAGAATGATAATGCAAAACAACCCTCAAAATCCACCTCACATACCCCAAAATCAAAACACTTCTATGTCGCAAGAACAAAAATCTTTGCAACAACAACAATCTTATCAACAAGCATTGCAAGAACATCAAGCCTATCAACAATAATTACAATAACAAAAAGCTCAAGCTCAAGCCCTACAAGCACAACAAGCTCAATAATATGCATTGATTGTGAAACAACAACAACAAGAATTTCTTGTGCAACAACAATGACAAGCCCAACAACAATAATTGTTCACATACCAACAACAACAAGCCCAAAAAAAAGTGTTGTTTGTACAATAGCAACACGGCTTGTACTACAAGCCCCAACAATACACCAACAAACAACAAAACCTCTTAAAATCCAAAATGCACAAGGAGCATATACACCTCCCCCATTATTACCACTACACACACAATACCAAACTCCACCCTACACACCATATAACACCTACAACCCATCTACCATCCCACAATTTAACATATATGCTCCCCCACCTAATCCATAAGATGATTTTTCATCATAGATTAAGGTGCTCACATAGAAAATCCAAGACATACAAATGGGGAAAATGAAGAAACCACGTGAGCAAAAGAACTTGTGTCCTTACCCCTTTGATAGGAATATCATGATGATATATTTCCCACCCGGATTTGAAGTCCCAAAATTTGACAAATATAGAGGGAATGGAAATCCAATGGATCATATAAAAGATTTTCACGTAATGTGTATGGAAGTTTCTTACAATGATTCCTACCTAATGCACCTCTTTCCACGTAGTTTGGCAGGCCCAACAATCAATTGGTTCTCACATTTACCTCTAGGGATTCAAACCTTCCAACAAATATTCAATAGGTTCATAGATCATTTTTCTTATAACCTAGACATGGATGTGAGCTTGGAAGATCTATACACCCTAAAACAACACAAGGGCGAATCCTTTGAAAATTTTCTACAATGGTGGAGACAAAGAGCTAGCAAGAGAAAATGGCCTATTTTTGAAGAGAAATGGATAGGAATCATCATTTCCAATGTGGACACAAACCTATCGTTTCAATTGAAAATATAGTGTGTGAAATGGGAAGTATGCAAATTAGCAAATAACAACACACACAATCAATGAAAAATTATATTAGAGAATTCAAATGACAAATCTAGCTAAATTGAAATAAACAAAATCTCTAAAGTCATCCCATTTTTATCTATCCTCGAGGATTCATTAAATCATAATGGCTCTCAGATTGTGTATGCACTATGACTGTTAGAATGACAACCTGAAGAACGAGATGTTGGAAAATGCAAGAAATCTATTCCTACTTGATGATTGATAAACTATATGATGGTGATGCCATGATAATAATGTTGTTGTATGAAGATGCTAAATGTTGTGATGTAACTACTATATGAAAATTATTATGCTAAATAAAATATAGTTAATGAAAAAGCCATGATTCTAAACTAATATGCTTCTAATTGCTAAATGCTAAATGTTAAAATGATCACAAATGCTCAAATTCTCTAATGGAATTTCTATAGAGTAATTTTGCTTAAAGTTGGGATGCATTTGATGTAAAATGAGGCTGTATTTATAGATTTTCCAAGGCATATTGTGATGTGGTAGTAGCCAATGGTCTAGATTTAATCTGGATAGATGAAGGGTGGAGGATGAAGAAGTTAGAGAGAAATAAGGAGAGTGTTCCCTTGCATGAAAAAAATCTGCCAAGTGTAGAGGAGAAGAAATGAAAAAGAAGAGCCAAGTGTCTCAAGTTTGTTTCATCGTTTGTTGAGGATAAACATCCAAATTAAATATTTGGAATATTCAATTTTTTGAGACACATGTGATTAAATTTAAATTTAGGATTTAAATTTAATGAGAGGAAAGATAATTAAATAAAACAAATTATTCATATTTGTTTATTTAATTAATATTAGAAGAATGTGATTTAAGATGGAAGAAGTAAACAATGTGAACTACATAAATAAATTTAGAATTTATTTATAAGTAGATGAAATAAAAGGGGATTTATTAATTAAATAACTTGTATTTAATTAATTAGATTATCCAGACTGATTTTAGGTGTATACAAAAAATGCAATGTGTCACAATGAAGAGATTATCTCAAGGGCCCTTAACATTGAAAGAGCCCTTATGGAAGAAGGGAACACAAAATATTACAAGGACAACCGACCATCTACTAGTTCCTATGAAAAACCCCAAGTGTGGGCTAAGAACAAGAATGTTATTAGTGATGGTGTTGTTAATGCAAATGTGGTCTTAACTGCTCCCAATAAAATAAACAATCAACCAATAAACATGCCACGAAATGTACTACCAAAAAATCAACCAATAAACATGCCGCAAAATGTACTACCAAACAATCAATCAATGATCAATGTTGTAAACACTCAGTGTGGACCACAAAGAAAAAAAAATGCTCCTAAATGATAATTCACTCCCTTAGGGGAACCTATGGAGGATGTGTTGAAGAAGTTGATATAGTTTAACCTTATCATACTCCCAGATTTCTAAAACTATCAAGCACCACAAGTCAAACCTCCTAGCTATAGAGAATATCATTTTTATGAATTTCACTGATACAAAGGTCATAACACACAAAATTGTTTTAGAATCAAACATTTAATACAAGATCTTATTGAACAAGGAGAAATTGATGTTGATCAAATTTTGGGAATGAAAATCTGAAAATTTACACAAACCCTATGCCTGATCATGGAAAAACAAAAGATTCAAGAAAGGCATCAACTTCAAACAACATAAACCATACCCATGATACCACAGTGGGGCACATTTGTGTTATCCATTCATCAAAATATGGGGAATCATACACATATCAAGATACTATTTTAAAACAAAGTCTAAACCAATTAACAACATCTAGGAATATTTCATATCTCAATGGCATCAAGTATGTATCAGATTGTGATATCTACCCCACATATGACTCAATGATTGGGCATATTGAAGAAGTTCCAAAGGAGAAATAAATATCCCTTATTGCACGCATACCTAAAAAATGATGTGAAGAGTCTTTTACTGATGATGCATCATCCACCCAAGGATGATTTTAAGAGGATGTTCTTGAGGATAACAAAAGTTTCCCTGAATCGAGTCAAGATCAAGAACCCCTATCCCCAGAGTTTCTTCAAGAGCTGAGGGACATCTTCCAAACCATTTTAAATTCAAAAGATATCCTGGATATCACCTTTGAGATGTTTCTTTCTAATGGGAATATAGACATTCTTCATCCAATACAAGAGTCTTCCACTCTTGATATTCCCACACAATAGCAAGCAATGGTCAAGATTCTTGATTCTTATAGTGATGTGCATCATCGACCTCTTTTGAATCAACACCAATATTTTTTGAAGCGGTATCAACCTATAAAGATATCATAGAATCAGAGAAAACAACTAATATTCAGTGGCTATGGAGTAGAGGATATATTATTAGGGCAAAGGATTAGGTATTGTTAATACCTTCACAACATCGATGGAAATATTGCTTAATGCAAACATCAACATAGGGGGCACGAAGGATCCTTATGATGAAAATACTATCAACACTACAACTAATTGTATCATAAATGGTCATCCACCCATCATCTCATACAAAAATTAGGACCAACATAAGAAGAAATATTCCTATCAAAGAAAGGAGAAGATCATCAAAGAGAATGAAGCAGTAAATACAAATGGATACCAAAGAATAAAAAATAAAATCATCCCAATCATACTCCATTAGTCAAAGAAACTATGGGGAAAATTCAAGAAGGGAAACATATCCATCAAGTATGTCCTCAAATACAAAAGCAGGCTTCTCAAGTGATGAACAAATTAAATCAAGTGATTGCTCCTAATCACATGAAAACCACCATACCTACTCATAATTGACCATCTTCCAAAGTTTGGAGAGCCAAAGGTTTCAAACCATTGACCAATCCATCTCATTTTCCTTCATGCATGACACCATACAATCCATTAATCATATCCAATTCTCGCATTGACTGTGTGCTTGTAGCTACCCTTCATCATAAGGATTCTAAAGGCACTCTATCATGATGTGCACACATAGATAAAGTTTTTGGTACCAACAAGATATATTAGAGTTCTCCAAGGTTGCATTCAAGTGTGTTGAAATGCACAAGACAACTAAGAGGGGGGTGAATCAGTTGTATCAAATCACATTCACTTTAATTTGTTATTACATATAAATATGAAATGCAGATAACAAAAAGTGAATACTAGAGACACCAAATTTACATGGAAAAAGCAATGAGGGAAAAACCACAATGAGGATTAACACACAATATAATAGTAATGTAAAACCGAATACAAAGGCTCACTTCCTACATATAGGACTCACTATCCAGAAGGAGGGTCACTTCCTATAGACAAAGAAAGAAAATAGAAAATTCCACCACAACAGATTCCACACATTCACAACCTTGATCAAAGAATTGTAGACACCATCAGCTCAATGCTTTCAAGAGTCAAGCACATTAAAGTAATATTTCCTTGATTCACTTTCTCACACTCTACTTTTTGCACTTTTTTTGCACTTGACACACTTCTCACTTCTTAATTCGCAACATCTTAACCTGCATTTATATCATCTTCAACCTTAGAAACTTTCTCCAAGGTCGGCTACACATTCTTCATTTTAAAAATTCAAATTAGGTCAATGACTCAACATTCCTGTGGTGGATAAGAATGAGAGTGGACCAAATACATACTTAATCAAGACCCAAACAACATATTGGATCAATCACACACTTCCTTAATTGATGCTTATCCTTCATGTAATGTGTAGACACTAGGTCGACCAAACCTAATGAAAACACCAATGAAATTTGAAGTATGTGCATCCACAACAAGATGATAACATGTGAATCACATAAAGCACTTCATCAGACACTGGAACACCTCTTACAAACCTTCAAATACATTTGCAAAAACTACAACAATCTTCATACATATAACTCTTTCCAATAGTCCAACTGGACCGTGCAGACACATATAGTAGCTCTAGAACAAGTCTTTCGGAGCACCAAACCACAAGCGTATTTTCCAGAACATAGATAACAACATTATCAAGCTTCTTCCAAATCCACAAGATATGAGACAACCCATCATAGGACTGCAGGGTAAAAACATTTCTCCTAGTCCACAAACAAAAAACTCTGCTAGACCAGTTCACACATCGGTGAACACAACTTTCACTCTTCATCAGCCCAAAAGATATAACTCGAGATATACCATCCAAGGATGCCCATAAACAACACTACAGATCCGCACAATCATAGGATCAACAAAAAAGAAATGTAGAGCACATTATTGGAGCACATTTAGAACACACACAACTCTGTCTTCACTTTCTATTAATTTCCTCAAAAGCACTTCATATCAGCACACCTGTAACACCATAAAGATAGCTCCATGTACTCACAAAATTTCTCGAATATCTCAAACATACATGTACCACCTGTAACACTTTATTCCTTTCTCTGCAACAACCTAAACTGTATTGACATCAATGACAATATTAATGATAATACCACCATACTTGCAACAATCTCCCCCTTTTTCATTGATGGAAACAAATGATGTAAAAGACCATCAAAGACAACTCTCTTTTTTTTTTCTTTTTTTTTTTCAGATTAGACAACCTACACAACATTTCTGGACTCACTTTTCCTTACGAAGATTCTCTCTCCCTTTCAACTTTTTCAGATATAGATAGGCTTTTCACATGATTCTCTCTCTCCCTTTGACATCGATGGCAAAGAAAAGTTTTTGCATGAATTTTCAACCATATAAAATACTGCAAAAAAGATACTCTCTACTCCCCCTGAGGAGTAGACCCCAATCATCAGTGAAGACAGATGAAGAATCTTTAGATCCACTGGACTAATGCACCTCCATGTGAACCTAGTTCAAAGAAGGAGGGGAAATAACCCCCAACTTCTCCCTTAGATACCCAAAAGTATCCTTCATAAGAGCCTTAGTAAATATATTTGCAATATGATCCTTTGTAGACACATATTCAAGTCTGAATTCATTCTCCAACACCTTCTCCCTTAAGAAATGATATCTGATAGATATATGCTTTGTCCTAGAATGCATTACCAAATTCTTTGAAATATTTATTGCATGTGTATTATCATAGAAAATAGGGATAGGCTCAAAACACATCACACCTATATCCTTCAATGTTTGCTTCATCCAAAGTACTTGTGTACAGAAAGATGTTGCTCCAATATACTCAACTTTTGCAATAGATAAATAAACTAAGTCTTGTTTCTTGCTTAACCATGAAACCAATATTCTTCCAAGAAAGAATGCACCACCACTTTTACTCTTTCGGTCATCTACACAACTATCCCAATTTGCATCAATGTAGGCATTCAAAGTGAAATCAATATCCTTGGGATACCACAAGCCATAATCCAGTGTTTCTTTTAGATATTTGAATATCCTCTTCACAACTATAACATGTGTTTCTTTAGGTTCTACTTGAAATATAGCAACCAAACATACTGCATGCATGATATCTAGTCTAGTAGTAGTAAGATATATAACAGTCCACCAATCATAGATCTGTACATTCTCTGATCAGTTTTAGGAGAAGCATCATCCTTACTTAGTTTGTATCCAGTCACCATAGGGGTACATACCAATTTGGAATCATCCATTCCAAACTTCTTCAGTAATTATTTAACATACTTTGATTATGAAATGAATATTCCTTTATCAGTTTGATTCACTTGGAGTCCAAGGAATAAATTCAACTCACCAATCATAGACATCTAAAACTCTTTTTGCATCTCCTCTGCAAATTTCTTACACATACCTTCATTTCCTCCAAAGATAATATCATCAACATATACAACCACTATCAACATTATGTTTCCTTCAACTTTTAAATAGAGATTGTTGTCTGTGGAGCCTTTATTGAACCCTTTTTGTGTCAAATATCTATCCAACCTTGCATACCATGCTCTAGGAGCCTATTTAAGTCCATATAGTGCCTTTTTCAACATGCAAACCATGTGAGGTTTATCTGATAACTAAAATCATTCTGGTTGTTCCATGTATACCTCTTCTTCCAATTCTCCATTCAGGAATGTAGACTTAACATCCATCTAGTATACTTTGAAATGTTTGTGAGTATAAAATGCCAAGAACATCTGAATGGCCTCCATTCTTGCCACCAAGGAAAATTTATCCTCAAAGTATATTCCTTCAACCTATGAATAACCTTTGCATACAATCCTTTGCTTATTTCTTACTACTTCACCATCTTCATTTAGCTTATTCCTGAACACCCATTTTGTACCAATTACATTCTTGTTTATAGGTCTAGCAAATAGTTCCCATGTTTGATTCTTCTCTATTTGTTGCAACTCTTCTCTCATTTCTCTAACCCAACTCTCATATTTGCATGCTTCACACACCATTTTATGATATATCTTAGAAAGTAAACACAAATTTACCTCAACTGCTATCACTTTGCTTCTTGTCTTTACACCTTCACTTTTATCTCCAATTATTTGTTCTTCCAGATGATTCTTTTATACATAATTTGGAGTTTTAGGAGCAGATTCTGAAGTCTCTTCTTCTTGAATCTATTATTTATCTTCCTTTTCCTCTTCTTCTACTTGTCTATAGATAGGATCATCTAGTTCAACTTCACTTATCTCAACTGGTTTATGCATATCTTCATCAACTTTTACATTTGCACTTTCAACTATCTTCCTTAGTCTTTTATTGAAACATCTATATGCTTTGTTGTTAGTTGAATATCCAAGGAAAATACCTTCATCACATCTTGCATCAACCTTTCCAAGGTTCTCATCATCTCTTTTAAAGTAACATCTTGTCACGTTTGGATTTCTTTGACTTATTTAATGCAAGTATTAATCATTATGTCGAAATTTAGATGGAAATTAAATTATTATTTAAAGATAGTTAAATTGAAATTCAAATTGAAATGAGGTTGAAATTGAATTGAAATTAAAATCTAAATGAAATTGAAATCGAAATGCAATTATTCTGATTTGAACTGTATTTATGTTTATTTTGGGGTTTGTCATTACTGATGATAAATTGAGTGCAAGTGAATGCAGGAACAAGTGAACGTGATGGAAGGTGAGAACAATGATCAGGTAGAGTTGTTTAGCCAATTGACGTTTACGAATAGATGGGATCTCACACACTCACATAGATGAATTTTTTAATGTATTTTGCGTTTATCATGTTTGCAAATTAAAAATCTAGTTTTAATGTAATTTCTCAAAATTGTGAAAAAAATGCATGTGATTTAAATGATGATTTAGTTAAAATTTGATGAAATTGAATTAAGTTAAATAATTGGATTGCTTGTTTAATATTTTATATTTGATTGAAAATAATATGATGGTATTTTGATATTTAAATAAGGTAGCTTTTATTTCAAAATTTAATAAACTTCAAATGAATAAAGTAGTGTTTGATAAATTTAGATTGATTTTTAAATTGAAAATTAAGAAAAGGAAAAGATTTAAAATCCTAAATTCAACAATATCTTAAATTATGTACTAAAAACAAAATTTAAAAGAATTAGAAATCAAACATTTGTTCAAATTGGAATTTGCATTTAAAATGAGAACTTCAGTTGTCAAGCTGAAGAAAAATATCTTCAAACAAGAGGAGAAGCAATCAATAAATTTGGAACTATGAGTTATAGAATTGATCTAAAGATCAAACTATAATAGTGGATCTCAATTTTGATGTAAGGAATGCATGAAAGAAAAAAAAAAAAAGGAGAGAAGAATTTCGAAATTGAAGTCACACAGAGAAAATCCGTTTTTGATTTTTGAGGAGAATTTAACCCAGAATTTGGGAATCTTACCAGTAAATTGGATTTCTATTTGGGAAGGCAGAGGGAGAGTCTTATTTATTTATTTTTATTGAGCTTACTGCACATTTCCCTTCACCTTCTACGCACAACCATCTCTCTTCCTTCTTCCACTTCATGCACAACCTCCTCACACTTCAACACTCCACGCAACACTGTGAAGTCTCTCCAACGAATAGGGAAGATTAAGCGGAAGGTGCGGCCAACAAAGAAAGCACACACAACCTTCCACTTTCCCTCTTCCCACGTTGTGGCCAAACAAAGGAGGCGTGGCTTTTCATAGGGAATAGGGGCTGCTAAGAGGTGTGCAACACCTCCATACTTCTCACACACCCGCACACCAAGGACTATGGGCGCCCAGTCTACAGAAGGGGCATAAGAAAGAGGGGTAGGAAATAAATAAAGTAAAAGCTTTCTCTCACATGCAGTAGACACACATCAGACAATAAGTTAAAAAAACCAAGAAGGCACCAAGGGAAAGAATAGATAAAGAGCAAAGGATTCAAGATAAAGGCAGAGGAATTTCACAATTACATTGCCAAAATTTAAAATTTACCAGGTAGGAATTCTTAATTAAATTTTAAATTAGATCTTTCAATTCTATTTCAACAATTCAGGAAATGGATATCAAATATTAAAGAAGATCTTGTTTGTTTAATTTAGAAAAGTGAGATTTAAAGAAATGTTTCAAAATTATTCCTTATATTTTATTGAAATTTCAAACAATTAGACTGTATTTATTTTCTAGAATGTTAGACAAATTGAGAGACAAAGATTTTAGGGAAAAATATTTGATTAAAATCTTGAATAATATAGTTGATCAAATTTAGGGACAAACTCAAAACAGAAAACAAATTTTAGATTTAGATTCAAAAACATATTCAACAAAAACTTTGTTATTTTTGCTGAGAATTTTGGGAAATTCTGATTTGAATCATGCATAAAACAGAGAATGAATTAAGGAGAATATATTAAATCTGGAAACAATTTTCATCATTTTAGAAAACAAAACAATCTTGAAGAGAAAATAGATTTAATTTTGTTGACAGAAAATAATGCTTGAAGACTGAAAATAAAAGACATAATTTAGCTTCAAATTTTAACACTATTTGTGAACAGAGATTATTGAAAACTTGGAAATTTCACCTTTAAACGAAATTGCCAAAACTAAAACTATTAAATTAGTTATTTTTAATTTGATAAACGATTATAATTTTATTTTCTGAAAATAGGATAAACTGAAAATAAAACGTTTAAACTTGAAAATTGATTTATTTTGAAAACATCCAGAACGATATTGAAACAACACTAAATAATGAGAGTATGAACGAATGAATGCGTGCTCTTTTAATTTTTGTTTTTATATGTATTTATTTAACATACTGGAGTTACAACTTCTTTTAAAAACCTTATTGATTATTTATTACTCAATTTGAAATATTGACTTTACGACTTTTACGAATTTGAACAATGGAAAGAAGCTCTTTTATACTATTTTGTGTTAAAACAAAGTTTCCAATTTGATGTTTTAAAAATATTACAAAAGATTGTATTTGACTATTTAGACCATCCATGAATGATAGATAATTCTGCATGTTATGTTTTTGGGAAATTTACCTTCCGAGACGAGTGTCGAATATGGGTAAATAGAGAGTGTTGTTTTACTTTTCCAAAACTATTTTTATTGTCGTGCATGACATTTTACTTGGCCAAGTAATTAAGGACCATTGAAATAGATGGATTATTGAACTCTCTACCATATCCTAGTATCGAACTTGCCTATTTCTTAAAGGAATTAGAAAAATGAAAATGCTTGTGGATTACTAGTAGTACTAGGCATGCACCAGATTCCATCTTGCTCGTAGACTGCTTTTTGCTAAGCAATTCATGCAGGGCCGGCTATTTCTTGATTGACTAAGAAATTTTGGGGAAGCGTAAGCTTCGAGGTTGGGTGGAAAAAGTGCCTGATCCTTTTTCTCGTCTTCTTGTTGAAGATTTTCTTTTGGATGGAAGATCGACAGACTGCATCTTATTTTATGCTTTAATATTCTTGATATATGTAATGATGAGCTTATGGCAACTGAATGCCTAAGTCTCGAATTGTAACTGATATTATTATTATTCATTGTATTTATAACTGAAATTGTGTAATTCGACACTTGTATGTTTATAGACTGAATTGTTATGAAATTATCTTATCGACTTTTATGTCGTTGTTTTGTATTCAACTAGTTCTTGATGTCTAAATGAATGAGATGATGATTTTATTTTGAATATAATGGATCTTATTTAAATTAATTGTCAAATTTTGGAATTTAAGATTTTTGTACTTCACACATCTACTTCTAAACACCTTAAAGTAATTAACAGTAAGAGTCTTACCAATCCATAGTTCATAAGGGGTCTTTGTGTTGCTACCTCTGATCTAAACTTTGTTAAGAATATAAATAGTAGTGTGGATTGCTTTTCTCTAGTATACATAAGGAACATTTTCCTCTTTCATCATAGTCCTTTCAGCCTCTTGAACAGTTTGGTTCTTCCTTTCCACAACTCCATTCTGCAAAGGAGTTCTAGGAGCAAAAAAATGTCTCTTTATACCATGCTCTTCACAAAATGCATTAAACTCACCAGAATTGAATTCTTCACCTTTGTTAAACCTTAGAAATTTGATTCTTAGGTTCACTTCATTCTCTTCCCTTTCCTTGAACACTTTGAATCTATCTAGAGCTTGAGCTTTCTCCCTAAGAAAATTAACCAATGTCATTCTAGAGTAATCATCAATCAAAAGCATAAAATACCTATCACCATTAAGACTTCCAGTTCTTGTGGGACCATAGAGGTCTGTATGAATCAATTCCAGCATTTTGGCAGATGAATGTTCTTTTCCTTTGAAACTGCATCTTTTCTATTTTCCCAATTGACAACCTCTGTAAACAATATTGGTAGGCTTTGTAATTTTAGGTAGATCCCTGGCAACATCTCTTGAATTGATCCTAACCAGATTGTAAAAGTTTACATGTCCCATCCTCTGGTGCCATATCCATCTTTCATTAACTTGAGAAACAAAACACTGACCATCACCACTCTTCAGCTGATAGATGTTTCCATATGTTCTTCCTACGGCTACCACAGTTCCAAACCCTTTTCTAATCTCACAGGTATTATCCTGAAACACAAGCTTAAATCCTTTGCTACACATTTTTCCAACACTCAAAATATTATGCCTTAAGCCCTTAACATAATAGACATCATCAGTATTGTGTTTTCCATCAAGACTAATTGTTCCTTTTCCAACAATCTTAGCACTAGAATCATCTCCAAACATGACTAATCCTCCATCATACTTTTCAAGTTTAGTGAACTTACTTTTTTCTCCGGTCATATGATTTGAACAACCACTATCAATTACCTAGTAATCTTCATCTTATCTAGCATGAAATTCAATAACCAAAGTACCTTCCATCTCATCCTTCTTGTTCTCCAGACCACATTCCCTTGCACATATTCCATGGTTAGTAGATACAAATTTATTATCCAAGGCTAGAAACAAGCATTCATATTTATCATCCTCAAAGTTAGACTCATCATCATAAATTCCAGCATTGTCTCTAACATAATACAATTTCTTGATTTTTTTGTCCTTTTTGTCTTTATTATCTCTGTTACTTTTGTGTACGACTCTATTTGGAAATCTTGAAGCATAGTGAACCATATTTCCACAACTAAAACATTTAAAAGGTAGCATACCTTTGTACTTACCAATACCCTTCTTCAACTTCCTTGTAAAGTTTGCTTCCAACTCTTTTGAACCATCACTATCTAGATCATCTTCTGTCTTAGTTTCTTTGAAGGCTATTTCTATTTTCTCCTTTTCTTTTCCAAACTTCCTTATCTCAAATGTAGTCAAAGTGCCAAATAGCTATTCTTTAGTGAATTTCTTTGGATCATATATTTCTTCAATAGCAGAGACCTTGTCACTATAATTCTTCGGTAGGGTCATCAAGATCTTCTCTATTATATATTCATCTGCTAGAGTGCCACCTTGATTTTTGACTTCATTTGCTGCAATTTCAACCCTCTGAAAGTAGCTTGCAATATCTTCACATTATTCCAATTTCAGGTTCTCATATGTGTGCTTTGCTATTAGCTTCTTTGATAATTTGACTCTATCATTTCCTTCATAGATATCTTTCAACTTTTCCCATACTTCATAAGTAGTACCTAGTAAAATAAATGTTTTCTGCTCAATCTTAGATAAAGCACTAAAGATAGCATACCTTTCTTTTTCATTTTCCTCATAGGAAGAAATCTCATTTGCAGAAGAAGGACCACTTTCTAGCTCAACATATTTTGTCTCAACAGCTTTCCAAGTCTTGAAACTATTACCATATTTTCACTTACAGGTTCAATCAGGAGGAGCCATCTATGTTTCAAGATGAATGGTAGATTTTGTTAAACCTTATATGCTACATTTAATTATACAAATGAAACAAATTTATAAGATTACAAGAGCACAAATTTATTATATTCATACAAGTGAATGAAACGTAAAATATTTTACAATCTTTTGATGAAAAGTAATCTTATTGAATGTAATCGTAAACATGTGTCTCACACAACAAGCTGTGAGACCGAATTACTCATTTGATACAGATAGGAATTAAACTATACATGAATGAGTAAATGCTAAAGAAATGAAAATGTAAATAAGGTAACCATTCATTGCCTAAATGACTAGTTCTGCAAAGGTGTCTAGTGTCTGATGGCTTTGCCTTGCTCCCTGGTCCCTAGGTTGCCTTGTGTCTGGTTACTTGCATTGGGTAAAGAAATGAGTTGGAACATTAAGTTCTAAGCAATGAAAGGTTGCATTCTGAACATGCACATCTACCCATACATACATATGCTTATTATTATGTGCATCACATAAAATGTCCATCTTAAGTGTCCATAAGAAGCTAGATAAAGGAATATCATACACACTTAAAGTAGGCATTTTATTTCTAATTTTTTTGTTCCATGTGCAGATATAGGTGTTATTGTTTCACCGCTTTCATGTCGGAAAGTGGAGTGAAATGTGTCTCCCACAAGGGTTGATCCTAGCTTGCTGAGCATGTGAATTTTAAGCTATCTGAAGCTATCATAAGTTTTATCATGATAACAACAATATATAAGTTGAGGATTGGGATTTCATATATGGAGATGGTTAATGTCTTATTGCTATGGGAACAAGAGTTAAATTTTTTTGTAGTCACAACAATATGGAATGCTTCAATGAAAACAATGTCATTTGATATCAGTCAAAGCACTATGCACTATAGGTAGCTCAAGAAGGAAAGAGTACAACCACAGTCATGTTTTTTAAGGGACAGTCCTCACATGGTGGCAATGTATTCATGAAGATGACATGAAAGAATAAACAACAAGATCATGGCACAAGACTTCCTACAGATTTAAAATAAGGTAATGTCGTTAGGGCCATTAGAATGAAGTGAAAATGTTTTTTTTTAAAGGATAGTCAAAAGCTAACTATGGCAAAGAGCCAAAAATGAGAAAGGCAAGAAGCAAGATATCAAGACATAAGTAGATCTATCTTTTGTTTAAAATATGTTACAGTGAATTTCTGACACCTGATTATGAACATGGAAGTGTCCTAAGTTTGACTTATACTGTGAATGTAAGAAAAAATGCAATGATCATACTAAAATTTAACAAATAACCATCTTTGTCAAGCAGATTATGAGGTTCCTATAGTTACCATTTCATCAGATATTCATTAAGACAATGTGCAGGACTAATGCATAGTCATTTTGGGTGCAAATACAAAAAAAAATGCATTCACGAGGCTGATTTCTTAGTAAGTGAGAGTTGAGTCATGAGATTAACCAACAGAGGGGTTTGTATTCTACAAAATGAACAACCCTGATGGCTTTTTCTATGTAATTATAGATTTGGGATTATAAAAGAGATCTCTTAAATATGCATGTATTCAAAGAAAAAATCATGATAACTACCAAGCCTAAAGGAACAAGCATGCAAAATCAAATACAAAGAAAAAAAGATAAGATAAAGGGGTTCGGTCATTATGAAGACAGGTGCCACTTTTTCTTCAAGGAGACACATGCCAGTTTTGGGTTTTGATCTCTCGGGTTTTAAATGAAACAAAGAGAAACCTTCATGTCTTTAGAGATTCAAGGTCACCGAGGTTTTATTTAGAATCACAAATATAGAGGAAAATTGACAAATACCCAGAAGCATGCGAGAATCCCAGCTACAAGAAAAAATGTAGAGGTCTATGTTGTTCATGGCCATGATAAAGTGAAATCTCAGCTACAGAAAAGGAATTAGAGGGCAAAACTAGGGCAAAATTGAAAACCCTTCATCACTCACAAAAGCACACAACCATGATATATAAAAATGTATATATGGAGAGCTTATTTTTGCAAAAAATGAGGAAATTCTTAGAGAGGAATATGAAGAAAAATAAAAATATAATCATTTGTTTGCACAATGGAACTTGATACAACATGTTTATCATCATTTTCAAAGAAAGGTCATGCTACAGGAAAGGCTTCATTTTCTAGAAAATTTTAAGCTCAAAGCTTCATGTTCTTTTCATAGAAGGGAGGGAAACTTAACCAATAGTTTAGCCTCCATGAAGTTGTAGGTGAAGCTCTTCATACTCTCTGATGGCGGTGGTGAAGAGTTTCTTGAAATCTCCTTGAAAACCCTACCCTTGGTGGTTGTTTGGCTTCTTGATGAAGTCACGAGAAGAATGAATGTTTCATTTTTTTTTTGAGATTTAGGGTTATGTTTACCCTAAGATGCTGATAGGGGGTGACTTTTGTCACATTTATTTTATTATTAAAAAATCAAATGAAACTAGTGCATGTTGCGACCAAAGATTGAAGGGGAGGATATGACTCTGGGAATTTTTCATAAATTTAAATATTTTGCCTATAGATGTCATCTCATACTATGGAGTTCCATCTCACCATGCCTTTTGACTAGGCTTTGATCCACCTGCGTGATCAAGCTAAGGAGTGATTGAGGTTAATTTGCATTTTTTCTTTTATTGTAAAACAAGATGGGTTAAGGTGTAAATATAAGCCTTATCTATTCTTGTTCAGACTATTGAATGTAAACTAGATGACTTGGTCGATTGGATGAGAGGTGGAATGAATTAGTTAAGGTTATTTCTAGGCTAATTGCAAACATTAGGAGGGTATTTAGGGAGTTTTATTTCCTTTGGGAGCCTTTTGAGGACAGTTTGGTGTGTCTTCATGTTTGACCAAGTCAAAATTGACTTTTTCTTCCATTTGGAGCTCTTTTGGAGACAATTTAGGTGCTATATTCTAGGCTAATTGAGTGCATCCGACCCAGGTTGTTGGAGATGGCTTACTTAGTCATTTTTGACTCATTTTTTAACTTAGTTCAGATTAGGTTTATTCATGTATTAGTGATTTCCATAGTCCATATGCAGTGTTGGCCATTTTTTGTAACTCTAGAGGTACTGAATATAGATTTTTCGCTTGGATTTTATTGGTAATGAATACTTGCCTTTTTTTTTCGTTTCTTTGCAGTTCAATGTATATGAAGTGATTTGATGAAGCCATTTGTGGAAGTTTCATAACTCCCGTCTAGTTTTGTCTCATGTTTTTACCTTTCTGTAAATAGTATGTTCATGCAGGTCATTAATTGAGTAACATATGCTTTTACTTGCTCATTGAGAAGTATACCTTCCCTTGTGTAGTTTTCTGCATTCAAACCCTTTAGTGAAATACATATGCAATAAAATATAGAAATGAATTGTGCATATTTGTTTCTTACTAGTTGAAATCAAGTGTTAGTTTTCTGAGCTAGATTTATCTCATTTTCAGTTTGGTGTATCACCCAGTTTAAATTTTCAGTTTTTTTCATTTATGTTCTTTCTCCCCTTTTCCTCAACAATTCAGTAGTTAGGTGATATCATACCAAAAGGAAGTCGACCTTATCCAGAGGTTCATTTCAACTTAGGTGACCCACAACCTTGAAATGATCCCATGTTCCTCCAAAGTGTTGAGTTTTAGAACTTAACCAGGGTGCAACTTTAGGAGACAACATAAACCAAGAGAGGTCAAGTAACCTCTCATCTGCACTTTCCAATCACTATAGTCAGCTCCATCAAACACAAGGATTGACAACTTGTGCGCCATCAGATCTTCCTCAAGCGGTTAACATGCAACCTAGGACTTTGAGGAACCAAAGATTTGATACCAATTGTTGAAATGCACAAGACAACTTAAAGGGGGGGTGAATCGGTTATATCAAATCATATTCACTTCCTTCCTTAATCAATTCCACATTCACTTTAATATATTATTAAGTATAAACATGAAATATAGATAACAGAAACGAAATACCAGAGAGACCAAATTTATGTGGAAAACCCAATGAGGGAAAAACCATGGTGAGGATTAACTCACAATATAATAGTAATGCAAACCTGGATACAAAGGCTCTTTGGTTCTTCTCTGAGGAACCAAAGATTTGATACCAATTGTTGAAATGCACAAGACAACTTAGAGGGGGGGTGAATCGGTTATATCAAATCATATTCACTTCTGACCTTAATCAATTCCACATTCACTTTAATCTATTATTAAGTATAAACATGAAATATAGATAATAGAAACAAAATACCAGAGAGACCAGATTTATGTGGAAAACCCAATGAGGGAAAAACCACGGTGAGGATTAACTCACAATATAATAGTAATGCAAAACTGGATACAAAGGCTCACTGCCAGAGGGCTCACTGCCTAGAAAGGACTCATTTTCTAGACACAAAGGATCACTGCCTACAAATAGGACTCACTATCTAGAAGGAGGCTCACTTCCTACAAACAAAGAAAGATAATAGAAAATTCCACCACAATAGATTCCACACATTCACAGCCTTGATCAAAGAATTGTAGACACCATCAGCTCAATGCTTTCAGGAGTCAAGCACATTAAAGTATTATTTCCTTGATTCACTTTTGGACACTCTTCTTTTCGCACTTGTTCTGCACTTCTCACACTTCTCGCTTCTTAATTCATAACATCTAAACTTGCATTTATACCATCTTCCACCTTAGAAACTTTCTCCAAGGTCGGCTACACATTCTTCATTTTAAAAATTCAAATTAGGTTAGTGACTCAACATTCTTGTGGTGGATAAGAATGAGAATGGACCAAATACATACTTAATCAGGACCAAAACAACATCTTGGATCAATCAAATGCTTCTTTAATTGATGATTATCCTTCACGTAACATGTAGACACCAGGTTGGCCAAACTTAATGAAAAAACCAAATGAAATTTGAAGTATGTGCATCCACAACAACATGATAACACACGGATCACTTCATCGGACATTAGAACACCTCTTAGAAACCTTCATATACATTTGTAGCAACTGCAACAATCTTCATACACAAAATTCTTTCTAACAATCCAAATGGACCATACAGACACATATAGTAGCTTTGGAACAAGTCTTCTGGAGCACTAAACCACAAGAGCATTTTCCAGAACATAGATAACATCATTATCAACCTTATTCTAGATCTGCAATATCTGAGAAAAATTTTCAAAGGACTATAAAGTAGAAACATTTCTCCCAATCCACAAACAAATAACTCTTCCAAACTATTTCACACATCAGTGAACACAAATTTCACTCTTCATCAACCCAAAAGTTATAACTCGGGATATACCATCCAAGGATGCCCATAAACAACACTTTAGAACCACAAAAGCATAGGATCAACACAAAATAAATGTAAAGAACATTATCAAAGCACATTTAGAACACACACACAACTTTGCCTTAACTATTTATTAATTTTCTCAAAATCACTTCATATTAGCACACTTGTAACACCATAAAGATAGCTCCATGTACTCACAAAATTTCTACAGTATCTCAACCATACATGTACCACCTGCAACACTTGAATCCTTTCTCTGCAACAACTTGAACTATGTTGACATCAATGACAACACCACCATATTTACAACAAAGTGCTTGTATCTTAGCAAAGAAACTTATTCAAGTAGGATATCATTGGCACATTATGACAGTGGCCTCTACATCAATACCACTAGGTGGTTCAACATGAGGATAAAAATTTCCAAAAAAATAAAAAATCCAAAAAATAGTAAAAATAAAAATTGTCCTCTAATGAAAACCACTATGGTGGCAATTTGGGCATGTACTATGATGAAAACCTAGAAAATAGGTGTCATGAGTAGAATTGAGCATCTATATGTTCCTTCTCAGATAGAAGTATCTCATCCTTCTCATGATAAATCTAATGTTCCCTCCATCCATCCAATCCAACTTTATGTAGATATTCTAGCTTATCTTGATCTTAACAAAGATTCAACATATACTTCAAATCTACTCATGGAAAAATCTTGATAGGATTTTTACTATTTTGGTTCATGAAGTCTAGTAGCCCATATCTAGCATGATAAAACTATGTTCAACTCTTTGCATTTACATTACCTATCTTGGTTTGTCCATTGCACTATGAAGCATTGCTAGACATTGGGGGAAGGTTCTTTCACTCTTGTTTTCAAATAACTCTTGATCCATGTATTATATCTCACAAAGTGACATTGAAATCGTGATCTAGGTATCGCTTATCTCAAAATCCTTAAAAATTCCAAAACATTCGTAAAATCATCAAAATCCAAAAACACTTGAAAATTTTGAAAAAATTCGAAAACATCAAAATCTTGTACAGCTAAAATCCAAAAACATTTTAAAAGTTGTATAGTCAAAATAAAAAATATCCAAATCACATCAAAATCCCTAAACAAGTCAAAATATCAAAAAATCAAGAACATTACCATGTTGAACCACAAGTCTCTATGCTTGAATGTAGGCAAGGCCATCACTAATGAGCCCCTGAGACACTTTAGGTCAGTCCTTCAGGAGTTCATCATAATAAACTGGCAATCCATCATTGTTCATATCTCATCTATAAATAGTTACTGGTCAAATTCAGTCGAACTATGAGTCTATGAGCTTGAACATAGGTAAGGACATCACTGATGTGCCCCCAAGACACTTTATGTTAATCCTTTAGGACTTTTTCATAATAAAATGAGAATCCTTTAGTGCTCATATCTCATCAATAAATGGTTACTGGTCAAAGTTAGTCAAACTACATGGTCTTTGTGTGTATAACGTAGGCAAGGATAATCTTTGATAAGCCCTCGAGGCCTTAGGTCAGTCCCTCTTAGGTCTTGGTCAAAACTTAGAAAAAATAAAAATTGAAAACTCAAAAAACCCAAAACATTTGGAAAACATTGGAAAACCCTGAATAGCCTCACATAAACATTAAAAAAAGACCAAAAATAGTCTTAAAAAATTAGAAAATGTCAAAAACATTGAAATATTAAAAAAAAATCCAAAACCATCCATCCCATTTCTCTTCACCCACAATGAACCTCCATCCATAATAAATCAATCGTCATTCTCACCCTTTTGTAACACAAATGGAAAACAAGTACAACAATCAACAAAAGTGGAACCTTTAAATGCAACAAAAAGATAAAACTCTTGATCATTATCAAACATGTCAATTGAACCTTATATCAATGGCCTTTCAAACAACCTATCAACTTGCCACCATCCACTAACATGTCCTAAGATGCATCCTTCCTACAATGGGAGGCAATCATTTTGTATACTTATCCTAAACAAAACATATTACACCTATTTGGGAAGAGATATAAATAACATTGACTATTTGTTCATTTTGATCTTGTCTTATGATTTATCTTGTTGACCCATTCTAAGGACCTCTCAATGATGTCTATAAAAATTATTTATAGAGAAAGGAATGGGACATTGATCATTAACTTTCATTTGTTGTGCTTGTGGGATGTTCTTGTAAAATAACTTTGGTGAATACTTTCATAGTTGTGTGGAGGCAAGTCATTTTGAATAGATTGTTGACTATTGCATATGCTTTGGTCTGAAATGTTCTAAACTTCTAAAATACATTCCAACAAGGTTTCCTTATGTCAAGGTGTGAGCAAGGACTATCCTATCTATTTGCATATTCAAATTCCATCGCACTAGATACAACACGATCCTGGTTATCAATACCATGATGGATTGTGTCTATGTGCTATATCAAAAATAAGGAATGAAGTGCTCAAGTATCCCAATCCTTGGAAAAAGAAAATCGTCAATCTCATCACCATATCTAATAAAGTCTCAAATGATTATATGCTTGTTAGACTTCTGAATCAATCTCTAATCAATGGTTAATCCATCCATCTTATTATGCTTATTCTTTTATATTTACTAATATTTCTATCCAAGTATCAAATTTGTGTGATATATCAAAATGTACATGAGGCTACCTATGGTCGATGATTTCTATACATCATAAAATATGTCTACATCAAACATTTGAGGTTTCTAAGAAGTGTCTTTTGTCCTCTTTGAGTTGAACTGATCCTAAATCTTCATTGCAATCTCGACTTAAAAAATAAAATCTCCACCCGATCTCTCAAGGGGGCAGGGTGCCAACTTAATTCCTTTTGTTGGGACAATAGTGGTGCATCCAAAAAATCAAGATTTTTTAAATTTTTTTATCTGAGCAACAACAATAATCTAAAAAAAGTGTCTTTGAAGCAATGTAACATGTACCTTGCTTCAAAGAGGGGAAAAATGTAGACACTTAAAATTATCCTAACTAATATTGCACATTTGAATTTCATGACTAACATGGTTGTATTGAAACTCATCCCATTTTTTGACTGTTTAATTGAATAATCCTTGTTATTTAATTAAATGCATCATTCTCATCTATTAATATGATAATTAATTTCATTAGGTTAATTCACCCCCTTTTACACTAACATTTCATCTTGTTTAATTGGATGATGCAAATTATTTAAATTAAACCCCCTTGTGTCCTCTCATTTAAATTGAATAATCTAAATTATTTAATTAAATGTCACTTAACCCTGTTTCATTAAATAAATAAATTATTTAATGATAATCCTAAATTCCTCTAATTTGCACAGTTAAAACTTTTTTTTAATTATCAAATTCCTAATTATCCTCACCCTCCCACTTACAAGAGAATATTTTCTTGGAATATTCCTCCTTTGAACATTCCTCCAAAAGGGAATATTCCCTTGGAATATTCTTTCCTAAAAAACTTTGTAACAAACTTCCTAAGTTTTAGGAAGTGTCCTCCCTTTGATCACTGTGAGCCATTGATTAACTCTTTGATCCATGTGATCTTGCATTCTCATCCATTGATGAGAATCCTTGATCCATGCCTCCACCTCACATTGGATCTCAACCATTGATTGATCAAATAAATCTTAGCCCTTGATTCACCATTTTTTCCTATAAATAGACCTCACTTCTATGAAATAGGGATCCACTTACATCTTATAAACGTTATGTTGCACATTTTCACACTCATCTTCATTCATATTTCATCCATCTTTAGCTTGGTTTTCATCATATTAGCTTAGTTTTCATCAATGGAGTTCATTTAGATGCTTTTTTTATTAAAGGGATTGGGAAAGGGTCTTCATTCCATATCAATATGGAACCAATCCCCCAATGGTATAGGGTTTGAAGCATTTAAATAGATTTTCATTATTCATTTCTTGTTGTTTGTGTTTAATGGCTTCCTCATTTTAATAGTTTTTTAATATTTCATTGAGATTATAGCTTAGTTATTTAAATATGGCTTGGAATCTATTGGATGTAGTGTATTTATCTCATACTATGATTATAATCACAAGTTCCCTTTGTTCGATCCATGAACTAAGACAATTTTGTCTGCCCATATGTGGGTTCGTTTACCTTACCTCTCCCTACAGTTTTGGGAAATTGATTGTTTGAAGGTGATTGGCAATGGCTTGGGGAAATATCACAACATTTCAAAGGAAACAATCAATTATGAAAGTTTGACCTATTCTCATCTTTTCATTGAAATGGGTGTCTCAAATGGTCTTTTGGAAAAAAAATCCTCAAAGTGGGTAATAGATGATGGTGCCAACCAATAGATTATGAAAGAATCGCCTTCAGGTGCAATTGTTTTTTTGCAATAGAACATGTTACCACACATTGTGGAAGGTGAGTTGAGAAGGCCAATTATTCCTCAGTCTACAATAGGGTTGAATCTTTCCACTATGTTATCTTTCCTTCCGAGCAGAATGTTGTTGCCACTTCTCCACCACTTCGGGGAAATGATCCAATCTCAAGACACATCTCCCCGGTTGATGCACAAGACCATCTCCATGAGATTGTGACTAATAAGGAACCAATATATTCTCTCATAGAGGCCTCTCCAATCCTCAAGGGAATCAACTTCCCAACACAAGAACATTGAGAATTCGTCTATCTCTTTAGTTACTCTTACAACCTACAATATGGGTGAAACTATGTGTGTGGAAAATGGAAATGGGCCACATCACCTAGAGATAGAATAGGAGTGGATTGAGGTGAAAAGGAAGAAAACGCCATCATCAAAACAAAACCATCCAATGAGCTTAAGATCCTCTAAGAAAGGTGAAAATTTGTAGGTTAAATGCAAATTTGTTCATTTTTTAGACAACTCTGTGTTGCCTCTGTGTTGCACCCCTTGTGGCAAGGAGCCACCCAAACTATAATTTTTTGGGGTTCTTATATTATGGGAGCTACCCCCTTGGCAACACTTACCTAGCTAAAAAATAATAATATATATTATATATAATATATAATAATATATATTATATATAATATATAATTATATAATTATATATATATATTATAATAATTATAATACATGTCTCATTCTCTAATAAATTATGCATATATCTATAACAGATATATATTCTTTACAAGATCGAATATCTGATTTTTGTATTTAATATCTAATATCCATTTTTCTTTGGTGTTTATTGGATATAAATTGTACTTTTTACCAACACAAGTAAACATTCAAACTTGATTTTCATGGATTTTTCTTCCACAAGTTGCATTTTTTATACATCACCATTGTTTAGCCCCCCATGATCTTGCACTCACCCTAAATATCTAGTGTCATCAATCCAAGCCTCGCATAATCAGCATGACCTCCAAACAATGGTATCAATCTCATCAAAAACTTTCCTCCAATAGTTGAGGTCACCCAATCATTGATGTGTCAATGTATATGTATGCACATATACATAAGGCATACTGTTGCCTTGTTCTCTCCACCCCAAGGGACATGTAATCACTATATGCTCCTATACCCAAATGTGAAGTAGTGTTTTCACAAGAAAAATTCACACCATATCTATATACAATCTAGTGGATATCATGATATAAATAGGCCAATACATAGGGACCTCAAGTAAAAATGACATTATCAGTAAGTATTATCTTCAAAACTTTTCCCCATCCAATAGAGAATCCCCTTGATCTATGATCAAGGACTAACACCCCTCAAATAGATCCAACCAAGACTAAAGGGAGTGTGTCAAATCTCCCCATATCCCTCTAAAGTTTTGTCTCATTATCTTTAATGCCAAGATCATCATCTAAGAAGACTCTCTCCAATGTACCCTCTCTCGAATAAATGTTGTGCACCACCCTCTCTTCATGGATGGGGATCATGAGGATCCTCCACATGTCCTCCAAAGTAATGGTGATATCTCTTGTAGGTAGAATGAAATAAAATCTCTCAATATTCCACCTCTCAACTACGGTCATAATCATGGCCATTTGAGCATAAATCTCTAGCATATAGGTGATATGCCATAATCCAACAACTACTAGAAACACAAGATCCATCTCATCCAACCCTGCACTTAGTTGTAGAGTAAAAATATGTCACTCTCTAGACACATGATAGGATCTAGTACAACCTTATAAATAGTGCACACATCAATCATATTCAAAATATTAAGAAAATTCTAAGTAACCTAGCCCTAAAATCCAAAGTTCTTAACTTCAAAAATCATATGCAACCCATTTTTTTAAATACAACAATTTAACATCAAATGAAAACTGGTTATTCAAATGCACCAATCTATCATCAAATGTGAACTTATTTTTATATGCACCAAGGGTAAGTGCAAAAATATGGGGGGCCAAAAACAGGTCTTAAGTGGCCACTTTTTTTCTGAAATCTAGAAATACTGGCCTTGGATGTGAAATTGAGGATAGTTACACTCAAAAAAATTAGATGCAACAAAAACAAGGATCATAGTGCTCTAATTCTACTTTCTAAACTAGTGGTTATTTTTTAAATGGTGGAGATTAATGGGTTCAAAAGAGGGAGCCACAAAAATTGGTGCCATTTTTATCAAAAAAACATAACATAGCAACTTTTGTGCCTCCCTCAAAAGGTTAAATTTTTTTTGGTATTTTTAAAATAACTTTGGTGAGAAATTAGCTAACATGTAGTTTATGCCCAATTTTTTTGATAATTGTTTAATGAACATTTTGATCTTTTACTAATTTTCAAAGTGGACAGATCTTGAAAAATAAAATTTTGGTTGTGCTACCCCTATAAATTTTGAAAAATAATTGAAAATGATTTTTTAAATATTTATAGAATGGAATCTAGTTTCTAAAAATGTAATTTATTTAAAATTTTAATGAATGGATTTATAACGAAACAAATACCAAGCAATGGTTTTTGGCAAAAAACAGACGCACAAACAAAAGATATTAAAGATGAAAGGATTAACATTGTCAAAATGTGAAAAAAATTACATCGTTAAAAAGCTAAGAGAGAGCCTAACAATACCCAAGTGTTCAATTTGTTCAACCTTGAAACACATGCAAACCTAATGGTTAGCATGGATGCGATTATAAGAAATCTTGTAGAATATGCAAAAACACATCTTTGGACGTTGGGAAGGCAATCTAAGCCTTTGGGTTGGTAATCCAAAGAAAATACCAAGCCTAAGGCTTGGGGATTCTCAAATAAAGAAATAATGCGAGCATGTTATAACGCTCTCACATTATTTCATGGTTTTGACATATTTATTTGTGTTTGTGCTCAAGAGTTTCCTAAGCAAGATATAGTACAAGTGTGTTATAATGTGCTCACATTATTTCTTGCTTTGTGTTAAATTCTAGTCTATTAAATCTATGTATATATATTTGTATGTATGTATGTATCAACTTCTATTCATTTTATGCCTCATGGCCTTTCATATAGTCTTCTTTGGGAAGACCATGGATTCATGAGATGCATGTGGTGCATTCGACTCTTCATCGTATTATAAAATATGTCTATGACAACAAAGTATACCAAGTTGAAATGGACCCTAAGCCTGAAAGTTGCTTACAAATTGAAAAAGGAATGACATGTCCTTTAAGCACATTAATTCCCATATCCAACATAGAACCTTTAAAATAAGACAAGAAAGGAATGGAAACAGTGTCAAAATTATTGGATGATGATTGTGGTTCCTTGGAGTTTACACCTTAATTTATGGGAGAATACATAATCACAAGAAAAGAAGATTAAAAACAAAAGCAACCAATGGTCATATCAACTCAAAAATTGGAAGAACACTCATAAACATATAACTCATCTACTCTTGAAGAAGATACAATTTATATGACAAACTTTGATGAGATAGACTACCAACAACCACCAAACCCGAAAGAAATGGAAAAACTTTATGGGAGATTTTATGAACTTGTGAAGCAATTGGGTTATAATGGTAAAGGGTGCAGAAAGAAAGAACAAGGAATTTGGGTTCCTATAGAGCCTTAACACATAAGAGACAAAGACTGGTTTGGGCTATTGTCCTTCTAAAATTATGCAAGCAAAAAAGCACCCATCGTTAAACATCAATACTATCATGTACAAGCCAAAAATCAACCTCACTATCAAGCATCCTTTAAAATTGCTTGACACAGATTTACCACCATCATGGGAATACTTTGAAGATGATGAAGCCTTGAAACACATGCTAGGATTTTATGATACACCATCTACTTCTCACAAGAAAAAGGTTACATGTGCTATGATCAGTACCAAGCCAAAAGATGCAAAAGATGAAAGTAATGAGAACAACATAATTGCAGAACAATACAATCCTGAATTTCCAAAGTCAAATGCACTTCCTTTAGGGGATACAATTGATATACCAATAGATATAACAGATAAATATAAAGTCATTAAAACCAAAAAATTCCTCGATGATGAAGAACAAGAAGATACTGCAACCTTGCTTCATGACAATCTAAAGATAGTGACACACAACATTGGCCTTGTTGAAAATACCAAGCTTGTTCAACAAAAGATACAAAGGATGAATCCTTAGATAGCCTTGCTTGTTAAGGGTAAACTTGAAAAACTCCTTGATGCTTTCTTCATAGGACCTATAGATTATTCTCCATGGATCTCAAACATTGTTGCAGTCACAAAACCTGACAATCATATTAGGATGTGTAGAGATTTTCGTGATTTGAATAAAGCATCTTTAAAAGATGAATTTCCCCTTCCTAATATTGACATGATAGTAGCCTCAACTTTAGGACATGCTTTGTTTTCATTCATGGACGATTTTTTTGGATACAATCAAATTTTCATCAACCCTCAAGATCAATACAAAACAACATTTACAACTATTTGGGGAAAATTTTGTTGGGTTATGATGCCTTTTGGATTAAAGAATGTGGGCACAACATATCAATGAGCTATGATGCTAATATTCCATGGTTACATACATAAGATTTTGGAGGATTACGCTAACAACATTCTAGCCAAATCATTAACAAGACAAGACAATGAGAAAATCCTTCGGAAAATATTTGAGCTAAAGTGAAAGTACAACATGAGGTTGAATCCAAAAAAATGTGTCTTTGGTGTAGATAGTGGGAAATTGTTAGGTTTTATCGTATCTCATAGAGGCATTGAGGTGGGTACAAAGAAGATTGATGCTATCATCAACATGCCACGCCCTAAAAATATTTCTCAGTTGTGCACATTACAAGGAAGAATTCAAGCCATTTGTCATTTTGTCACATCTTTAGCTAATCTAACATTACCATTCACACATCTCCTCAAAAAGGATGTGCACTTTGATTGGAATGATGATTGTAAACATGATTTTGAGAGTTTGAAGGAATAGCTTACAACTTCACCCGTTTTACAACCTGATATGCAAAACAAACTATCTATACTTTATATAGCTGCATTAGCCCATGCTCTCGTAGCATTGTTGTCTTAGCAAGATGAAAATGGTAAATAGAATCTGGTCTATTACATTAGTTGAACCATGATAGATTATGAGAAATGATACACAACAATAGAAAAATAGTGTTTTTCCCATGTATTTGCCACCAGTAAATTTTGAGACTATTTACTGAATGTGGAGATACAAGTAATGACAAAATTTGACCCTCTCAAACATCTTTTCAATAAACAAACTTATCAGGACGTCTAGCTAAGTGGGTGATGTTGTTGATTGAGTTTGACCTAAATTTTATTTCAAAAGAAATAATTAAGGGTTAAACTTTGATCGACTAATTGGTTGATGTTCCTTCCCCTTTGGCATTACCTAGTAATGACTCATTCCTAACAATAATGTCTTGACAATCAAAACTAATACATAAGAATTATACTTTGATGGATCTAAGTGTAGAACAAGCTCTGACATTAGGGTTTTATTAATTACACCTATATGAAAGCCTAATCTCTTGTCATATGTATTAAATTTTCTATGTACAAACAAAATTGTTGAGTATGAAGCATTGCTCACTGGGTTACATGCTGCTTTAATTTTGGGTGAAAAAGACATTATGATCTTTGGTGATTCAAAATTAGTAATCAAACAAATAAATGGGACATATAAATCAAAGCATGACAAATTATCCAAATATAAGGATCTCACAATGAACTTGTTAGAGAAGGTTGAATCATTTACCATTGAAAACATCCCATGAAAAGATAATCGACATGCGAATGTAATGGTGAGTGCAACCTATCTTATATCACCTCAAGATCCTTTAAAATATTTCATATTTACTATTCACCCGATCATGAAACCATCCATCGATGATAACCTTGAAGAAGTATTAGCAACAACCAAGCAAGACTCGAGTGAGTGCTATGATACAATATTCAGCTATTTGAAAGATGGTATTGTTCTTGAGCCCACAACAAAGAACACCTGATGTTGCTTGCAAAAAATAGAAACCAAGTACATCATTCTAGTTGATGTATTATATAGAAGATCCTTTAACAACATTTTTCTTAGATGTCTTAATGAATCCAAAATCCCCATAGCACTTGAAGAGGCACATTTGGGTGCCTATGGAGGTCATTTTGGAGGGATATATTTAGTGCAAAAACTCATTCGTATGGGATATTACTGAGACATATGGAGAATGATTTCTTTGTGTACATTAATAAATTTCACAAATGTCAGGAACATAAAAATTTGATTCATGCTCCTACCTTTGAGCTTCATGCCCAAATTCCTATTTGGTCATTCTCAATATGGGGATTGGATCTAATTGGAAAAATTTCACCACCTTCATCTGCTAGACATACATTTATAATCACAACAACATAATGCTTTACAAAATGGGTAGAAGTTATTCCTCTTTGATCCACAACTGTTGATGTAATATGTCGTTTTGAATACTGGAACACATTATTGCTCACTTTGAACTTCCTTTCGTATTAGTTTCAAATAATGGAACACCATTTAAGAACAATGATGTGAAGAAATTTCTTGACACATTTAATATCCAACATCGCTTTTCAACAACTTACTACCCACAATCTAATGGTCAAGCTAAATAAACTAATAAAAATCTCGAACAAATCCTACGAAAAACAATAAATAAACATAACAAGTATTGGCATATGCAACTGGCATACACATTATTGGCTTACCATACTAGCATCAGAAAATCAATAGGAACAACTCCCTATAACCTTGTTTATGGTACCAAGGCAGTGATTCCCTTGGAGTTAGAAATCCCCACATTAAAGATTGCTCTTCAAGGGCTCATTAATGATGACACTTACAAACAACAAAGATTGCATCAGCTTGATATGCTTGATGAACAAATTATTAATGCTTTTGAGCACCTCCAAGATTATGCTAAGTAGTTACAACATAATTATAGTAATCATGTCATCCCTTGAGTATTTAGTAAAGGTGACTTAGTCTTGTATGAAAATCAATGAAACATTAATGCCGACCCAACTGAAAAAGGAAAATTCAGTCCTAATTGGTTAGGACCCTACATAATTAAAAAAAATTATGGGTTTGATGCATACACATTAACAAAGATGGATGAAATGCCTCTCAAAGAACCTATCAATGCCACACATATACATCAATATTATGTCTAATCCCCTTGAATAGTATGAATGATAGGCAGTGTTAGAGCTACTAGATTATATTCCATGCACTTTCACATTCCTTCATTCTTGACATACAATTATTTGTGTGTCTCGAACACTAAAGTGATTATCTCATTCCTTTTTATTTAATTACTTTATATCTTATGCTATTCAAGTTTATCCCATGTGCTATGTTAGATTAGATCCTTATAGGAATTTAATGTTCTTTAGTTTAATCATAAGTGTATTTAATTTATCATAACATACTTCATCACAATGTTGCATCTAAGCTCGAAACTGTAATAAGTTTTTGGTTAGATCACATAAAACATGTTAAATCATGGAATCATTCATTGAATAATATTATAGAGTTTATTTAATCAATCACAATGAGATTTAGCATTCAAACACAAATAATAAAACATCAAGTGTTCATATATATATAAATATATATATATAAATATATATATATATATATATATATATATATTTATATATATAAGTTTTATGTACATGTCATCAAATATGCAATACTATTGAGGCATGTGGTTACTAGATCCCTCAAGACTTGGTGGTTGCATCTTTTTGGTAGCAGTCTGTTGGGAGATAGTGGTGTGTGATCATGATCACTATCCACTAAGTGTACCAAGAGAGAACTCTAAGACTTGTATGTATCCAAGGGCCTCCCAATGTGCTCTTGCTATTTGATCTCTCTTTGTCGGTAGCTTGGCTACCTCTGCCTCTAGTCTCTCAAACTCTATAGGGGTCCGAGATGACTGTGCCTCTGGGGCATCATCAACTTGGTGGACACACCTCCTCAAACTCTCATACACTACCCACAATCTAACATATGGCTTGAATGAATTTGGGTCCTTATCCATAATGGGTGGGGGCACATAGCCTGAGTCTATGGCCTCCTCATCAACTGATGGGGGCACTATCTCTACAACCGCCTACCAATAGAGATCCCAAAAGTCACTTATAGATCCTACAAAATAGAAACAATAAAATATCAGTACACATTATGATATATATAAAGAGTAAGCACAAGCATGAAAGTATGACAATAATTAAAATATCATTACCTATATCTCAAGTAGGCTATGGTAAATCAACCACATCATATGCAGGGGGCATGGAAAATGTGCTAGCCTCTCCATGACTATAGGTATTGGTGCCTGCTGCAGCTATTGCTTGTGATCTAGTCATATGAATGGGAGAGGTCTCTTCCAACTCATGCCCTGTTGGATCCTCATCTGCTGCCTCATCACCCTTGCCCATGGATTGATCCTCCTCCTCATTATCCTCATCATCCTCCTCATCTCCTCTTTTCTAGCTATCATAGTCAAGATCTGTATCCTTATCGTAAACATCATCTATGACATCTATAAATATGTCTGCGACCCTCTAGCGTGTCTCCTTGGCCCTATCCTCTACATCATCTCCCTTATTTGGGAGTGGTCCTACATTACCTATCAGCTTCTCCATAGGAAACACAAGAGTCAGTCGTGATACTTTCCACCACTCCTCATAGACATCTGTGGCACCAATATCATCCGCATCAGAGATCAGAGGCATATTGTGATTTGAGTACCCAGAGTCACTGTGGTGAACATCCTCTACAATGAACCATACAGTATCACCAGGTCTCTAGGCACTCCACATTGATATCTTGAAGAAGGGTCATGCCCTAGGTTCTATTTGCATCTATCCAAATTGGCACATGACCCGATTGTAGTAGAAAGGACACACTATGTAATCATGTCTTCCAGTTAGAAATATATCAAGCTATCATCTCCTCATCTACTAAGTGTGATCTGACCACTTAAGCATAAGCTGATAAGGTCTCCAAAGGATCTCGTTCTCCTCCAATCGGTCAAATTACACTCTCCAAAATTTTAAATCACCATAGTGCCAAAATTATCATAGAGGATAATTGAAGGCCGAAGGATACCCCAAGGTTTTCAGACATGGGAAACCAATAGGTCTAGTACAAGTGATATGTTGAAGGCACCACACCTCTAGAAGTTTACAATGTACCATATTGTCCACCTCCCGAAAGAAAAATTGACCAAGATCATAATATAGGTGAGCTAGGATACAATGCCCCTAAGCATATACTATCGGGTGCTCTACCATCCCTCATATCAAGTTTACTAGTCCTACCTCTACGTGCACTCCCCACCTATCAAGGATGAGTACTAGTGCAACTATCAACTCATAATTTGTCTAACTAGTGAGGCTCGTGATTATAGAAGCATCGCTAAGTCTATTTGTGCCCTCACTCTCATCATGTACTAGTACGCAAAGGTAGTACTACATGTCATATTTAATCTCGTGGAAGGTCTACTCCACTCAGAATCATAGCTCACCTTGAATAGGAACTCAGAGTATGCAGAACACACATCCTCTAGTGTGATCATCATCTCACTAGTCGATAGATGAAATGTGCATGTATCAACATCCCAAAGCTCTACCATGGTACCTCATGGGGGGCATGAGGTATGCCCAGTATAATCCAACAGTCTGTAATAGCTTTGTTTCCTCCATTGAAAGAGTGGGGGCTAAATCTCTAAGAAGGTTGATCTTCTTGCCATCCAGATGCTGATGCGAACAGGCAAGCACCTAACAAAAAGGAAAATTATGTCCTATGAGCAATCTAATCTCCTCATATTTTACATCAATAATCATAAAATTGTACTAAAGTTACTCTAGTATGCGTTCCTAAAGGCCCTAGATACTTTAGACCCCTTTTGGGACACTTCGTGAAGAAATGAGACACTTTGCGAAAAAGTGGGACACTATGTGAACAAAAGGGACACTTCACAAAAAGTGGGACACTTAAAAAAAAAGTGGGACACTTCACAAAAAAAGGGGGCGCTTTGTAAAAAAAAATTTCAAGGCCCTAAATTAACCTAGAAATGCATAAAAAACATAAAATCACTGCATAAGGACAAAACGAAAACAATAGAATCAACTTACCTCAAGATGACATTCATCGCGTGCCACCTGTTCATGCAACATGTCTAGTCTCACAAGCCTATAATCCTATCTTCTACACATCTTTCACTATTCCTCAATCACTATCAAGCTACAAAAAGGTAAGTGAAAAAATAGTAAGAATTTACTTCACTTTTTTTCTCTTATGTAAGTTGAAATTAGGGTTTTCACTACATTAGGGTTAAATAGTGCATGTCAATCAAATCAGCATAAAAGGTGCTAGAGAACTCTATTTATCACACCATTTGTTGCGTTGGAATCATGATTCTGCGCCTGACATCATCAACCATCTATCATTGTGTGGCATGGTACTTGGAAATTCCCTATGATATTCCTTACCCTATTTGACGTGGCTAGATTGCTACCTTGATTCCACCTTGGAAAAACAAGCGGAATCAAGGGGGTGCATACGTCTACTCTCGAATGTGATTTCTAGATAGAGGTTTGATAAGAGGATTGTTTTTGGACAACTAACCAATTCATTTTACAGGATGTGGTTTCTAACGTTGTGGTTTTGTAGATAACTATAGTGGGGACTTCATTCTCCCATGTCATAATTGAACTTACATGTGTATCCTTTTATGAAACAAAGGTCATCTTTGGATTCCCTTAGCTTACATATGCACATAAAGTCATATGGGTGCTAAAGTGGGGGCTAAATGTAGTGTATCAAATTATACACTCCTGGGAAAAGAAATAATTTCGCACTTAATTTGGACTTATTTTAACACCTTTGCATTAATTACCCTTCAAAATCACCATTTATAGGCCCCTGAGACCCATTATTTTAGATTTTGAGGCCCATTTCACTCTAAAATCATATAAAATCAGTAAAATCCTTGAAAAATCCAAAAACACACCTCAAAAACTTAAGGTGTGACCCATTCGCCACATTGGGCGAATGAGTTCCCATTTGGGATCTTTTTCAAATTTGAGCAGGAATTCATCAATTTAATTCATTTTTTTGATGAATGTTGGCCTTTGGGATCCAAATAATGGTCAATTAGGTGTTGATGCCTATAAAAGCAAGCCTCTAAGTCATTTTTACCAACCTCTAAGAATTTTGAACAAGTATTTTCAAGTGTCAAGCATCCAAAATCTTCAAGCAAGCTTTCACAAGAGCATTCTAATTCCAAAAGAAAGCAAAGTTGAAGCATTGGAGCAACATTAAATAATTTTTGCAGGTCTTCAAGCTCACTTTCAATTAAGATCTAACATTGTCAAGGGTTGATCATGGATGCCTATGGTGAATCATGATGGATTCTAGGTTGGGGAGATGCAACTAGCCATCAAGCCAAGCCTAAAGACTTGTTTCCTAAGTGATTCTTGTTGATGGTGAAAATGACACAAACAACATTAAACAAAATATTTCTATTCTATTTCTCTTGAAAAAGAAAGACAACATATAATAGCCTAACTCCCAAGGTCTTGGTAGTTGGTTCTCAACTGTTTGGTGTCACTCAAGTGGTCCATGCAACTGTAATATTCAAGGGGTATTTGCTGGTAATAAGGAATGCAAGCAATGACTGATTCATCAAACTGTTCTTAATGAAAAGGGGGTTTTAAATTAAATAAAAAGATAGATCGGGGCATACATTACTAAAACATGAATAAAAATTATCTAATATTTGGATATATATCTTCAACAATGAATGTTCTTCCCATAGATCAAGAAAATCATAACATGATGCAATTTACAGAGTAGTCTGTACTATTGCATGCATCTAAGGTGCTTAATTTAACATCACAATCACATATAATAAATATTGTAAAGATTCCAAAAGAACAAACTCTCATTCATTGCCAAAATCATAGATCAACAGACTTTCAATAAATTCAATCCATAGATAATCTAATGAAATAATCCTTAAATCTGGTTCCTTCTAAGGATTTTCATCACAAAAGAAACACTTATGCTTTAGCACAGTCACTAGCATACATATAGACTATAATTCATCTAACTTATCCAATAAACTCAATTCCAACACCATATTTGCATAAAAAAAACTTGTATTTATATTCAACTGTAAATAAAATAACAAAGTATCTCTATAAAATCTATGAAAAAATCTATCTCCTACTATCAGATGGCTAATCTTATTCTCATTAGCCGACCTTTACAATATGGTACCCTACCGGTATATATAGATGTACAAAAATATGAAGTCCTCCCTATCTAAAATCGAGATCCACCTTTTTAGGAACTTAGATTTTCTTGGAACCTCAGATAAATTTTATCTCTAGTTCCCACATTGATCATCTAGTAAATTGGAGAAAAGAAAAGAGAAGAGAAAAGAAAGCCATGCGCCCATAGAACTGTCAGTCATGCATGCAGAGGAGAAAATAAAACCATGCATCTATAAAACTTTCAGTTATGCATGCAGATTTTTCTCTAAAGTGTACTCATTATAACTAGAGAAGACTTGCTAAAGCATATCTGAATCTGGCCCATCAATCCAACTATCTTCAAATTTTATCCTCTTTAATTCAATAGCAGAAAATTCTCTCATGTCTTTTAACTTTGTCAACTCCCTTCTAGCAGCCCTTCCCTCTTCTTTAATATCAATCAACCGATCCAACAACAAATCCTCTCCATCATCTCCCTTTTGCACAACCTCCTTAAGTCTATCATCCCATTTATCTTTTAACTGACTTAAACGTAGGCCTTCCTTCACTAGTATATCAACATTCACTATGATAGCAACAACAACTTCTAGCTCATCAAGCTATTCATTTAGATCCCTGCTAGAATCTTGAAATTCATTCTTCTGTTTATACAAAAAGTCAGATCTAAACCGGATTATGCTAGAGGTCTTTTCCAAGAAATCTTTGTTATCCTCTTCAAGTATTGATTGCTCCAGAAGAGTGGATTTCAAAAATTTATTTACTTTTTTCAGCTTCTTGATATATCCTCTGTACTCCTCCTCTTGTTCTCCCAATACTTTGGCGTACTGATTCATTGCTTCTATTAACTCCACTATCATCTTGTGAATCTCAAAAATGCTGCCCAACACCTCACCTATCTCCTGATTAAGCCTGTTAGTCCATCTATCCATCATATCAGCCTTACTCCTTATCTGCGCCAAATCATCCACCTCTCTTTTGCTAAGAAAAATTGGTGTCTCAATGGTGGTACTTTTCTATGACCTTGGAGCAGAAACATTCTTTACGAAAGTGTGTAGTTGATCCAATTGAGACTTAAGCTCATCCTTTCTTTGTTTATCCTTCATCATTCTTGATTTGGTGAATGATGCTACCACATCAATCAAGTTCATTTGTTGATCTCTTGCGGGTCTTCCCAAATTAACTATTCCCAACTAGTAATCAATTAGCTACATATCCCCCACATACTTGTCCTTTTGTTCTTGTATCCTCTTGTCTTCTTCTTCCTTCTTCAATTTTTCCTCTTCTAACCTCTTCTCCTCAAGTACCCGCTTTGTCTCCTCTTCCAATGCTTTAAGTCTATCTGAGTCTTCCTTTTCCTTTTGTAGTTGCTTTACCAGCTCCTCAACATCTTTCTCTTTTTGTATACATTCTTCTTCCTCCTTCTTCTTATAGGCTTCTTCAACAAGCTTCAATTTGGCCACAAGGGATTATCTCTCCCTTCATTTCTTTTCCTTTTCCTCCTCTAGATCATGAATTTTCTATACCAACTCTAGCTTATAATTCTCTTCCTTGGTTTTGAGCTCTTGCTCCTTTTTCCTTTGTTGTTTCTGTACTTCATTAGCTCTTCGCTTGGCTTCCATTTGTTGTTTTTGAAGTAAGGCATCTGCTTGTGCCTTAGCATCTATTGCCTTTTGTTTTTCCATTGTTTTTGCATGTGCTTGAGAATTTGAAGCTCTCTTTGCTTCCTCAAACAGTGCTTATTGATCTTTTTCTATTAGCGCATGCTTGGTTTCCTCTTCTAGAGGCATCTTTTCTTGTGCATCCTGCTTTGACAAGGTCTCATCAGAGTCTGTTTCCACATCATGAATCTCCAGTTCTACCCCTTTCCCCTTCAATGTTTCAGCTATACCATGAAGAGTTCCTATATGCATCTCTCCACTTGGTTGCTCCGTAAGAGGGACTTGAGCAGATGACTCACCTATTGATGGTGTTGAAACCACAAGTCCTATTTGGGCATCCTCCTCTGTACTCCAGGTAAATCTTGAGTAGGGGCTTCAAGCTCGATTTCTTCAATATCAGGAGGGAAGAACTCCAAAGGCTCCTTGGGAGGTAATTTCCTCTTGATTCTCTTATATCCCTTCCCTTTCTTAGCAGCTAGACCCCCAAGAGTTTTGGTTCTTAGAATAGCCCAGTGGATACTCCTATCCAAGACTGGTCTCCCTATTTGCTTGATGTTGATGGTCTCCTCACCATCCCAATCTACTGGATCCAAACTTTTGGTACCAATGTTCAACGCTTCATATGATGGATCTAACACAACTCCATCATCTACTAATGTATCAGGAATATAATCTTTGATCCTGAATTCTACCATGAGTGAAATAGGAAAAATATCATAATTCCTCTTCCTGAGGTCATATTCATCATGAAGATCACTCAAGAAGTCCTCTAAAAAATTGAAATGTTTGTCAAAGAACAAAGCTAGCAAAGCATTCATCTTATTTTTTGGATCAAATTTCTTTCGAGCAGTATACAAACCCAACTTTAAATGTATCAATTCACTGCAAACCACCTTAGCTCCCACAAGGTGTGGGCAACTGTATTCACCCAATTGCATGGGGAACTTGTGATAGCTTGGTTTGTGTTTTAACCCAAATCGGGAATTGACCCCTAGAGCTTGGTAGACAAATTCCATCAGAACCATCCTATTGCTGCAACACCTTGGAAGTAAGTGGAGATGACCCTCAAATCCTAGAAAACCTAAAATAAGTGAACTTGGGGTATTGGATATACCAACATCCCCATTCTGTGATAAAGGCCATGGATTCCTGGCTCAATCTATATCCTACATCTTCATTAAGCTAGTTAATGACTACATATAAGAATGCATCATCAACTTTTCTAAATTGTGTTTCAAAAAACTGTAGGTATAGTTGATCATAATGATCCCATACTCTCTTTTTTCCATCAACTTCTCCTAATATTCTTACTCTGTTCAAACCTAGAAAGATGCCTCCTCTAGCTGTTGCATAGACAACATAAAAAGTCATGAAAAAGCTCTTGGTTTCCCTTATTCAGGTTAATTGATCATGAATGTTATCCGAGACAATCATAGGCCAATCAAACTGTTGCTTGCCATTAAATATTGTATGAATGAAAGGAAACATCCATTCCTTGAAATGAAATGCATCCCTCTTCTTAAAGGCTCTAGACAACATCATTATCAAGTTTGATACCTCCTTGTAAAATTTTGTCCTCTTTGGTTGATCATAGAGCTTTGTCAGAGACTTCTTCTCTATTCTTAAGAACTTCTTATTCAAGTGAGCCTTATTAGCCTCCTTGTCCTTGCCATATATCTCCAAAGAATTTGCCTCATTCAAATATACTAGGTTCTTTGCATTAGGGACATTGAACATGTGCTGAAACATTTGAGGAGTTAGATCTATAATCACATTGTCCTATGAATCCATACATTGCCTAGTGGCTGGATTGTAAGCTCTTGTTGCTATCATAATCAATTTCGGGCATTGGATGGATAGAGGAAAAACAATGAGGTGAGCCAAGCCAGACTCAACTATTCTTCTAGTTCTCCCTGTTACATCCTCAATGAATGTTTCTGAGTATAACTCCTCAAAATTGAATGGGCCTAGATTGGTGTCAGTTACATCAGACCAATCAGATTCCACTTTGCTGACAGTGACGACAGAAACCCTATGATTATACCTCAAGGTATAAGGAAACTGCTTCGGCTTAATCTTCTTAGGCTTAGTTGATGCCTTTAAAGTTTTCGTAGGATGATTCCTTTGGGAAGCTTCTCTTGATACTCCTGACATTCTTTAGCTTCTTTCCATATAACCTCAAATTAGATCCTTGAGCAAACATAACAACCTATGCTTTAAAATCTTACCCTTCATATATATATATATATACCGGAGGTGGAACTAGGCAGAAAACACTCTAAATAGTCTCTTTTTTTAAAACACTATCGGGATCAGAGCCAAACCATTATTGAGATTATAGTAATAACAACCAGGACCGGAGTCGGAATTGGAATGGTAAACAGAATCAGAATTGGAAAGATACGGGTATGTGTAGGATCGTGATAGGCCAAAAAGTGGCGATATGTAAGTGATATGATGACCCATGTGGCTGATGACTCTTTTTTTATCCAAAATTGATGGAATGAAAAGGGTTTTTAAAGGAGATTCTTAGATTTCCACCAATATAAATTATGCTTTACTTTGAATTTAATAAATTATTATTATTCATTTTCTATTTGAATTACGACTAAAGTCCTGATTAATAGGCGGATTGAAAAAAATCTATAGCTTTCAGATGGTATGACATTTTTTGAATCTGAAACATGCATCACATTCTATGCTTCACATACTATAGGATTAAAAAAAAAAAGAAGAATTTCAAGAGGTTTTGACCAAGTTAAGGTGGTCAGACATACAAGTTTTTATATTTTTTAAAAGTTGTAATAAAAAATTCATAATTAATTATTTACTTGGAAACAAATTACAAATAAATATGCATCACATCAAGACATGAGTCCTCTACTTATATCTAAAATATTATAAAAAAAAAATTATCATTTTATTGTGGTTAGGGTGGTTAGACAGACACCTACTTCTTATTTTTCCCTAAAATTTAAGTACTACTGCATTGAAATTTCAAATTTTCACAAAATAAATTTTTTTATTTTTTAAATAAACCTAGTAATTTAGAAACTACATTCAATTTTCTACAGATTCTATTCTTACATATTTTTGAAATAATATAGATAACTTATTCAATTTTTTACATCAAGTTGCCTAACTCTGATTTTTCTTCTAATTTCATTTTTAGTTTTGGTTCCACTTCCGCCTAGGTTACCATTATTTCGAGAGCTTGCTTCTTATTGTAAGCGGAGTCGGAGATGAGAAGGAAATTGAATCGATACTTATTACAAAAAAATGGTTCAAAGTCTAAATCGATTTCAATCCCGCTTCCGCCTAAAATAACCATGACATCATAAGAGATTTTAACCGAATAATAAATGACATCATGATTTTAAGGACTAGGTCATATAAAAAATGAAAGGGGCTAGAAAATAACCTATACAAGACCATCCCCATATGACCGAGAGGCAACCAAAATAATTAGGGCATCATTTTAAAACAAAAACGCGTCAAAACCCTAAATTACAAACCCTCGATTTCAAATAATTAGGGCACAAATTTAACCCCGTTCAAACTAAACAAATTCAATGCGCAACAAGATTCCTAAGTAAAAACCATAATTTACCAAACCCTACCAATGTAAAATAGTAACTAATCTATGCATTTAAAAACTAGGGCACCACAATGCGGTCATGATTAAAACGTGAAAACAAACATGTTTAAAATAAACAAACAAGAAACAAAATACTAGAAAAGCAAAACGAAAACAAGAAAACCAAACAAAAAGAAAAATAAAATAAATCACATGAACTCACAATAGAACCGAGAACCACGAATTCACATGAAACCAACGACCGAATAAAAATGAAAAAACACGAAACAAAACGAAAGAGAAGAAAAAAAAAACCCTACCTCAAACACAAATAAATAGGTTAATCCCTTGAAGCAATCCACATGCAATTGTCTCCCTTTTGATCGACTCACACACAAATTCTCCACTGCAACTCTGGTTCATTCTTTGATCTTTTAATAATGATGATAACTACCAGTTAATCATTATTTAAGGTAAAAACTCGTAGTTTCATATGTGTAGAGTTCCTATAATTAATTCCATAAATGTGGCAGAGTGGAGTCAAAACTGTAGAGGAACTGGCACATTACTATTGTGCGACTTCAGTAAAGTCAACAACCCAAAAATGACGGGAGCGGAATCAAAACAAAAAAATGATTTGGAAACTTGGGTAATTTCCCAACTTGGTTCCCATTTCGGGTCTGGTTCTGCGAATAAAGAAGAAAGCGAAACAAACAACAAAAATAAAAACAAAAACTGAAGCAAGAAAAACTTAACACAAAAATCTAAGTCTAAACAAAAGTCCAAAAAGCGGAGGCGAAGGCGAAATGGGATTTGATTTTGAAATTTTGAATAAATCTAGACTTAACTTCCACTCCGGCTCTGGCTCCGGCTCCGGCTCCGGCTCCGATAAAGACAAAACAAAAAAGGCAACAAGAAATGACCATCGAGACGGGGATCAAAATCAATCTTTGAAATAAGTTTCAAAACTTGATTCGGTTCCGGCTCCAATTTCAACAGAATAAATCAAAGAAAAACAAAGTGTTGGAAAAGAAAGACTCCAAACTTTGATTGAAAAACAACCAAGGACAAAAACATAAAGGGGGGCCTGTTATGCCTTGCATAACCACCCCATCTTTTGCCTTGGTCAAAATGGGTCCCCATTTGTTATTTTTGTACTTAGTTGTTTTTGAAACAAAGTTTGGAGTCTAATTTTGCCAATACTTTGTTTTTCTTTGGTTTCTTTGTTGGAATCGGAACCGGAACAGAATTGAATTCTGAAAGTTCTTTTGAGGCTTGTTTTTGGTTCTATCCCGACAGTCTTTTCTTTGCCTTTGTTTTGGTCTTTAGCGGAAGCGGAGCCGGAGTGGGAATTAGGATGGTTGTTATCAAAATTTGCAAAATCACAATTTATTCCGATTCCACCTCTGCTATTTTTATTTTTGCTTAGTCTCGGTCTTTGTGTTTTGTTTTATTAAGTCAGTCTTTTACTTTACTTTTTTTGTATTTACTTTTGTTTTGTTTTTAGTTGTCGAACCCAGAGCCGGAATGGGAATGGGATTTGGAAATTTTATAAATTTGAGATTCTATTTCCATTTCAGTTCTGCCCCCGCCACTTTTTGTCATTGACTTTTTGACTGAAGTCGCACTATTGTGAAGTGTTGGTTCACTCTCAGTTCTGACTCCGCCTTTATTGTGCTTTACTGCATTAATGATAGTTGCTGGTGTAGGTAGAAATTCACATATTTACCCTTATTAAGGGTTAAACCGATCATTATTGTTATTGTTAAAGATCTAAGAGTGCGAAGGAGCAGTAGCAGAGTTCATTCGAGCGAAAAAATTGAAAGAGCAGAGGATTGTTGCGAATGGATCAGTTCAAAAGGTTAGCTACATTGTTGTGTTCGAGGTAGGTTTTCTTATTGTTGTTCTTCATTTCGTTTGTTGTTGTGTGTTTTGTATATATGTTTTCCATTGCTTTGAATCGTGTTGTTGTTATCATTTCATTTTAAACATTCATGATTCTTAGCGTGCTGGTTTGATGGGTCTTTTATATTGTTGGTCAGGTTGTTTCTTTGTTTCTATTTATTTTTATTGTCATTTCTTTCTATTTTTAGGGCACCGTCGCTTTCACATCTTAATCGTGATTGCCTCGTGTTTGTTTTTGGTTTGCAGTAGATTAGATTAGATTAAGGGTTTTTAATGGCGTTTGTTAAAATTAGAAATCTACAGTGAGGTAGATTAGAGATTTTACAGTGAGTTAGGGTAGATTAGATTTATTGTTTAATTAGGGTTTCATTGTCTGGTAGAATGGAAGGGTTTAAACCGGTGCCCTAGTTTTTATCAAGTTTGTTAGATTAGGGTTTCGTTGGTCTCTGTAATCACTTTAAATAAGATTTAAATGATGGCCCTAAAATGCAATTGTTCCCCATAGTCATATGAGTGTAGAGTTTTAAAGCTCCTTTTCCATTTTATAGCGACCTACATTTTAAATCATGAAGTTGTGTTGAAAATGAATAAAGTATTTGATGACATCATGACTAACATAGGCGGAGGCGGGATCGGAATAGATTATGGACCTAAGAGTTTTGTTTTACAAAAGTCATCGATTCCATTTCTATCCCGTTTTTGACTCCGATTTTTAAAAAGGTTTCCTTGAAGTGTATGATAGCATAGGCGGAGGCAGGATCAGAATTGATCTTGAACTTAAGAATTCATTTTACAAAAGGTATTAATTCCATTTCTATCCCGTTTCCGGCTCCGCGTATAATGGGAAAGTCGTTTCTCAAAGTAATGATAACCTAATCAGAGGCGGAGGCAGAATGGAAAAAGAATATGAAAAAAATGAAAATTCAAAGAAAACCAAATCCGTCTTTCATTCCGATCCCGGTTCCGATAACCTCCCTGACTCCGACTCCGAACCCGTTCAGTGTTAGTGAAGTTTCTATATCGGTTTTTGCTCCGAGTCCGCCTGTGTTGTAAAAGAGATTGTTTTGAGCTTTTATTTGGTTCCGACTCCGATCTATGTGTAACAGGTATGTTTTAAAAGCATATTTTATGATGATATCTAAAGATCTAATTAGAGCTTTGCTTGCAGGAGAATTGAGAGATGTCAGGAACGTTAGGAGAGGCTGCTCGAAGGAATCAACCGGCTGGAACATCAAAGACAACACCAAAAATAAAGAAGGTGAAACCAGAACAGCTGCCTTATACATTGAGGTATGATCATAGGAATTCGGTGGTGAAAGTGAGCAAGGTGGAATCAGACTGGTTAGATATCGTGGATACTAATTTGGTCCAGTATAGCTTTGAAGAATTACATGAAGAGACCTTTGCAGAACAAGCAAACTTGACAGGGAGAACACAAAGGATTGTTGACTCCGGTCTTGCAAATATCACTGTGTTTCCTTTATCAGTCCAGTATCCGGAGTTGATATTGACATTAGCCAGTACTTACAATCCTGCTACAAGATTATGCATGGATTCACAAAATAATGTGATTATAGATCTTACTCTGCAAATGTTCCAAAGTATATTTAATGTTCTTGATCCCAAGAACTTGGTGCAGCTAACTGAAGCAGAGGCATTAGAGAAATATAGCAAGCATAAAGACTCCAATAAGTCTCACTTAAACAAAAAATGGTTAAGCACATAGAAGAAATCTTTAAGCAAATTTGTAGACCAGCCAAAGAGGGCAGATTTCAAGAAGGAGGTATCTGACTTAATATTAATGCTGTCCAAAGTGTTTGGGAAGAGGGATACCTTCCACTTCAAGGAATGGATGTTTCATTTCATTCAAGTAATCTTTCAGGGTGATTACCAGTTTAATTGGTCAATTATTGTTTCTAACGCCATACATGATCAACTCACAAGGGTCGGACAGACTAAATCTTTCTTCATGACTTCTTATGTGATTTATGCTGCAGCAAGATTGGGGATTTTCCCAAGATTAAACAGAGTAGGTATAATAGGAGCCTTGGATGGGTAGAAGAAGGTATGGGAACATTATGATCAGTTATCTCTTCAAGTTGCTGAGACTCATTTTAGAAGAGTCAATGATGCATTTTTATATGTGGTCATCAATCAGTTGAGTGGAGATGCGGGATACAAGTTAAGTCAAGAAGCTATGGCTTTTATTGCTGAATGGGGAAGTTGGTATATCCAATACCCAAAATTTACATACTTCGGGTTATTTGGTTTTGAAGGCCATCCACATTTACTTCCAAGATGTTGCAGTAACAGAACAGTGCTTATGGAGTTTGTGTATCAGGCCATTGGAGTTAATGCTCAGTTTGGGATCAAGCACAAGACTGGATGTCATAAATTTCCCATGGAATTGGGTGAATATGGATGTCAACACTTGAAGGGAGCAAAGGTAGTTTGTAATGAGCTGATACAATTGAAATTGGGATTGTATATAGCTCATAAGTATTTTGATCCAAGGAAGAAAATGTATGCCTTATTACCTTCAGTTTTCACTAGACACTTTAATTTGTTAGAAGACTTTTGGTGTGATCGGTAGGATGAATATGAATTAAGGAAGAAGAACTATGAAAGATTATCGGTTGCACTTATGGTAGAGTTGGGTGTTAAATAAAATATTCCTGACACGTTAGTGGATGATGGAATTGTATTGGATCCCTCATATGAAGCCTTGAACATTGGCACCAAAAGCTTAGATCCAATAGACTGGAATGAGGAAGAAACAATTGATATTAAGAAAATTGGAAGAGCAGTTTTGGATAGAAGTGTGCAATGGTTGATGATGAAAGCTCAAGCTCCTCAAGGACCAGACCTTAAGAAGGGTAAAGGATACAAGAGAATTAAAAGAAAGACACCTTCCAAGGAGCCATTAGAATTCTTTCCTCCAGATGTTGAAGAAATACAACTTGAGGTGGTCAATGAAGAAGAAGAGGCACTAGAGGGAGATGTTCCAATAGGATCTGTTGTTTCTATGCCCAAATTGGGTGAAGCATCCACACAAGCCCCACTCACAAGAAAGAAAAGTAAAGAGGTTCAAGAAGTAGCACTTCATGCCATGGCTGAAGCTGCTTAAGGAAAAGAAGTGGAGGAAGAATTTGCAGAAGTTGAGACAGATTCAGATGAGACTCTATTAGAATAGGATTTGTAAGAAAATATGCCTCTAGGGCATACTATTGAGCATATTTTGACACAAAAAGAGCAATGGAAACTATTTGAAGATGCTACAAGAGATTCTGATGCAAGGGCTGTAGCGGAGAAGCAAAAGGAAATGGATGCTAAGGTGCAAGCTGATGCTCTATTTCAACAACAGCAATTAAAGGCAAAACAAATTGAAACAAGGGCAACAACTGATGAAGTAGAGGAGAAAATGAGGCAACGAGAGCATGAGCTCAAGGTCAAAGCAAAAAATGACAAATTAGAATTGATATAGAAGATCCATGATCTTGAGGAGGAGAAAGCAAGAAATCGGAGGGAAAAGGAAATCTTGGTTGCTAAACTGAAACTTGCAGAGGAAGCTCGATAGAAAGAGGAAGAAGCTAAAGCTCTAAGAAAGGAAAGAGATGCTGAAGAGCTAATAAAGAAACAACAAGTTGAAGAAGAAAGGGAAAATGTAGAGAAGCTCAAGGCCTTAGAAATAGAAAGGATGGAAGAGGAAGAATCAGAAAAGATAAGGAAAGAAAAAGAGGTCGAAGAGCTAATTAGGAAGCAACAGGAAGAAGAAGCAGAAGCTAAAAAGCTTAAAGCTTTGGAGGAAAAACGGTTAGAGAAGGAAAAAATGGAGAAGGATCGGTTGGAAGAAGAGAAATTGAGAAAAGAAGAAGAAGACAAGAAGATGCAAGAACAAAGAGATAGAGAAGAGGCTGAGAAGTTGGTGCAGATGCATGTGCTACAGGAGCAACAAGAGAAAGCAAAGGTTGATTCTCAACTTGAGGTAAATGATCAGCCACCCTCTACAATTGCTGCTTCCTCTTCCATGATGATGACTGCTCCCAGTGCTCCTATATGGTTGAAGTTACACTTGCAGAAAAGAGCTAGAACACCTCCTCAACCTCTTAATTGGGAGGACATGATGAAGGGAATTGAACAAGAAAGGCCTAAGAAGAAGGCTAAAATCTTACATTCTACTAGACTCACAGATAAAGGGGAGATAGTTGCTGAATGTGCCATGCCTATGACAAAAAAGGAGGTAGGTATGTAGCTATCAGACTATCAATTGAGTACGGTTAATTTGGGAAGACCCACTAGGAATCAACAAATGAATCTGATTGATGTGGTGGCTTCAACAACTAAATCAAGAATGATGAAGGACAAACAAAAGAAAGATGAGCTTAAGGCTCAATTGGATCAGTTACATTCATTCTTGAAGAGTGTCTCCTCTCCAAGGTCACAACAAGTTGTAGCTATTGAGACTCCTGTTTTCTTAAGCAAAAAGGAGGTTGATGATTTGGTGTAGGTTAGAGGAAAGGCGAAGATGGTAGACAAATGGATAGATAAATTGAACTAAGAGGTAGGAAAGATTTTAGTGAAAGGATTTGAAGCCTACAAGGATATTGAAGGGTTGATTAAAGAGCTGTATCAATATATTGAGGCATCAGAAAAACAAGAAGAAGAGTATAAGGAGTATGGTGAAAAATTAGAAAAGATAAATACATTGCCTCTAACAACTCTTCTGGAATAGTCTATACTTGAAGATGATAACAAAGACTTTGTAGAGAAGACTTCTCACATACTCAAGTTTAGAACTGGCTTTTTGAACAAGCATAAGGATGGATTCAGGAAGTTGTAAATAATTTAACTGAGCAATTGGAAGAATTAGAAGCAACTATTGCCATTATTATAGATATAAATGCATTTACAAAAGAGGGCATGCCTTAATCAAATAAAGGAAAAGTGGGATGAAAGATTCCAAGGACTTATGCAAAAGGGAGATGATGGTGGAGAGTTGATGTTAGATCGACTTGTAGAGGTCAAAGAGGAGATAAAAGCTGCAGGGAGAGAATTGATAAAGGTGAAAAGTATGAAGGAGTTTGCTGCAGCTGAGTTGGATCGAATTAAATTTGAAGATGACTGGATTGATGGGCCAAAGATGGATACTCTACAACAAATCTTCTCCAGCTACGATGAGTTCCTAGCGGATCCAGCTTCGCATGCATGAATCCTTACATGCATGATGTTCTCCTTCTTTGCATGTTGCATGCATACAACACTAATAGCTTTTTGAGCATATGACTTTCTTTTCTCTTCTATCTTCTATTTTTGGTTAAGACTGAAAGTCTAATGTAAGAACTCAAGATCAAATTGATCTAAGTTTCCAAGAGAGTCTGAATTCCTAAAAAGGTGGAAAGCCTAAAATAGAAGTGAGGTTCGAACTTTTTGTATATCTATAAATACCAGATGGGTATCATATTGTAAAGGTCAGCTAATTGAGAACTAGATTGGCTTACCTAATGTTAAGAGATAGAATTTTGTAGAGTTTTTGCAGAGATACATTGTACTTAATCTTTTACAGTTAATAAAATTATAGGTTTACTCAAAATATGGTGTTTGGAATTAAATTGTTTGTTTGATAAGGCTGATAAGTTATGATCTATCTGTATGTAGTGATTGTGCTGAACATAAGAGTTTCTTGAATGATGAAAGTCATTTGAAGGAATCAGATTTAAGGATCATCTTATTAGATTGTCATTGAGTTGAAGTTATTAAAAAGTTTGTTGATCTATAATTTTGATGATGAATGAATGTGTGTTGTTTTGAAACCCTTGGGATATTTGTGAAGAGTAATTGTGAAGTTAATTAAGCACCTAAAATGTATGCAGTGGTATAGATTATGCTACAGACTGTATCATCTTATGGTTTTATGATCTGTTAGGAAACATTCATTGTTGAAGGTATATGTCCAGATACTAGATAAATTTGATTCATACTTACCGGTTTACCCCTTTGTTCTATCTTTTTCTTTTATTTAAAACCCATTGATTTACAGGAACTATTTTGATAAAAGAGTCATAGCTTGAATCCTTTGTTACCAACACAGGCCCCTTGAATATTACAGTTGCATGAACCAATTGAGTGACATCAGATAGTTGAGAACCAACTACCAGGACCTTGGGAGTTAGGCTACTACATGTTGTCTTTCTTTTTCAGGAGAAATAGAGTAGAAATATTCTATTTTAATGTTGTTTGTGTCATTTTAACCATCAACATGACCCATTTTGACCAAGGCAAAAGATGGGGTGGTTATGCAAGGCATAACAATTCCATCCTCCATTCTCACTCTACATTTAGCCTAAGGAAAGTTCAAACACCATTGGGATTCATTTGGGGTGATTAGAGATCATCACAAGTGAATCATTCATCTCTACATTTCCATTCTTGTAACATATTCTTTCATGTTAGAGTATAAGATTACATCATGTTTCAGATTTCCTAGGCTTAGAAACACTTGAGGCTAGGGTTTTCATGCATATTTCATTATCTTTATCAAGGTTTAATTACCAAACTAGGGGTTTGACCAATGAAATCCCCCCATTACCAAATCAAGTTGAATTATGTTTTGTAGGTGTTTTTCACATACTCGGAACTAGAACTCAAGGTGGAACGAAAGGGCAGGTGTTGAAGTGTAGATCAAAGTTTTTTCAATTCCCGAAAAAATTGAAATGAACCGATTCACCAAGAGTGGCGAATGAGTCCCACTGCAGCTATTTATTGGATCAGATTACAGATTTTGATACCCTTTTTCTTGAGGTAGAATCCTATGTAGAAATCTGAATTAGGGATTGATTCACCTAAGCTGGTGAATGAGTCTCAATTGGTCAAAAATTTAACATTTCCAAAATTTCAAAGCGGTTTCCAGTCTCTTCAAGGTTTCCAAGTGCACACCACTTATATTTTTCTTTCATATTTTGTTTTACTTGCATTTCTAGGGCATTTTCTAGGTAATTTTGCATATTACACTATGTTTTGCAACTCATTATCTTTTCCAAGTTTACACTTGGTGGTGAACCCCTCATTTGACATCATTCATCCCCTAGAACAACCCCTTTGCCATATTTCAATCTCCTTTGCATTGAAATCTCAAGGGCTTGATCTTGAGTGAAGAGTGTGAAGATTGAACTCTCCTTTTAGGTCAAAAACCCTAGAAGCAAAAGAGAGGCCGACAATTTTCACCTTTTCATATAGATGATAACTTCTTTCATTTCAACGATACAGGAAGTTTTTGGTTTGAATACCAAAATGAGCCTATGAAGAAAAATACATGTAAAATTCCTTTTGAACCTAAGGTTGCTCTTACTCCATCTCAAGGGTCATGCATTGAAGGTGACATTCAAGGGATTAAATCTAGTGATCATAAATCAAATTATGTGAAGCTACTTAAAGATAGGGATTTCAATCATAATTCTTCTTCACCTTTTGAAAAGTACATGGTAACCACCAATAATTCAATGGTTATTGATGAGGGGAATAATTTTTCTAGTGAAAGTAAATCATAAAGTGCATTGTACGATATATTTAATCACTTTGATGGAAAAAAATCAAACAATTGAGGTATTAAAAGATGAGAAAAGATAGATATGTCCATCACAAAAGTGAGAATGGAAAGAAATGAATCAATAGTAGCACAAAATTTAGAGGAAGATAAAGATTAGCTGATGAGGAAGATCTTTGATGAAGCAATGCCAAGCAAAGGATAAGGGGAACTAATGGATAGTGTCAAAAACATGGAGAGGACTCTACAACTATGTGAATGGCGAAAGTAGAAAGCTAAACATACCAAGATGGCAGCGTCCCCAAAAAGAGTTAATTTACCAAAAATTAAACAAAGGCATGAGCCCATGGATTCTCAAAATGAACAAGAGATGAGACTTCCAAGAGATTTGTGTGATTCCAAGATTGCATCAAAAGTTTAGAAAACACATTCATATGATCAACACAATCAAGAAGGTCAACAAAAATTATTGGCTAGGTCTTGGAGATTAATGCACCATAGGTAGTGTGTAAGATGAGATCAAAAGCTAGGTTTCATGAGGCCTTAAATTTATACAAGAAAAGAGAAGTTGAATTGAGAGATGTGAAATGGTCCTTATAGGAAGAAAAAAATCCAATTGTAGACACTAAACATCTCAGGGAAGAAAGGAAGAAAGGAAAAACCGAAGAGATCAAGGAACTAGACAACATCCATGAGACCTATGGCCCAACCGATTGTCCCAAAGACCCAAATGTAGTTTGGACTAGCAACAAGAGAGGCTTGATATTGGAGTCAAGGATCACTTCTAGCTGTTAGTAATCCCTTGTTTGAAGTTGAAGCTAACGTGACCTATAATAAGTTGCTTTTCAAGTTGGATAAAGAAGCTATTCTAGAATCATGTGATAGTATTGAAGATGATCAGAGAACTTGGAATTTTCCACTTAACAACTTGAGGGGATATGTTGAGCTTTTGGTTAAATTATGGATGAACTGATTCCCTTTGCAAGTCAAGAATAAGTTTGATAGTGACCTCAATAACAAGGATTTACATAACAATTACTCCTTGTAATTTCATGAGAAATGGATGTAAATTGAATGTGAGGATCAGATTGTTGAAATTAGAGTAGCATAGCATCAACACGTGATGGCACTTTTCCAAGACTAACTTGGAACCATTTGGGATTCAATAGTTGTTGAAGATGAGTTAACTTATGATAATTTTTGGAAACCTAGTCCTATAATGTTAAGGTTTGAAATCATCAAAAGGCATTTTCAGAGGAAATTGTGCATCATTGGACTCTTCTTAGCAGTTTTTAGGAGATTACTTTCTCTAGTATTCCACAAGATTATGTTTTGAGTAGGTGGCGCTACCAAACTTAAGACTTGGGAATCGCTAAAATGGATATATTGAATAACATGGAATTGTTTCGTGGTGCAATAGAGTACATGAAAAAATTTGTGAGTTTAATGGCATCAACATGAAGCAATGGATATGCGTTGAGACATTTTACAAGCTTATTTAAGACCCTAGTATCAACATGAAGATCTAAAATTGCTTGTGGGAAAGCAATCTCCAAGAAGGGGAGATTGTAATAACCCTACTCCAAAATAGGCATTGCATTTTGAGGCATCATATTACCTTTTTGATAGTCGTATTATTTGCATATAATTATAGAGCCACTCTAGGCTGAGACAAACATTAATTTGCATTAATTCGCCAATGTTCCTCATACATTGCTTAGTTAATGATATTTGATATGAATTGAAGATATTAGGAAAGGTGTTTCATTGATATTAATCACCATTTGTTGAGACCATGATATGATCAACGTCCTTGTCTATGGAGAATTTAGCATTGGACATGAGGCAACCCTTACACATGAGTCATCATTGTTAGCAGTTATACGATAAGGATTCGCTTATGAAGATTAGGAGGCTATGATTTATAGTACTAAATTATTGTTGTTGATTGTATGACCTTTATACAATAGCCATTAATATATGATAATGTCGTCTATGGACAAACTTCATAAGACCCGTTTCTAATTGCTTCGCTACTCTGGCATTATTCTGATTGATGATATTAAGAACCTCTTTGATGATAGCTACATCCCACATGTCATCAGAACATCATTTCCTTTGAAGGTTTTTCTACAAGGATCTTCACATTTGTTTAGATTTGCTTCATTTTTTATGGCAACTATTGATTCAAACATGTAGACACTTGAGCAATTTTCTAAGGCACTCATCTTGAGACCTGTTCTCATGAGAGAGTTTGAAATAGTCTTAATCTTAATTCTCTTTTTCATTTTCACTTAAAATATTTTTATCTTGAAAAGAATCCATTATTAGACATATAACATGAAAATCTGAAAGAGTAATTATCACAAATCACCTTAAATCTCATTTATCATTTGACCTGTTATTGAAAATAGATTGTAATATAATCATTTTTCTAGAAAATTGTTTGACAAAATTCTCTATGTATTTTAACATTTATATTGCTTGCCTTTTAATAAAGGCATTGTACCTTCTCATCTTGAATTCTACTCGCTTTTGCAAGCTTTCATAAGGGAAAAGTTGGATGCATGGAAAATTAACTTCTTAACCAACTACAAACTGAACAAATGCATTTTTATAAGAATACTAAATACGGGCTGCTAAATCTTAAAAATTCTAATTTGACTGAGAAGGTAACTTCCAATTGGCTCTAAAATGTTTAACTAGCCTACATTTGAGTGCAACTAGAAATATGTTTACTATAAAAAGTTGTTTTAAACATCTCAAGAATGGCAGGGGCTAACTCCTGTTATTGAGTAATAAAGTTTATTAAGCTCAACTGTATTGTTTGAAATTTAAGATGTTATATGTCACTGATAATATATAATATAAATAAATAAAAGTCATGTAGCTTGCCCCTGTTGCCTCTGCCATATCCAAGCTTCTTAATATTTTAGCACATCTGCCATTTGCAAATCATTTTTAGTTGGTCCATGGAATTTTGAAAACAATACTATGATAGAAAGCTTCTCTTATTTTTGGGAGGCTCTAAACATCACCGCACAGTTGCAATAGCCTCACACACTTTTGTCTTTGTTCAAGCAACAAAAATCAATTTCAAGACGGCCTGGGATTAGTGTGTTCTTGGAGCTTCACAAGTCTAAAGTATTCACTATTTTCACCTTTGCTCATCAACACAGGATGACCGCCCTGCTCAACAATCTTTCCATCTTGAATAACTGCTATGTGGTCAGAGTTTTGAATTGTGCTCAATCTATGAGCTATAACTATGCTTGTTCTTCCCACCATAACTCGATCTAGAGCTTCCTGAACAACCTTCTCTGATTGAACATCCAATGCACTGGTTGCCTCATCCAGAAGTAAGATACTTGGATTTCTTATTATTGCTCTTGCTATGGCTATCCATTGCTTCTGCCCACCAGACAGCTGCAGTCCTCTATCACCCGTATTTGTATCATATCCATTCTCCAAATGACTACAACAAAATCAATAACTATTAACAATACATCAATTTCCAAAAAGGAAAAAAAGTTTGAGTTTCAGTATTTCACTCACCTTATAAATCCATGGGCATTAGCAGCTTCTGCGGCCTCGATCACCTCTGCCTCGGTTGCATCCCCCTTACCGTACAGAATGTTATCCCTAATACTCCCTGCAAACAAAGTTGGTTCTTGCCCTACCAAACCTATAAAACGTCTCAAGTACCTGAAATTGAATGTTTTAATATCTTTGTTATCTATTAAAACCAGTCCTTTGATAGGATCATAGAATCTCTCCAAGAGTCCAACAATGGTGGACTTTCCACACCCACTTTTGCCAACCAGAGCCACACTGCTTCCTGCTTTGATTTCAAGGCAGAAGTCTCTCAAAACAGTAACATTGGGACGAGCAGGATAACAAAAGTCAACATTTCTTAACTCAACATTGCCATCAATTTTATCTGACTTAAGTACTCCAATGTCTTCTGGATTTATGGAACTATTTCTGTCCAAGATCATGAATATAGATTTCACAGCATCCGCGCCCTTGGCTATGTCTGAAGTCATGCTTCCAGCATCTGCTATAATCCGCCCAATTCTTCCTTAGATTGCCATGCAGGTTAAAAATGAATGAAAACTTAAATGTCCTTGCTGTATAAGCTTCCCTCCGTACCAAAATCCTAAAGCCCCTTGGGATGTACGGATAAATTCACGTGTTCCAAGAACCAAACCTGCATACCACGATTGCATCTTGCTCTCTTTGTGGGGCTCTTCTTGTGTGGATTCAAAGAGCTGGAGAATTCTTTCCTCACCGCAGAAAGCTGCAATGGTTCTATGATTTACAACACATTCTGTGGCCACTTGGCTGGTTTGATTCTGGGCTTTGATAGACTTCCTTGAAAGATGCTCGAGTAGAACTCTTTTCGTGTAGTAGCAGTAGATCCGCACAGGTTGTATGGCAATTAATACAATTGCAAAACGCCAGCTCACAACTAGTGAAACAATGCAGGCTATAACCACTGCTGATAGACTTTCCACCATAAGCGACAATCGATCTCCCACCAAAGATCTCATCTGCATAACAATAGAAAAATTCAATCAAGGATACTATATTTCTTATCATTTATAAAGATTCCATTTCAATTTATTAATGAAAGACTTGCCATATTAGCTCCCTTTGATAGCCTGGAACAAACAGCTCCACTTGAATTTTCTTTCATATCAAACCATCCTACTTCAAAGGTTAAAATTTTTGACAGCATTTTCAAACGGACCCTTCTGGTTAAGAACTCTCCCATGACCGCAAAGTTACAATGTTCGATCGCATTTACCAGAAAGGACCACACCGTCAATGCCACAAAAACAATGGAAAAACTTCTTATTTTGTACCTTATTTCATCATCATTGTCAATAAATAGGACAGATATCACGCTTGCAACAACAATAGAATAAGATGGATTCAGGGCTCCGTATCCAATGGCGCCAAGGCACCTCAGTGCAGCATTCTTCCATTCTGGAGAATTCATTGAAAACATTAGGCAAAAGGATGGAGTTTGAGTTTTGTCTGAAAATTTGACATTTTCTTCTTTTTCTAATGCAGAAAAAAAACTCCCATTTTCATCTGAAATATCTGATATGTTCTCAGGGTCCCTGCTGCTTGCTCTCAAAATTGGTTCAGGGGTATTGCTATCAACTGTTTGTATTTTGACCATTTCCTGTTGTAAGCGAATGAGAGCCGCATACTTGCCATTTGGATTTTGGATCAGCTCCAGGTGTCCGCCTGACTCAATAACACAACCATCTTGGACGACTGCAATTTTGTCTGCAGCTTTCACTGTGGAGAGATGATGTGCCACAATAATAGTTGTACGTCCTGTGGAAGCTTTATCAAGAGCATCCTGGACAATGTGCTCTGATTCTGCATCCAGAGCACTAGTGACTTCATCCAACAACATGATTGGAGGGTTTTTCAGCATTGTCCGAGCAATGGCTATCCGCTGCTTTTGCCCTCCTGACATCTGGACGCCCCGTTCTCCTACCTGCAATATGAAGAATATGAAGAAAAATTATCCACTACATTAACTGATTTCATAGGAACCATGGAAGCTAAAAATATTTTTTCTTTGAAAGGAGGAATAATAATGGATAATTTTTAGCTTAAACAGGTAATCTGTGCTTCTAAGAAGGATTAAAGTGATAATAGATAAATGAGAAAAGATGAAATAAAAAAATAAGCAATAGCTGTCAAAGATTTAGTGAAAATGAATTTAGTAGAAAACCCACGGAAATTACACTTCGAAGAAAATTTCTATGCAGAAGCATTCTGAGATTAGGTAAGCTCAAAGGACAGAACTCTAAAAATAGACATGGAAGAATAAAAGAGTTGATCAAAGTAAAGGAGGAAAAACAGGATAAAGATAAAACAATTACACACTCTTGAATTCATTTTATTTTATAATGGGTAAAATTTTAATCCTTCTGCCCAAAAGATCCTACTTCCGTAGCTTTTCATTTCATTTCAACTGTATAATGCAACTGGATTTTATAACACCTAAAAAATACCTGAGTATCGTATCCCTGTGGTAGTTGAGTGATAAAGTTGTGGGCATTAGCAGCCATTGCAGCAGAGGTGATTTCATCCATGGTAGCATTCTCTTTCCCAAACAACATATTCTCTAGAATAGAGGTAGCAAACAGGGTTGGCTCTTGACTGACTAGACCGATTTGGCTTCGCAGCCATTTCAGTTGCGAGTCTTGAATGTTCACTCTGTAGAGAAAAATTTCTCCTGCAGTTGGATTATAAAAACGTTCTAATAACAAAATTGCCGTGGATTTTCCTGATCCGCTTGCCCCAACCAAAGCCAAAGTTTGTCCAGCAGGAACAATCAGGGAGAAATTTCTAAATATCTGAGTGTCTGGTCGAGAAGGATATGTGAATTGTACATTTCTGAATTGGATTTCGCCATAGACCTTTTCCAACACATTCCCCGCTTTCTCTGCTTGATCGATCTCTGGTACCCTATCGATCATTTCAGAGATCTGAAACACAGCAATGGCTGCCTCTGAAAAGTACTTCAGATTGCGAAGTGCCATCGCCAAAGCCCTGTAGACCAAATCAACAATTTCAAAACAAGAAAATAACAAATAAAATTACTCCAACACAAAATGTTTTGGAAAAAAATAGATACATACATTCCACCATGAGTTATAAGCAGGCCGATTGCCAGGATTGTTCCTGGTGATATATCATGAGATATGACCAAGCCGCTCCCACGCCATGCCATAAAAGCCCATATAACAAAAGTAAATCCATTGCTTCCAATAGCCAAGCCTTTTGCTAGACCTTGCTTAAGACCTTGCTTTACAATTGAATCGAGTACACATGAATATTTATTGATTAGATTGTGTTCTCCCACGAATGAATACACAGTCCTGATGGAGGAAAGTGCTCGCTCTACAATTGTACCGGCCCTGTTATTTTCTGCATGTGTATCCCTAGCCAGCCTCATCAGAATCTTACCATAAATGAATCCCGGGATGATCAATAATGTGACCAATGGAAAGGTCACCAAGGTCAGTTTCCATGTAAAGTAAAAGCTAGCAGCGTAGGAACCAATAAAAGCTGTTACATTCATGATAAAGCTTGGAGCCTGGAAAGAAAATAGTGGTCAACAGCAGCATAAAAAATATGTGGAAATAAGTGTTCGAGAAACAGGGTGCATCGGCAAAACAAAACTTATGTGAATAAACAAAGAAATAATTGTAAACATCTACTAGTACGGACATTAACTACCTTTTCACTGAGGACCTCTTGGATGAGAAGAGTATCATTGGTAACAACATTAACCACCTTGGCCGTGTCTGTGCCGCTTGTCTCGAAAAATTGGGCATCTTGTCTCAACACAGCTCTTAAATATTTTCTTCTCAGTCGAGACGCCTGTCTTTCTCCACTCCTAGTCCAGAAGAAAGCCTCTGGAAAACAGCACAAACAATGCTCTTAATTTCACTTACCGCCATTAAACACTTCAATTCTATCAAATTATAAACAGAAGCAGTACCTACGAACGCTGCAATCCATACTGCAAGACCCACATACACAAAGTACACAACTCCCTGCACCAGCCCATCGAAGATGATTATGATCTAGCTACTAGTGCTAAAAAGATAGAAGCAATCATTCTATATTGCCCAACATTTTACCTTGTTAATTTTGGTGATAAAATCACCATTTTTCTGAGATGGAACATATCCTGGAGTATTGGAGAATCCACCCCATAAAACCCACGTAGCAGATACAGATAATCCATCTCCGATGGAACCTAAAGTTCCCAAGGCCATTGTCAACATATCTATATAATCTATTTATTTGAAAACTTTCCAAATGGCCATTTTCCGAGTTGCTAAACCATTTGAATGGCCACTTCTCTTAAAAGCACCTCTTTCCATGATTGTAACAAACAATGCCAATTTCCCTTTGAATCAGCTACGAGGAGGAGATCGGTTCTGCCATTCCACCATAGATCAATATTATGCGACGATAAAAAAAATAAGAAATACGCAACACATCAACTTTTTATAAAGTTTGGCTGAAAAATGTCCATAATTTTTTTACTTTTGTACCCGAAAATTTAATGATCGTAAGGATATCTGAAATTTTTAAAAGTGAGATTAATGTATAATTAAGAAGTATTAAGCTAACTCAAAATTCTGCATGATATTTACATTTACTTCACCTTTCTCACCCGTGCACTCACAGAATAACATTGTTGAAGGATTTCTGATTTGTCACTTGATTGTATGCGCACTAAAAAAGATTGAATTGTATTTAAAAGAATCATTTGTAGGAACCAATCAAGAGAGATTCTCGACACAAAACATTTGTACGATCTTTATGTCAAAATCTAACACTATTTTATTTTCACTATTAACTTAGTCTCAATAGGTGCAAGGAATTTAACTTTAACCCTTTATAGCAAGCATTGTGATGCTCTTTAGCATATCACTATTTTGCTTCTCTTAGATACCATCGAATGAGCAAGTCGCACAAGTATCAAAAACACATTATGTCTAAGATAAAATTATACAAATTAGAATGGGATCACATCTTTGGACAAGATTATTGTTATAATTTTATTCTATACACTTAGAATCTCTAGTTTTTGTTGTCTTAGTCATGCAATCGATGATTTAGTTCCAAAACTCACTTTGCAAGTCTCTATCATACTATTATATTAATTGAACTAGTTCAAAATATGCAACTCTATCTATCTCATTTCCATTTTAGTACTAGATGTTAATTACAATCTCAATTATCTTACCCTAGTCAATTAACCAAATTCAATTAAAATAAATATATATAGGATTTTAAATCATATTTCTTTATTATTATTGATAAAGGTGGGATTTTGAAAGAGCTTAAACCCTTGCACATAAGTTAAAATAGATAGACCAATGAAGCCCCACAAAGCAACCAAGAAATATCAATGACAACAAGAAGCACTAAGACTACAAAAGATAAGAACTCACAAAACATCCAACACCATTGAAACAAAAAAACATAAAACATAAAACCAACCAAGAAATTAGTCAAGTGGTTTAAACCCAAAAAACTCGAGATAGGTTTGATTGCTTTCCATAGTTATTTTCAATGAGTTACAAAATTAAATATCTATTCTCTCGTTTTTACTCACTGAATCACTCTCTTTAGAATTCAAAAGGTCAGTTGATGTTCTAATGCCTAAGTGACCAAAATCTTTTTTATATATTTCTAGGACAAATTTATTGTTTTAGATAAATTAGTGAGGGTTTTGGTATGGAGACCCATACAACCATCCATTAGAGACTAACATTTCCAAACATAGGACTTGCAGTTCCAATAGACAAATTAACTACAAGGACATTGCAATAATAATAATACTACTACAACATGTGCTCATATCCTTGAGATGTCATCATGGGGATTTGAAACTTGGATATTCATTGTAAGAACACGTATTAACCATTTGGGAATCACATCCTTGACTTGTAGGGTGTATTTATCAACCCTACAATATTATTATTAGATATGGGTAAGTGTTTTACAAGGTCATTTTATATTTGTAATTGTAAGAAAACAAACCATAAAATTAATTTAGCTATTCAATTAAATGATAAAATGATTAATACAAAATAACTTGAGTAGAGCTAGAATTTTTTGTAGTTACATGTTGATTTAAGGTCGTTGTTGATGGATATTCTATTATCTAGTGCACTTGATGATCAAATACATATTTTTCTATTGTATCTACCCATATTAGACTATGAAAATATATTCTAAGAATCTGGGCTTGCTTAGTACTAGGATATACCCATAATTTAGTTCTCTACATAAATATGTCATCTATAATTCTATGCTTTGCTAATATATCTTCAAGACCCACTTTCCTTCACTTATAACTACTCCCAGAATATAGTGATGTTGAAGAGAAATCTTGTGGGCTTGCTAGGATAGACTTGCTATGATAGAAGGAATTTTTTTAACTTTCTTGATGCTAGTCAAGCCCCATTTTCCAATGTAACGAGATCAAAGACAAATAAGGTCCAAAAATGTAAATGCCTAATATAAAATGAAAGTGTTAATGCATAAGCACAAATGATGATTTTGATTCATACTCTTTGATATATTTTAGAAATAAAAATTTAATGATCTTTAGATGATCACTAAATTCCAAGGTGTTATCCTCACTTTTGTTAGCAAGAAGTCTCCAAAAATATTCAAATTTATTTGCAAATCAAGTCATTAAATCATTAATCAAAATATTGTTCTTGTTGCAAGTTGAAAGAATATTATCATTTTTAAAGCTCCGGGCGTTTGTGAGAGTGTTGTAAAAATCACATTACTTAGCTCAACTGTTGTGTTTTATTACTTTGCAAAAATTTAGAGTTTTCAAACAATTTTTTTTTTGTAAGTTGCTTGTTGAGTTTTGAATTCAACCAACTTACATTTTAGGATGTTGAAACACTTTTTCAATCACAAAGTATTTATAAATTGCACACTTTCCTTCATTTTCTAGCATGTTTCAACTATGGAAACTTGGAACCAACATGCAACTATTTTTTTTTTTAAATTGCTCGTCAATTTTTAATCTCCACCAATATTAAAAAAGGGAACTCTAAAATCTTTCTCGAAGTAAGAAAAAATCATAAATTGCTTCCTCATTTTTTCTTTCAACCAATTTATTTCTTGAATATCTAGAATTTTTTGGAAATCAAGTGAAAATGGTTGTTAACCTTTGCTTTCTCAATGACTTCACATTTAATGAGCCTATACCTTAACATGCATGAAAAAAACTATATATTCTACCATAAAACCATTTCAATAATTTATCTTTGTGATTTTTTCCTTCTTACACTTTCTACGACCTACATTGACAAATAAAATCTTGTGCACACACAACTACAACAAGATTCTACACCATTGATTGATTTTTTGCACTGCATATCATATTTGCAAGGAATCAATTTCCCTAGCCAAATTCTTGAGGTTACCTCTTTACCTCTATTTCTACCTTGATTTTTAAAATGGAACTTCAAAGAATTGAAGTACTCTTAAAACTTTGCTAACTACATACAAAGTTGCACTCTTCACTAATATTATTACAAAAATTGAAAGTTAAAAGGAATTCTACAAATAGTATAAGTTACACTATGATTTCCTATTCCACCTTTCTTTGAACTATGAAACTTTGAAGAGATACAAATTGTATTTCAACCTCCAATTTTTACCACTCTTGCACTACTTCTCATTAGACTTTAAGTCTTTCCAAATAATTATTTAATTTCTTGTTCAAATCAAAGTTATACCATCTTATAGGCCCATATATAATCCAAAAAACTTAATTATCTCTTGTCCTTGTGTTTCCTCTTTTGAAAACATTGGCCTAACCTCCTCTAAAAGAACTTATCATTGTTGCATGTATTCTTCATGACAACTCTAAAGGCTAAGCAATCAAAATACATGAAGTACAAGTTTAAAGGTTATTCTCTTACTTCATAGATTACCTCAACTCTCCTATAGATTAGTTTATTGAAAGAGAAAATAAGGTGGATGATAGGTCACACTCTACTATTTACATTGCACACAGTAGTCTTATACAAGCTACCATAATTCCAATTTTAGCATGACCTTTTGAACTAGTGTTAATATGTGCTCAACACCATGATCTTGAGAAGAAACAAATTTATCCAGTCTATCAAATAAAATCACTCTTGATATCACACCTAAAGTAATTGAAGTGACTTTTGGTCTCCCCATTAATAAGAATAATGCTCCTATAATAGTCAAATCTATTGTAGACTATTATAAAAACATGCAATCACTTGTGTCAAATACATAAATGAGAACTAATTGAAAAACTAAAGAGAAACTATAGAAATGATTCTCAAGATTATTTGTGAAAATTCAATAATGATATAATTGATTCAATCAACTTATTGAATAAGGTAATAGGAAATCTAATGGCTAAAGAGTTTCATTCATGAGGATGTTCTATTTCATGATTACTGTTAGGGATGATAAGAATAGTAATAGCTATGTAACTTTAATAAGTGATCATCTACATAAGAAAACTTGTGATGTTCAATAGAGAGAAAATTTCTTTATGAATTTATACCTTGTTGAAATCTTGGTAAGAAAACTAGTATTTCTAGGACTATTTAAAATAAGAGTCATAGGTCTAGATGAAAATAAAGTATATGAAATTTACCCTTAGTTGGAGCTAAAAGAAAGCATCAAGCATTGTAATAGGATGAATTATTCCTTATTTTATCTAATTAGGCTCATGAAAAATGATTTCAATAATTCTTTCTTTAGAAGATATTATTGCAATTGTTGATTGTGTAAATTGGTTTATTCATTTTTCTACTTTCACTTATACAAGAATAGGAGGATTTACTAATAATCCATGTGATATTCAAAAATATCCTAGCAATATAGTCATCCTAGTGGAGTTATGTGAAATTCATAACTTTATTTCAAGTAAGCATAAAATAAGTGCTCATTTTCCTAATTCACTAGTAACTATACATATTTTTCCTACCTTCATGCTAAGAATGTTTTAAAATCGAAATAAATTAATTTGAATTTTATGGGAAAAAGGGTTTCTATATCCTAGAGAAAAATTAATAATTTATTGGGTTGCTATACAAACACAAACTAGATCTGGAAGGTTTTTAGGCTGATTACATGGAACAAAATAAAGTTAGGAAGAAAGATTATTTTCTAAGGTTAATTCATATCAAATCAAAACATTTGAAATTTGCATAAATTAACTAAGGAATTTTTAATGATTGAAAAACATTGGATCCATCATACAATTTACAACAAATTTATGCTTTTCCAATGCCCCAAATGAACTAGTTTATTGTTGGATTCAATATAGCTCAAATTTTGATAAACATAAGTTTAGAATAGCTAAAGTGAGCCTCTAAAGAAATAAATAGAGGCAATAATGAGACATAAAATAAATATAAAACCATCAATCCTCATACAAAATAAAACCAATTGGTTCCCTATTATACAATCAAGAAAAGTATTCCTACTCAAAATGCTAATATTGAAGAAGAAGAAGTCTTTGGATGAATATGTGTCATTGATAAGGAAGACTCATTGTGATTTTTATGGAAGAACTATCTAGGAATCTTAAAGGTTTGGTAAAATACTTTAGTCCTTGATCTTTATATGAGTATATAAATTGTTGTTTAGACTTGGAGCTTCTACTACCAAAATATAAATATTTCTCATAGATGCCACTTTGGAGCAACTCAAAAGAAGTCTCACACAAGAAGAGATACAATGCACCCCCCTCAGAACACCACACCTCTAGTTAATATAAAGAGGATAGATGAAGAAAATAGGAATGAGCATGAGCTCATGAAAAAGAAGCTATATTTTCTTGCAATGAACCATGGAACCTCTGGTCATAGGTGGCTTAATAAGGGAAAAGTACACTACATTTAGGTAGTTCCAAATGAGGCTAAATTATCTATGGGTCTAGAAGACCGTGTACTCAAGGGGAAATAAAATGAAGAAAGGAGTGGGGGCACATTTGTAGCTCTTTCAAGAGCACCCAATTATCACTCATTTAGGGTACATGGAGTAATAGGTGGTCAAATAATATTAGTGATTATTGATAGTGGGAATACCCATAACTTTATTGATGAATTGCCTACTATTAAGAGGACTAAAAATAGGATATTTAAAAAGTTTTCACTTTTTCTTGGTTTATTTACCATTCATTGCACCAAGATAATTTGGTAACTTAATCTCACTTTTGGGGACCACAAGGTAGGTGATGATATTTTTATGTTATTAGTTTAGGAGAAACTAACATGGTTTTGGGTGTTCAATGGTTGCATTCTGTAGGATAATTTTATAGAATTATAAAACCATGGATCTTAAGTTTAGATTAGATGGAAAATAAGAGGTTCTTAAAGTGACTTCCAATGGAGCACCATGGGTGGCCACTAAACCTTTTTTGGAGAGAAAATTCATAAGGGTTCATGTATCTTGGGTATTAAGTTGCATTATGATACATATTCAAAATTATATATGGGTAAGATAAATCCTCTTCATGTGAATATAAAAAATTCATGGTTTTATGTTTGATGATTTATCTTTAGGACTAATGAGCAAGTGCAAAAATATGGGGGACCAAAAAGTGGCCACCCCATGTTTTGAAATTAGGAAAAAGCCAAAATGTGATGGCTTGGAGTGACCAAACCTCAAGCTCAGTCACTACAAGCCAATAATGTGAGCGCATTATAACACACTCACATTTTAACCTATTTAAACCAAAAAATAAATAAAAAATCCTCATTTCATTATTTCTTATCTACTACTAAAAACCTCTTGCAAATCTTGCATAATGCACTTGCATGTACTAGGAAGTTCAAAACCACTCAAATTCTTCACCGAATCTTCTAAAAAATGTCACCACAATGTCGAGGAGGTTGAAGGAGTAAGTAATTTCTATTTTTTTTGTGAGTTTGGTATTAAATAGGTAGATTTAATATGTTTTTGGATGTAAATTTATTTAATTTTTAGGAAATGTTAATGCACAGTCTAAATCCTCCTCAAAATCCTAATTCACCTCATTGCTGAAATCCATCTTGAAGAAAAACCTCAACAAACACCTCCACAATTCCTCATCATGCTCTAGGAACTCAAGAAAATTTAATGAGGAAAACTAAAAATAACAAATATCAAATTAAGGAGTTAATTGCAAGGCTGAGAGATCGTGCAAGCACAAACTCACATAGAACTACACTTTCTCAATCACTTGAATCCATAATATCTCATGTAGATTCAATTAGCAAGAAAATAACTAGTTGGTCAGAGAAGAGATGATATTTTAGATAATTTTATGCAGAAAAATTATCATATAAACAAGTTAAAGATGAAAAAATTATAAAATATAACTTGTGTGCACTATTCATGAACCCTAAAATGAATCAACCTTTGCATCCTAAAAGAAAGAGGTTCCCTATCTATTGGTGCAACCACCAAGGGATAAAGAATAATTTTTTGAAAATGTGGTGGATGATTTTTGACCATCCTCCATGCAACAACAATGAGGTGCCATAATTATTTTTGAGGAAACTCTATTGTGAGTTTATCCTCAATAAAATCCCAAACTATTTTGACATGTTGGAGTTCTAGGGTATAGGTGGGAGCTCCACATCAGATAGAGCGAGGGAACATATTGTTGCACAACAACCAATGAGACCACTCGCTAGACCAATGTATGGTCATGTGACTATCCCTTCCATTGTGAAGGAGAGTGTTGAGGTAGATACATTGCAGTTGATTAGTTCCCTCACCTAGAGCCTCATATAGCATACCATTCCTCTAGCATAGGGTGAGGAATGCAAGTCTTTGAGAAGTAGAGTTCCACCTCATATATCCCAGGCTTGTGGATCACTCTATGTTTATGATCCTAAGGAAAGTCAAGATGTTGGTGCCTAGGGTACATCTGTAGTTGATGAGATGGTGATGAGAGATGCCCTCCTAAATGACACATTTGGCATTGATAGTCAGGTAAATGTTAGAAAGTTCATTTAATTTAATTTATTAAATTTCATTTTTGAAATGAAAGATTAACTAAATTAGTTGAATGATTATAATGAAATTTTAGGGTCATAGTGCTCACTATATTTTCAGCAGTCCTCCACCTCCCTATTACATGATGACATCTACTGCAGAGGTATGTAACTAGTGAAGAATTATAAATATTACATGTGAATAGCTAAACATTATATGAATGGTATTCTTATATCTCAGTTTGGATGTTGAATAGATTAATTGTGGACCTTTGATGACAACACCTGCCAGTGGAGGTGGTCATTGAAGTTTCACTTAGGTAATATAGAGTATTTTTAATTTTAAGATAGAAAATTGTATTTCATAATTGAATAATGTTTAATGACTTGAAGGTTCTAGATAGTTTGTAATTATGATTTGTACCTTTTCATTAATTTGATTTCAGGTTTCTATGTACTTCATAATCTATGAATTTTATTTGTTCATGTTGTTGACCTCCAAAAATGTAGGCTAGTGGTGTCAATTAATTATCCACCTTCTATAGACCTCTTTATTGTATTACCTCTTGGGGCATTCTATAAAATATGGCTACCAACTTAGCTAATCTAAGTGATTATGTTGATTCATCCATCCTCCAACTCCCAAGATAGTGTAGAATACACAATAAAATCACTTTGAGTTTTCCTACACCACATGTTAAGATTTTGTAGCAAGAGTTAGAGAAGTGATGTTGAAAATATACTGTTTAACCCATGAGAGTAACAACAACAATATTGATGAATACACAACGAATAATCATCAACAAGAGGTTGTTGATTCACCTCCTAAAGAACCAAAAACACACACTTTCACTTAATGAAGTTAAATTTTAATGTGAGTCACAATTAAGTGATATTTAGGCTATATTAAGGTAATAGATATAGAGGAAATTAGTTCACATTTAGAATAATCTTGCAAGATGTTGGAAGCACAAAAAAATCCTATCATTTTTTAAACATGAATTTTTTAATCTTCTCAAATATAAATAATCCTCTTCTCATATTGATTTGAGTGACTTCCCATTAGTAACCACTCATCCACCCCCTAAATCTAATTTCAAGGTCATCAATATAGGTTGTGGTAGTATGAACTATAACAATTTTTGCATGTAGAAAAAATCCCTTTATCTTTATGATCTTATGGTTAGCTTAGCCAAAAAAATCATAGAGTGCAATAAAGTTAATTATGGTTACATAAATTTTGTACAATTTGGTCTCCTAGAAAGGAATAGATTGAGAATTTTGATAGTTCTTGATTTTATATTGAAGAATATTTTGCATAATGCTACCAAAATAATGAATATCCCACAGCTCTAAAATAATAGAAATCCTATCACTCCTCCATCAACCCCATCTAGGAAAAATTGGCATCCTATCCATTGGAACCAATTGGACCTTTTTCCATTTTGGTTCCTAGAAAATGGGTAATTTAAAAATCCCCATAATTCCTAGCTACCTTACAATAGATTTGTGTGTTTCTTCTTAAGTAATAACTATATCATCACAAATAGTATGTGGAAGATCATGAAATATCAAGTTATAGCAATTACCCTTCACAAATAATTATTCCTCAAACACATTTGTATTTATTCAAACCAAGGATTCAAAGGCATCAAATATAACCTTCTTAATATGAATAATAAGGATGCTAAACATATGAACACTAGGTTAAAATCTCCTAACATCAAATAATTCCATATCATTGTTTCACCAAGGAACTTTCTATTGCAAATCCTTTCAATGAACTATCACCCCCATAAACAATCTTTCTAACATCCCCCTCACCTTTCCTTTCAATCACCCCCATCATAAATCCCTTTCTTAATCCCATCACCCCTATCACCAATCCTTTTATTGACCCCATGACTAAACTTAATCATCTATCTCCTAAATTCATCACCCTAGATCAACAAAATCACACACCATTTCACATCCTCCATAATGATGATTTTATCATCACCTTCATGGGTCTTCAAGACAATGTCTCCCTCAAGGACCATAAAGAAATATTTGAAATAGAATTTGATGCGTTAACATATCCCAAGGAACACATGTCCTATATTGCTCATAAATTTTAAACTCTAAACTCTAATCTAGCCATGATACAATAAATCCTATTAAATCCCCTTGTTATGTCATGACTTGCATCACTCTTTTAGTTTTGGTAATTGAATAATATTGTTTTATTTTAAAATGATACAAGTAGACACTTGTCTTGATATTGATAGGATAGTGGAGCATGGTGTTGCTGAAATAGTAGCAAGCTCAATGCCTTTGATTGAGGCATGAGGCAAATTAGTAAATTTCAAATTACTTTCATTGTTTAAGCTATCTATTATTAAAAAATCAAATGATAGGGCTTTTCCATTCCATAGCATGAGTGTGTCATTTTTTTTAATGAGAAGAGAGATCATTTGGTTATGGTAAGTGATTATTTTGTTAAATGGGTATGTGTAGGATCATGATGGGCCAACAAGTGGCAATATGATGGGTATGTGGCTGACGACTTTTTTTTTACCCAAAATTGATGAAACGAAAAGGGTTTTTAAAGGAGATTCTCGGATTTCCACCAATATAAATTATGCTTTACTTTGAATTTAATAAATAATTACTATTCATTTTCTATTGAATTATGACTAAAGTCCTAATTTTTAGGCTGATTGAAAAACATCTATAGCTTTCAAACAGTATCATATTTTTTGAATCCAAAACATGCATCACATTCTATGCTTCGCATACTATAAGATTAAAAAATAAAAAAATGAATTTCATGAAGTTTTGACCAAGTTAAGGTGGTCAAACATATAAGTCTTTATATTTTTTTAAATTTTTCATAAAATTTTTATAATTAATTATTTACTTAGAATTTTTTTTTTTAAAAATATGCATCACATCAGGACATGAGTCCTCTACTTATATCTAAAATATTATAAAAAAATATTATCATTTTAAAGTGGTTAGGGTGGTCAGACAGACACCTACTTATTTTTTCCCTAAAATTTAAGTACTACTGTATTGAAATTTCAAATTTTCACCAAATAGATTCTATTTTTTTTGTAAATAAACCTAGTAATTTAGAAACTACATTAAATTTTCTACAAATTCTATTCTTACATATTTTTGAAATAATATAGATAAGTTATTCATAATTTTATGTCAAGTTGCCTAACTCTAATTTTTCTGAATTTTTTGCCACTTAAGGGTCTTTTTTTTCCATGATGATCCTACACATACCCAAATATTTCATTTTATATAATGTAATTTCTATATATTGATGTCTATAATTTTTATTGCAATAGGTGCGGCTCCATGAAGCATTAAATAGGAGGTCTAGTGAACGAATTTGAAGTAGACCACCATCATATGCATCTCCACACACCCCCCTCCCCAAAAATCAAAGGTTGTTCATGATTTGTTTCCTTCACCTAGAGGCAAATGACTATTTATTAGGGTCCTTTATCGTATGCCTATATGAATTTTTTGAATATATATTGTGTATTTTATATGGGTGATATAGTATGCCCATATAGCATTCTTGTAAGCCTATATGGCTATTTGGTTAATACATATCTTTTTTTATGGTTTCCATATTTTTATTATAAATGATTATTTAAATAAATTAATAATTATTTGATGAAACTGTAAATTATGATTAAAATGTTATTCCAATCAAGTTTTCGATAATAATATGTTGCCTCCATTATACAATAACAAGCTTCAATGGATATTTGTAGATGGTTTACTTCAAATATTTAAAATCCAAGTGTATTCCATGCTTCATAACTTATTTTTAGATTTATGTACTCTTTTTTGTAAGCATTACCACACTTTATTGAATAATATACTTTTTTATCCATTCATTCCTAATATTTTGTTGTATTGATAAAATGAAGACAGTGAGGATGTGAAGATTTCAATCATGATGTACCTTTACCTTTTTTAGTTTCTCATTGGTATTTTATGTTTAGCCTTTTTAATTACCTTTTTTATGTTGATCTTCACACTCATTTCACCTATATTTGTTGGTTAATTATTATCTTTCCTACACCACTATGTGTTTGTGGTCTTCGATGCCATATTTTTGCAATATAGTTATGGAATAAAGTTTTATTCAAGACAAAGTACGAACAATATACACTATATTTCCAATAATTTTATTGAAGTATATTCAAGTACCCATCCTCTAGTTGACTGATCATTACTAAAAATTTATATAGCTATTCTTCATGCCCGCAGTTTCCTTCATCTAAGAAAAATTTATTCCTATATTGACCAAAATGTTTATGACTTCATTGAGTTCAAGCAATGGAGGAGACAAGTTCTTTGGTGTAGATCATTAAGTCATAATAGTATAAAAACACCTACGTTGACCAACATCATAAAGTGGACTTATTTTGTAGCCATCCCAACATGTTGGTATTATCGGTTTACCCCCATGAGATGAAGAATGTAAATAATGCCTCTCGACAACTTTTTACTAAATACAACTAACACTTTTTGGAACATCTAAAACATCATCGCCATGGTGGAATAAATTGGATATAAAAAAAATTGAGAGAGGTTATTGTAGAGAGACCATACATGACGTTATACCTTCAGACATAATGTTTCTAAGTGTCACGGTTTTAGAGTAACATATCATCAAAAATCACCATTTTTTGGCACATAGGGCTCTTAAGAGAAAGTGTTAATACAATGTAGCCTAGAACAATATGGTGTGTTGGCATGAGAAAAAATACCTTTGCTACCATAAAACCACCCACCTTGACGTGTTAGAACTGTTGGATTGGTTGCATGATGAAAAAAACAAAAATTAGGCTATCTTGCAACTTTCTTTTGAATGTAATTGATGCTTTTTCCATCAACTAAAAACTTTTCACCATGAAAAAATGGATTGGAGATATGAAAAATTGAAATATTTTATTGTAGAGGGACCCTATGTGATCTTTTACCTTCAAACAAAATGGTTGTAAGTGCCATGGTTTCCAAGAATGATCTCATAACAAAATGCTACTTTTTTGCACTTTGGTCTCTTAAGAGAAATTGTCAATGCAATGTAGCCTGGAATGTTCCAACATGGTAGGGTAAGAAACAAGACCTTGCCTAGCATAAACATTCCAATTCAAATTTTTTGGAATTGTTGGTTTGGCCACACAATGAACAAAATGAAAATTATGCCACCTTGCAACTTTACACTACATGCATTTGATGTTTTTTCCATCAATTGAAAACTTGTCACCATGCACAAACAGATTGGAGATATGAAAAACTGAGAGAGGTCATTGTAGATGAGACCTACATGACCTTGTACCTTCAAGAAGAATGGTTGTAAGTGCCACAATTTTTGAGAAATATCTCATTTGTTTCTTTTTTGCTCTTTGATCTCTTAAGAGAAATTGTCGATGCAATGTAGCCTAGAATGTTTCAACAAGTTGGGGTGAAAAAAAGGACCTTTCCTAGCATAAACCTACCCATTTGGACATGTTGGAATTTTTGGTTTGGTCAAACAAAGAATAGAACAAAAATTATGCAACCTTGCAACTTTATCTTCAATGCATTTGACACTTTTTCCATCAACTAAACACTTGTCACCACAAGAAAATAGATTGGATATATGAAAAATGAGAGATTTTATTGTAGAGGGGCCTTAAATGACCCTATAAATTCACACTAAATGGTTGTAAGTGCCATAGTTGTCAAAAAAGAGCTCGTTAAAGTTTGCCACTTTTTCGCACTTTGGCCTCTTAAGAGAAACTGTTGGTGAAATGTATCTTGGAACGTTTCAGCATGTTGGGGTGAAAAAAAAGACCTTTCATAGTGTAAAACTACCCATCCACATGTTGGAATTTTCAATTTGGTCCCATGATGAACAAAACAAAAAATACACCACCTTGCAACTTTACGCTACATACATCTCACACTTTTTCCATCAACTAAAAACTTCTCACCATAAAAAAATGGATTGGAGATATGAAAAATTGAGAGAGGTTATTGTAGAGGGGCCCTACATGATCTTGTACCTTCAAACAAAATGGTTGTAAGTGCCATAATATTTTAAAAAGAGCTAATCAAGGTTTGTTTTTTATTAGCACTTTGGTCTCTTGAGATAAATCATCGATGCAATGTAGTTTGGAATGTTCCAAAATTTTGGGCTATGAAATAGGACCTTTCCTAGTGTAAACCTACCCATTTGAATGTTTTGGAATTGTCAGTTTGGTTGCATGATGAAAAAAAATGCCACCTTGTAACTTTACACTGTATGCATTTGATGCTTTTTCCATCAATTGAACACTTGTCACCATGGGCAAATGGATTGGAGATATGATAAAATAAGAGAGGTTATTGTAGAGGGCCCCTATATGAACTTTTACCTTCAGATGGAATTGTAGTAAGCGCCAGGTTTTTTAGAAAGAGCTCGTCAAAATTTATTAATTTTTTGCACTTTGGCCTCTAAAGAGAAATTGCCGATGCAATGTAGCCTAGAATGTTCTAGCATGTTGGGGTGCAAAAAATATCTTTCCTAGTGTAAACCTACCCATTTGAACATTTTGGAACTATTGGTTTGGTCACACGAAAAATAAATAAAAAATTGCCACTTTACAAATTTACACTGCATGCATCTGATGCTTTTTCCATCAGCTAAAAAATCATCACCATGGGATAATGGATTGGAGATATGAAAAATTGATATTTTATTATAGAGGGGCCCAATGTGACCCTATACCTTCAGATGGATTGGTAGTAAGTGCCATGATTTACAAGAAAGAGCTCATCAAAGTTTTTATTTTTTCGCACTTTGGTTTCTTAAGAGAAATCGTTGGTGCAATGTAGCTTAGAAAGTTCCAGCATGTTGGGGTGTGAAATAGGATCTTTCCTATCATAAAACTACCCATTTAGACATTTTGGAACTATTTGTCTGGTTACACGATGAACAGAACAAAAAATACACCACCTTGCAAATTTACACTGCATTCACAAAGGCATATTAAGGGGCGGAAAAAAGGGATCTATCATTACACAATGAGAACATATCCAGTCCCAACTGATAGGTGTTTCTATTGCTGATCAACTTGGCCATTATAATCTAAATATGAACCTTTCAATTATGAAGGAAGAAGTTGTTAGTGTGATAGAGAATGCACACTTTACAACTGAGACTAAATAAATAAAAGCACATGATAACCCTATCTTAGAGAAGAATCGTAAAAATATAAAGAATAAAATGAAGATAGAAAATAATATATTTATTGCAAATAATTCATCTTCAAAAATGTGAATGTTGACATGGATACATCAATCTTGAAAGATAAAAATCCATTCAAAGTGAATGAAGGGGCAGTTTGCAATGGATACATCAATCTTACAATTGATAAAAGTTTTTTCAAAGTGCAATGGAAAAGGTGGAGATGGTAATAGAGATGGGCATATCTCCTCCATCTTCACATGTGAGTGATGATGTACTTTCAACTTGAGATGTGATAGATGGTGTCCCTCCATCTTGACATGCAGTAGATAACATGTCTCCAACTATGGGATTCAAATCTCTCATTGCACAAAGGTTTTGCATTTGTTCCCTTTGTGCCACCAATACCATATCTCTCATTGATGGTTCATGTTCCTCTTCAATTGGCATGTCTTCTACTGTGTTCAATTTCCTCCTTTCATGAAGTTTCTTCATTTTTCCTCTTTTCTTTATATTCTTAGCTTCTTCCTCATCTTGTGTTAGAGGAATCCCTGATCATTTCTTTGACATGACAAAGAATTGTATCTCTAGCATGAAAAAGAGATAAATATTAGCTTCACCATAGTACTATAGAGAAAATAAATATCTTACAAAAATCTAAAATTAGTCATTATATTACAATACACACAATATATGACAGTTCAAAAGAGGCATGAGGAGGGGTAGCAAAGGGCATGAAGAGGGCAGCAAAGGGCGTGATAAGGGGCAACAAGGAATATGAAACTAAGGAATTTTTTATTGATTCTCAAGTTTGTGCATGAAGAGGGAAACAAAGGGCATGAGGAGGGGCAGCAAGGAATATGAAACTAAGGCATTTTTTATTGATTCTACAGTTTGTGCATGAAGTGGGTAACAAAGGGCATGATGAGGGGAAACAAGGAATATGAAACTAAGTCAAGAATGCGCATATTAAAGGTGTAGGGACAGCTTGTAATGAATTAAAATTCATAATTAGCCTATGGTTTTCCTACATTCATTAGGATTGTTCTAATGAACTTATGATACTCCAAATGAATCTATGACTATCATAGATTCATTAGGACTGTCATAATGAAGTTATGACAGTCCCAATGAAGCTATAATTGTCCTAAGATAGTTATGAAAGACCTAATGAAGTTAAAGCTTATCTTAACAAGGTTATGACAGTCATAATGAAACTTGTAATACAATTTGATAGTTGATGTGATGTGTGCCATGGTGTATAGGGAATTTTGTAGTTGGAAATAGTGTAACCCCTACAAAGTGTACAAATGGTAAGTGGTGTAGAAGGGATTATGACATGTATGGGAATCATGTATTTAGAACTAGTGTGGCTCCAACAATGTGTATGCATGACCACCTTATAAATTTGACATATATGGAATCATAAGACATAAGAAAATCAATGAGTTAGTACTTGTGTGGCCCAAAATGTGCACACATGACACCATGTAAACATGGTATAGAATATAAGGCATCATGAAATTGGAGCTACTGTGACACAACATATGCAAGCATGACACTATGCAAAGTTGATGTAGATAGAATCATGAAACATAAGGAACTTGAGTTGGAACCAATGTGACCCCCATGACACATGCAAGCATGACACCATGTAAAATTTATGTAATCCTGAGATATCCTAATAAGGATTGTATGCTCCTTGCAAATTCAATGTGGGATGGTATCACATAGTCAATTTGACAAGAGAAAATCAATTTGATGTGGTGACTTTGGCACACTAACCAATAATATATTTTCTCAATGAGTTACATAGAATTAAAATATAATAAAATATAATATACATTATGTTTCTAATGTCTAAATTTGTTTCATTTGAATGTGAAAATGCCCTCTCAATAAGCAAGGATGAAAACTTATCTTCTAAGGAAGGGTATGTTGAGTACTATAAAGATAAGGATGATTAATATGATTTATTTGATTATATTAACAAAATATAATCTAATACATTAGCAAAATCTAATGCATTTGAATAAGTCTATTTATGTTGAACACTCATAATTTTGAATACTTAGCAAAATCTAGTCCCAAAATCAACATGATAACAAAATAAAATCATTATATTAAGAAAGTATGATAAGAAGTGATAGAAAAACATAAGAGAATGAAGGAAAATGTAAAGCACATGCATAAAGATTCGACATACCTTAAAACCTGATATTTGATTTGAGAAACTACCCAATTATGTGTAGTTTATTTTTCTTCTTGCATCAAACTCCTCAAGAGTTTGAGCTTTTCATGAAGTTTCTTCCTTTTCAATGTTCAATTATATATAAATCTAATAGAATTACTAAAAACTATAGAATTAACAAATCTATAATATGAAATTATAACAATAAAATCATAATTAACATTGCAACACTAAAAACATGAGAATTTGAGCGCGTATTATAATCAAATTTGATGTAAAAACTCTATTATTTCCTCATTACTAAGTTGGAAAACCAAAAAAAGGTGGTGCAAAGCTGGTAAAATGTGTAAAAATGCATGTTTTTTCCCCAATAGCATGAAAAAGCATTTTTTGTCAAATAATATGCAAAAGCATAAGAATAACAAAGCATGTGGGCTTGGATCATGGGCATCCTACCTTTTTTACCAATTTTAGAGCAAGAAAAAATGTGCACGTGTTATAACACACTCGTATTATAATGCGAGCATGCTTTAGCTTGTTGTAAACAAAAAGAATTCAAGTTTTTCAAAGTGCACTCACATTTTGAAAAAGTTGATTTTGTAAAGGTTTTGTGACTGTCATCATGTGTGTAGGGGGTTGGGTTGAGGTATATCTATGAGACCTTTCTTCAAGTAATTATGACATCTTGTAAGTGCTATGTATATCTTGTTTTGTGTGTGATATAAAGTTTCACCACAATTCCCTATACACTCAATCCTATACATTAACCCTCAACCTCCAATCCTATAACCTAAACCCTATAATTAAGCCCTAATCCCTCAACCCTATACCTTAAAACCTAAACCCTACACCATCAACCATCATCCCTATACCCTATACATTTAACCCAATAATTAATTCTTAATCCCTCAAGCCTATACCTTAAACCTTGAACCCTACACTCTCATCCATTAACCATGTACCTTAGACACTCAACTTTGAACATTATCCCTCAACTATAAACCCTCGACCATACACCCTCAACCCTCAACCCAATACTTAATCCCTAATCCCCCAACTCTCAAGCTTATACCTTAAACCCTAAGCCCTAAAAACTCAACCCTCATCAGTATACCCTATACCCTATACCCTAAACCTTAAACCCTCAACCCTCAACCCTCAACCCTATACCCTAAACCCTACACCCTCAACCCTCAACCCTTGTCCCCATACCCTATGGTGGAGCTTGCAAAATCCATGGCTATTTTTGAAATTCTAAGGCTTTTGAGGTTTTGAAATTCCTCAACTACATTCAAATTAGGGTTCTAAATCTACAAGTTAGGGCTTCCAAAAATCCTCCTGTGTAAAACCCTAATTCCCTTGAGATGAACGTGCACTTTTGCTATATTTCTCTATTGACCTCTTGTGGTTGGTTCCCAAGTATTTAAGTTATAACCTTATCTCTAGGTTATTGTTTGTTTATTGACCCCTTGCTTCCTTTTCACCGCTTGAGCTCGTGTGCTTTCATAAAATTCGGCTAAGTCAAAATATTGTTGTTATTTGGGTAAGTTCTGAGAACTTGGTTGGTCACCGACATGGTTTTCATAACCTCATATTTTTCCAATCAAGTTATACCTTTTCTTTGTTGTAATATTATTCATCAATTACCTAGGTGCGGCCCCCTTTTTAAACAACTTTTAGCACATGTGTGAAATCTTTCACTTCAGTTGTTTTTTTCCCCACTCAGCTTGCACCACGTGGTGGCATGTTATTTAATTATGTCATCCCTTTGCATCACATTTGTGTTTCCTGAATACTAGGACCTATTTACGATGTGTGATGAGTGGAGTTTGACATCAATGAGGACAGGTGTTGGCAAGTGGTTTTATCGCATGAGTGCAGTGCATCGCGGTTTGTGTTCCTTAGTGACAAGGGGAATTTGTGACAAAAGGATAAAAAGCATCTTGGGGGGAATATTTCTCACTAGGTGGCAATGTTATATCTCATCGTACATGATCTTTGCATTGTAGTTTTAAGTTGTTAGCATATGGATGAAATTGTGATGTGCAATATGAGAGGGAGGAGAAGAATATGTTGATGGAATATTCCAATGGGATAGGTATCCATTTCCTTGTGCATCGCATATGCATAGTGCATCGTGTTTCTGTGCAAAGGGTCCAAGGACTATATGCTGTGTGGTGAAGTGATATGGTGGGGTCTAAATTTGAAGATTGTGATGGAGTGATGTATTGAAAGGTGTCTAAAGTGATAGGTGGGGGATTTTGATTGCATCGTGTGACTAATACACATCGTTGTTGTGAATTACTCCATGTTGGGAGAAGTCCGATAAGCCCATGTTGGGAGAAGTCCGATAGGCATATTTGATGCGATGGAGATCAATGACCTAGATTTTAAAGTTTGAATCGAGATGAATGATGGGTGATGGATCTTGGTATGAAGCAGTGGAATCGTTGGCCAAAATTCAAAGATTTGATTTTCTAATGGCTAGGCAATGGAATTGGTAGTGTGACTAGGGGAAAGGACTCAGTAGTTGAGCATGTTTCAATAGTTGTGATAGTAGTTGTTAATATAATGTTCAATAATTATGACATAAGTACCCTAACTTAAACAAAATGTATCCCTTAGATCTAAAAAACAACCAATCATGTGATGCCACATCAGTGCTCAACTACTCATGATGTGAATGCACAAGTATTGGTAGCACTTTTTTTTTGGGCCTTTTTGGACACCTTGACAAAAAGCATGTTGATGTGGCATCATATTTGATGATGTGGTACCCAAGCCTAAAAAAACACGTACTCGTTTTAAAATGCATACTCGTTTTGAAAAGCAAAATGGGTACCCGTTTTAAAATGCGTACTCGTTTTGAAAAGAAAAATAGGTACCTGTTTTAAAATGCGTACGTGTTTTGAAAAGCAAAACGGGTACCCGTTTTAAAACGCATATGCATTTTTCTTTTCAAAATGCGTACGCGTTTTAAAATGGGTACCCGTTTCTAAAAAGCATTTAAAAAAAAAATAATCAAACAAATAAAGAAGGCATATGCGTTTTGTAATGCGTATGCGTTTTTAAAAACGCATACGCATTATTAAAAATTTGAATCTCCAACCCACCTATAGCCTTGGTTTTAGGCTCGGGAAAGGCTTGGCAATTTGAGCCTTAGCCTTTGACCTGCAACTAAAAAACTAAGGCAGATTGAAGAAAAATGTCCAACTTTGACAATATGGCTAATGGACTTTTTTTCTGAATCAATCTATAAAATTAAAACCCATTACATAACACGATGTCTAGTTTCCAAATATATATATTTTATTAATATTGGATTATATTTTCTATTTTTTAATTAATTTCAGAGCAAACTAGTCCTTAAATTTGAAATATCAAACTTTTTTTGTTTTAAATTTGGTGAAGTTTCTTGCGAAAAAAAATATATGACATCAATCTTTAGATAATTCTTTACACAATGAAAAAAAAAGTTTCAAAAAGTGTTTAGTTTAGGTCAAATTATGTTGTTCGTACACGTTGATTTTTAAAAACAATAATTAAGGCCAATAAAAATTTAATAAAAAAAAAATATTCAACAAAAAATTACAAAAAATATTTCTCATCAATCTTCATGTTGTTAGCTCTCTTTCCCCAAAAGGAATTAGCAAAACACTTTTATTTGGGTCAAAAGGTGGTGTCCGTACACGTGCATGGTATGGTTAAAAAATAGGGACTTTTAAAAAGTGGTTTTTATAGATCCCTATCAAAATTTAATTTCTACAATCTGGGCATTTGAATAATTTACATATTTAGAAACTAGATTCAAAATGCTAAATTTCATATTACTGATTTTTTTCAAAATTCATTGTGTAAATACCTCAAATGTTCAGTCCAAGTGTGAGAAATTATGAAAAACAGCAAAAACACTTCCACTTTTTGAGCTTTTTGTGGACCCAACTTCTTGCATCAGTCCTTTCCCTAAAATTTAAGTACTACTACATTGAAATTTCAAATTCTCACTAAATAGATTTTTTTGTTTTTAAATAAACCTAGTAGTTTAGAAAATTCATTCAATTTGCTACATATTATATTCTTACATATTTTTGAAATAATATAGATAACTTATTCAAATTTTTACGTGAAGTTGCCTAACTCTGATTTTCTAAATTTTCATCGCCACTTAAGGGCCTATTTTTTCCATGATGATCTTGCACATACCCGTTTTCTTTATGTTTCTTGCTTCATACCTTAACTTAAATGAGAGCAAGGGTTGTAACTAGCCCTAAAATACCTTGTCATCTATATGAAGCTTATTTTCTTTACATATAGGGATACCCGCCTAGGTCCTATAAAGCCTGAAGTGTAGATGAGAACTTGTATATCTATCTCTTGTTCGTTGGCACCTAATCTTGAAGTCCTGAGCATAAGCATTGGCTTTCCTTTAGAGGGTTTTCATGGTTCAGTGGGAAAAAAACACCAACACCCTATACCCTCAACCCAATACTTAACCAATAATCCCTCAACTCTCAACCCTATGATGCATTTAGTAAACCCTACACCCTCAACCGTCATCCCCATGCCCTCAATCCAAACCCTAAACCCTATACCCAATATCTTAAACCCTAATCCATATACCATGTACCCTATACCCTTAACACTTAACACTTAACACTCTACCCTATACCCTAAAACCTATACCTTAAACCCTAAATCCTACAACCTCAACCATCATCCCTATACCCTATATCCTCAACACTTAACACTATACCCTATGCCTTCACCCTATGCCTTATACCCTCTACACTCAACACTATACCTTATACCCTTAACCCAATACTTAAGCCCTAATACCTCAACCCTCAACCCTATACCTTAAACCCTAAACACTACAACCTCAACCCTTATCCATATACCCTATACCCCATACCCTCAACCCTTCACCCTATGCTTTATATCGTCAACACTTAACACTATACCCTATACCCTCAACCCAATACTTAATCCCTAATCCCTCAACCCTCAACCCTATACCTTAAACCCTAAAACCTACAACATCAACCCTCATCCCTATACCCTATACCATCACCCTTATACCCTAAACCTTGAATATTATCCCTCAACCCTATACTTAAACCCTAAACCATATACTCTCAACCCTTCACCATTCACCCTATGCCTTATACCCTCAATCTAAACCCTAAAACCTATACCCAATATATTAAACCCTAATCCCTATACCCTATACACTTAACCTTAGACACTCAAACTAAAAATTATCCCTCAACTATAAGTGCTCAACCCTCAACCCTATGCCCTGTACTCTCAACCTTATACTTAAGCCCTAATCCCTCAACCCTTAACCCTCAACCCTTAACCCTTAAATCTCAACCCTATACCTTAAACCTTAAACCCTACAACATCAAACCTCATCCCTATACCCTATACCCTTAAAAACTTAACACTATACCCTATACCCTCAACCCTCAACCCTATACCTTAAAACCTAAACCCTAAAACCTCAACCCTCATCCCTATACCCTATACCCTCAAAAATTAACACTATACCCTATATACTACACCTTCACCCTATACCTTATACCATCAACACTCAACACTATACTCTATACCATCAACCCAATGGTTAGGCCCTAATCAATCAACCCTCAACCCTATACCTTAAAACATAAACCATATAACCTTAACCCTCATCCCTATACCCTATACCCTCAACCCTTCACCCTATGTCTTATACCCTCAATCTATCAATCCTCAACCCTACACCCTATACCCTCAATCCTACGCCTTATACCCTCAATCCCTCAACCCTGTGCCTTATGCTCTCAATCCCTTAACCCTATACCCTATACCCTATACCCTATACTTCAGCCCTAATCCATCAACCCTCACCCTATACCCTATACCTTAAATCCTAAACCCTGTATAATCTCAACCCTTATCCCTCAACCCTATATGCTCAATACTTAACACTATACCATATACCTTAACCCTATACCCTAAACCCTATACCTTAAACCCTAAACCCTACAAACTCAACCCTCATCCCTATACCCTATACCCTCAACACTTAACAACATACCCTATGCCTTCTACCCTCAACCTGATACTTAAGCCCTAATACCTCAACCCTCAACCTTATACCTTAAACCCTAAAAACTACAACCTCAACCCTCATCCCTATATCCTATACCCTCAACCCTTCATCCTATACCTTATAACCTCAACACTCAACACTATAACCTATACCCTCACCCAATACTTTAACCATAATCCATAAACCCTCAAACCAATGCTTTAAACCCTAAACCCCACAACATCAACCCTCATCCTTATACCCTATACCCTAAACCTTGAATGTTATCCCTCAACCCTATACTTAAAACCTAAACCATATACTCTCAAATTTTCACCCTATGCCTTATACACTCAATATGAACCCTAAACCCTATACCCAATATATTAAACCCTAATACCTATACCCTATAAAATTAACCTTAGACACTTAACCATAAACATTATCACTCAATTGTAAACCCTCAATCGTATACCCTATACTCTCAACCCTATACTTAATCCCTAATCCCTAAACCTTGAACCCTATACCTTAAACCCTAAACCCTACAACATCAACCCTCATCCCTATACCCTATACCCTCAACACTTTTAACACTATACCCTATACCCTTAACCCTCAACCCTATACCTTAAACCCTAAACCCTACAACCTCAACCCTCATCCCTATACCTTATACCCTCAACACTTAGCACTATACCCTATACCATATGCCTTCACCCTATGCCTTATACCCTCAACACTCAATAATATACCCTATACCCTCAACCCTATACTTAAGCCCTAATCATTGAACCCTCAACCATATACCTTAAACCCTAAACCCTCCAACCTCAACCCTCATCCCTATACCCTATACCATCAAGCCTTCACCCTATGTCTTATACCCTCAATCCCTCAACCCTATACCCTATACCCTATGCCTTATACCCTCAATACCTCAACCCTTCACCCTATGCCTTATACCCTCAATCCCTCAACCTTATAACCTATACCCTCAACCCAATACTTAAGCCCTCAATCCCTCAAACCTCTACCGTCTAATCTATACTCTATAACCTCAACCCTATACCTTACCCCTAATCCCTCAACCCTCACCCTATACCTTAAACCATAAACCCTACAACCTCAACCCTCATCCTTCAACACTATACCCTCAACACTTAACACTATACCATATATCTTAACCCTACACCCTATACATTAACCCTATACCATAAACCTTATACCTTAACCCATAAACCCTACAACCTCAACCCTCATCCCTATACCCTATACCCCTCGACACTTAACACTATACCCTATACCTTATGCCTTATACCCCTAACCTTACCCTTAACATTATCCCTCAACACTACACTTAAACCCTAAACTATACATTCTTAACCCTTCACCCTATGTCTTATACCCTCAATCCCTCAACCCTATACTTAAACCCTAAACCATACACTCTCAACCCTTCACCTTATGCCTTATACCCTCAATCCAAACCCTAAACCCTATACACAATATCTTAAACCCTAATCCCTATAACCTATACACTTAACCTTAGACACTCAACCTTGAACATTATCCCTCAACTATAAACCCTCAACCCTATACCGTATACCCCCAACCTTATACTTAAGCCCTAATCCCTCAACCCTCAAACCTATACCTTAAACCCTAAACCCTACAACCTCAAACCTCATCCCTATACCCTATACCCTCAACAATATACTTAAACCATAAACCATACACTCTAAACCCTTCACCTTATGCCTTATACCCTCAATCCCTCAACCCTATACCCTATACCTAATATCACAAACCATAAAATCTATACCATACACACTTAATCTTATACACTCAATGGGTTGAACGAATCCCTCAACCGTAAACCCTCAAACCTAACATTAAGCCCTAATCCCTCAACCCTATACCTTAAACCCTAGACCCTACATCCTCAACCCTCATCCCTATACCCTATACCCACAACCTTATAGCCTAAAACTTGAACATTGTGCCTCAACCCTATACTTAAAACCTAAACCATATAGTCTCAACCTTTAAACCTATTCCTTATTCCCTCAACCTATACCCTAAACCCTTGACCCAATATCCTAAACTATAATCCCTACACCTAACACACTTAATGAGATAAACATTATCCCTCAATTGTAAACCCTCAACCCTCGACCCTCTACCCTATACCCTCAACCCTATACTTAAGCCCTAATTCCTCAACCTTCAACCCTATACCTTAAACTCTAAACCCTAAACCCTAAACCCTCAACCCTCATCCCTATACCCTCAACCTTATACCATAAACCTTGGAAATTTTTCCCTCAACCCTATACTTAAACCCTAAACTGTACAACTAAAACCTTAACCCTATGCCTTATAACCTCAACCCATACCATAAATCCTATACCCAATATCCTTAACCCTAATCCCTATAGACTATACACTTAACCTTATACCCTGAATCTTAAACCTTCAACCCTCGACCCCATTCTTAAACCCTAAACCCTACATTCAACCTTGTATAAAAACCCTAAGCCCTCAACACTCAACCCTATACTAAATATCCTAAACCCTAATCCATATACCCTATACACTTAACCCTATACCCTCAACCTTGAACATACATTCATTCATACATACATATATACATGCATACATTCACACATACAAACATGCATGCATTCAAACACACAAACATACATACATACATACATACATACATACATACATACAAGCATACATACAAACATATATATACAAACATATATTCATAAAACATACATTTATACAAACATACACAAGAACATAAAGAAAGCCATAATGCAAGCACATTATAGCACACTCATTTTATGTTAACTAAAAACATGCATACACAAAAAACACATTTACACTAACATGAAGACAAAACATAAAGTAAGACATAACACAAGCATGTTATAACATGCTCACATTATGTCAAAATTGTGACATAATGTGAGTGTGTTATAGTATTCTCGCATTATGTCAAAAAAATGGCATAACATGAGAGTGTTATAATGCACTCGTGTTTTACATTTCTTTGGGAATCCATAATCCTTCGGCTTGGATTTTCTTTGGATTTCCAACCCAAAGGCTTGGAGTGCCTTTCTAATGTCCAAAAATGTGTTTTTGCATATTCTATAAAATTTCACATAATGTCGTTGATGCTAACCATTAGGTTTGTACATGTTTCAAGGTTGAGTAGAAAAAACACTTGGGTAATGTTTTTGAAAAGATAAGAAACATTTATAGTGTGTCGTACCCTTTACACAGCGAGCCACAAGGGCCAAGGAGGATCACCAAGCATGGTTTTGAAGGGACCATGAACCCACTATAGAACTAACAAGCCAGCAAAATAGGGATTAGGGAAAACCACATACATGTAGCAGAGCCAAACAACACCTAGTCACCAAACAACCAGGATCGACAACACACTTAGAACCAACAGTCCTAAGTTAGAAACAACTAAAAACTCATTCCAGGCATCAAACCAAGGAGCGATAAAACCTTTAGGACAAACAACAGTCCTAAGTCAAAAACACTAAAGGCCTTGAGCCAAGAAACAAACCCTAACACATCCAACCCAATAAGGTTGTTTGAAGCAACCTGATCGCTAACCACCTGTAGCAGTTAGACAATGGTCAATCTTCCACTCAAATAAAATAGTATTGAGCCAAGAAGACCCCTACCAGAAGAGGGGTATGAAACACAAGTTGTAGAGGAGGAACGTTCATTTGAATGCACTAGCCATCTAGACACCAACCTCAAACCCACCTCGAAAAGGATTGGGCTCCCCTCTATAGGAGAGGAAGAAGTGTGTACCAAAACTGTCAAAGAAGCCTCCCTCCAAAGAAATCACACACCACCTCAATAGGGACCAACCCAAGAGAGAAGAACTTCCCACCAACACTACAATCACCAGCTCCATCTCAATAGGAGGTTGCTCCACCTCCATAGGAGAAATATTCACCTCTATGGAATACGATTGTAGAACAAGGCAGAAAGAAGGAACTCTAGTAGCACAAGAACACACCTCCTCACAAGGTATCTAGACTGAAGGAACAAAGGCAACACAACCAACCTCTAAAACCCAAACAACTCTTCCACCAAAAAAGGAACCATCCTCCATAGGGGGAAAACAATCAACCAAGGGAGTCCTCAAAAACAAAGACCCCACAAAAACCCATTGAGAAACAAAGCTCTGAAAGGGAACAATGTAGCTCCCATCCATACCATAGAGATAGGTAAAGGATAACAACATTCCCATAGGGTAGGGCCCCCTCCTCCATTCAAACACAGACACCAAATCCATCACTTTCATCAACCAAGAAGCCATCCAAAAGCCCAAGTCTCTTTTCACCAAACACTGGCCGGGGCACCAAAGAATCCAAAAGAGCTAAGGAGCAATCAGAAAAGTTTCCCCTAAACACCACTACAACTGTACAAAACCAGGGAACCTTCTCCCTAATAGAGCAACCTCCATAGCCATGATAGGATCCACCACAACCCTCACTTTAGGCAAAGCCCAATAGATTGATAGACCTCGAACCACCAAGGCCAAAATAGAAGCCCGTCTGGAAACTCCACCAAAGCCAGAAAGCTCTGAGGAAATCCCAACACACAAACTCAAAACCGCCATAGAGACAAGGGGACCCAAAGGGACAACAGGACCCAAGGGAGAAGAATTAAACTCGAAGACTCCATAGCAGTAGAGAGGCCCACCAAACTCAGGAAACAACTAGAGAAAATCTGAGCCACTGACCTCCCCAACACAACATTGGAGACAAAGAGGCAAGCACTTACCAACACCACAAAACCAAGAGAACTTGTGAAGACACAAATCAACTCCCAGTAAAGCCCTAAAGCTAAGAATTGGGGTTACGAGACCACCATCAAGCATAGTAGGCGCAGGAAGCTAGGAAACTAACACCCCCAAAAGCACCAAGCCCGGCCGCCAAAGCAAGGTAAAAGAAACATGAGGAAACAACAACTCCCTCAGGGTGAACACCTGGGTAATGTTAAGATCTCTCTTCTAAGCTATTTAATGATGTAATTTTCTTAACATTTTGACTATGTTAAGGCTTTCATCTTTAATTTCTTTTGTTTATGTATCTGCTTTTTGTTAAAAACTAATGTTTGGTATTTTTTAATTTATTTTTAACTGTTCATTGAAGTTTCAAATAAATTACATTTTTATAAACTAGACTCTAGTCTACACATATTCAATAAAAAATTATTTTTGGTTTTTTTTCAAAAATTATAGGGGTAGCACGACCAATTTTTTGGTTTTTTTGGGATGTGTCCACTTTCAAAATTAGTAAAATATCATATATTAATTAGAAAATTACTAGAAAATTAGGCATAAACTACATGTTATTAGCTAATTTCTCAGTGAAGCAATTTTAAAAGTACTAAAAATATTTAACCTTTTGAGGGAGCCATAATAGGTGTTATGTTATGTTTTTTCGATAAAAATAACACCAATTTTTGTGGCTCCCTTTTTTGAACCCCTTAATCTCTACCATTTTCAAATAAAATTAGTAGTTTAGAAAGTAGATTTGGAGCACTAAGACCATTGTTTTTGTTGCATCTTAAAATTTTGAGTGTAACTATCCTCAATTTCTCATCCAAGGTCATTATTTCCTTATTTTAGAAAAAAAGTCGCCACTAAAGACCCCTTTTTGTCCCCTCATCTTTGTGCACTTACCCTATCACCAAATATAGGTTCCCAACCCATCAGAGAATTGGAACTAGGTTCAAATATTTTATATTATAATAACATCAAACCACCATAAAATAGGATAGAAAGAGGAGACTAAAAGGGCTATTAAGGAATTTTAAGAGGTGGGTTACATCACAACTAGTTCCAATCCTTTTGCATCTTCAATGGTTCTTGTGAAAGAAAAGGATAACCTACTATGTAGATGTGTATTTATTAAAGGGAATTTAATAATATGACCATCAAGAATAGATATACTATACCTAGGATAGATGAGCTAATATATTAATTACATAGAGAAATATACTTCTCAAAGATTATTTTGAGATTGGGCTATCACTAGATTCATGTGAGAGATGAATATGTTCATGAAACACTATTTAGGTGTCATTTTAGACACTTTGAGTATTTGGTAATTCCCATTTCACTTAAAATTCTCTAGATACCTTTAATTCTATGCATTAATTATGTATTTAGCAAGCATTTGAAAAAATTGTGCTAATTTTATTTGACGATATTCTAATTTATAGTAAAAAATGGGAATAATTTTTGAAGCACTTGGATATAATTTTGGGAATTTTGAACAAAATTATTTTTATGCTCAAGAGTTCAAAAGGGAGTTTAGAATAATATTTTTTATTTATTTTTGATATATTATGAGTGTTAAAGGTATATAGGTAGATCCATAAAAAATCTAAGCTATTCTAAATTGGTCATCTCCTATCATATTAATACAATTGAGAGGATTATTTGGGTGATTTATTAACTATTATTAGGAGATTTCTTGAAAGGTTTCTCTCAAATTGTTTCACCTTTAATAGACTTGAAAAAGGGAGTCTTTGAATGTACAAAATGTACTCAAGTAACTTTTAGAAAACTTAAAGAGGTTGTTAGTAGGAAGCAAGACAACAAGTAGAAGCTACCACAAATCATCACAAATAGATGTAGAGCACATATCCAACCAAGAATAATATATGTAGATATGTTTTGAAAGGGAAAAATCCCTATTAGACTGTAAGGTATAAATTAAAAAAATAAAGGAACTAAAATACCATATCCAACAAACCCATGGCCAAGGGATATTAGTAAAATTCTACAATTAATAATAAATAATAATAGGGAAGAAAGGAAGAATAAAATAACTCACTTGAACACCAAGAAAGATACCAAAAAATAATAGAAAGAACATAAAAGGAAACACCAATTCACTTGAGGTTGAGAAACAAAATGAGCATTCCAAAAGGGTTGTAGCCAAGTTGAGAAGTATAGAAGTTTATAATATTCTGTAAGAAATAATTAAACACATTGGAAGAACTACACAAATCCTAAATAATTTGGGAGGAAGAATCACCAAGTATTATACATGTATGAAAATAATGGAAGAGGAATTTAGTAATATGATAACTTTGACTATACCGCCACTTAGTAAGACACCATTAGTTTTAACCAAATTGGTTTAATATTGAAATAAGGATTGATGAAAAATGGAAACCAATTGTATAATAGTGGAGATCTTCAACCCTTTAAATTTTATGTGGAATACCTAGATCAATTAGTAAAGAGACGTGTACAAAGGATAAGTGAGAAAGAAGCACATGCAGTACATGACATAAATGATTACTTAAATATAGGAAAAAAAATGAAATGATGCCAACAAACAATGGAATTTCCCTCACAAGAAAAAATTTATGCCCTAAAACAAAATGAAACTTAGGGGCCATATAAAGCTAGAAGAATTTACAATGTAAAAAAATAAAAAGAAGAAGTGAACAAACAAAAGAGAATAATATATTGTAAAGGATTATGAAGAGGTATTGGGAAAATACTACTTTTTTTTCAATTAAAAAGAGAAAATGGAAGGGAGAATAAACCCCTATAGCAAAGACCAACTAAGAAAAAAAAAAGAGAAATCAACTAAACCCTACCGCAAGAAAGAAAACTAAAATACAAAATAGATGGATTCACCAATAAAATTACTAGTATTTGGAAAGTATACAATTGAAGTTGCAAAAATATATTTCTTATAGAATCGCTATGGAATAGGAAAACATAACCAAAGATAAAACTAAAATATTACATTTCCTAAGGAGATTTAGAAGTAATGCTTTGAACTAGTATCAAAAAGCTTATTATAATGCCCAATATTTGAAAAAAGGGTAAAAACATAACAACTTTATTTCTGATAACATACAATACATTTTTTTACCATGATTCACATGGTGGCATGCTATGCATACAAAACGACAACACACTTTTAATGAAATTTGGGCACATCACTCAAGAGTGAGGAAGGTTTTTTGTGAGTAGGCATGTAGGATTACCCTTGCACACCCTTAGGTTTGGTAAACAAGAAGGCTTAAACTAATCCATGTGAAAACACTTGATTTAACAATTAGATTTGTTACCTTAACTTGGTTACAAACCCAAATGATATGATTAAAAAAAGACCCAATGCAAGAGGGGTCTACACAAAACCCTCTCTCACTAACTTGCAACACAAACAACATGGATTTGAATGCAGGAAATTTGCAATTATGATGCAATATCTTGTATTCCAACTTGCACAAATGCTTACAAACTTCAATAAATCTGATTCTATCAAATTATATAGTCTCAAGGATTGATGAAAAAAATACAAATGGGTTACAATCTGATTTATGACAAAAAAATGATAAGCAATAACAAAAATAGCTCCTTATCTTTCAAATGAAAACTTCAACAGGTGCAATGTGCAACTTGCAACCTTCAATCTATAAACTATTCTAGTCTTCAACAATGGATTCTTGTATTCATTTTTTGTCACAACACCTTTATACATACAACAATAATGGCTTACATATGCCCATGAAGAAATTCTATACCTCTTTTCTCTATCTCCCAACTCAAGTCAAGAATAATGACTCCCAAATTTGCATAGTCTTCATCTTCAACATGCAATGCTACCTCTAGTCTTGTAACTCCCCAAGACGCTATTCCCAACCTAGGAAAAATACATCAAAATGCATAAAATAAAATATTAAAATTACTCAAATGCATGTTCAAACCACTCCCAAGAAAAAAAAATCCAAGAATAGTTGCAACTAGGATTAACCACTCTTCACAAATAGGGATCCATTTTGAAAAAGCACTACCAACTCAATATGGATGCCCAAATTTTGACAAAAAAAATGGAGACACTAGCTAAAGTAATTAGAGATCCAAACCTTAACATAATTGAAACATTAAAAAATTTTATGTTTAGAAGAGAGCTCAACATTATTATTTTATTCTTTTAACTTGACATTGAAAGATATGCAAACTTTATGGAGAGAACACTCAATATTGTGTCATTTTTTTCAAATTTTTAAAATAAATTTCTATGGTAATTAACATGTAAGTCCAACCCTTTAGGTTGTTTTCCCAATGTAAATCCAACCCTAAGGGTTGGAAATACCCAAATAAAATAATAACACACTCACATTTCCAAGAAGAAAACATAGTACTATCTTTCTCTTCCCACCTCTCTCTACCTCTTTACATAGTTCACACTCTCCATATTCCTCAAAATATATACTTGAAATAAAAATTTAAGTAATAATTAATGTTATATTTCATCTCTATGAGCATCACCTAGATGTAATGAGTGCTAAGTGGACCATTCATTATCATGAGATATGGGTTCTTGTGAACAACTACTCATGAAACATGGGTCAATGAGTTTGACTTGAAAACTACATGATTGAATCCTGATAGCAATATCATAATTTGACACGCTGTGGAAGAAACCTCCTACTTATCAATTGATGAGCTAAAGGGGCTCTATAATGAATGGTTCATAAGGCACAACACTTGTTGAAGGTTTTGCAAATGGGGTAACAAGCTAAGTGGGCTTAACCTTGGGGGAAACTCTGTGGTTAAGCGCGCTTCAGCTAGAGCAGTACTGGGATGGGTGACCTCCTGGGATGGACCAATGCTTCACCTCTGTGAGCATCACCTAGATGCAATGAGTGCTAAGTGGACAATTCATTATCATGAGAGATGGGTTCTTGTGAACCACTACTTATGAAACATGGGTCAATGAGTTTGACTCGAAAACTACACGGTTGAATCCTGATAGCAATATCATAATTTGACACTCTATGGAAGAAACCTCCTACTTATCAATTGATGAGCTAAAGGGGCTCTATAATGAATGGTTCATAAGGCACAACAATTGGTGAAGGTTTTTCAAGTGGGGTAACAAGCTAAGTGGGATTAACCTTGGGGGAAACTCTATGGTTAAGCGCGCTTGAGCTGGAGCAGTACTGGGATGGGTGACCTCCTGGGATGGACCAATGCTTCACCTTTGTGAGCATCACCTAGATGCAATGAGTGCTAAGTGGACCATTCATTATCACGAGAGATGGGTTCTTGTGAACCACTACTCATGAAACATGGGTCAATGAGTTTGACTCAAAAGCTACATGGTTGAATCCTAATAGCAATATCATAATTTGACACGCTGTGGAAGAAACCTCCTACTTATCAATTGATGAGCTAAAGGGGCTCTATAATGAATGGTTCATAAGGCACAACACTTGTTGAAGGTTTTGCAAATGGGGTAACAAGCTAAGTGGGCTTAACCTTGGGGGAAACTATGTGGTTAAGCGCGCTTGAGCTAGAGTAGTACTGGGATGGGTGACCTCCCAGGATGGACCAATGCTTCACCTCTGTGAGCATCACCTAGATGCAATGAGTGCTAAGTGTACCATTCATTATCATGAGATGGGTTCTTGTGAACCACTACTCATGTAACATGGGTCAATGAGTTTGACTCGAAAACTACATGGTTGAATCCTAATAGCAATATCATAGTTATATTTCATGTATATAGTTTTAGGATTTTTGAGAATGGTTTCAGATCTCTAGGAGTTATAATGCAAATTTTAGGTTTTTGAAGATCATATAACTTTTTAGACAGCCAAATTTCAATAATCATCAAGCTCATATAATCTTGAAATTGTCTAAGGGTAAATTTGTAACTATTCAAAAGAATCATAAAGCCTTGAGCCTTAGATATCTCTCTATATCTCACCCTCTCCCCTCTCCCTCTCTTTATCTACCTACTCTCTACTCTCTATCTCTATATTGTGGGTTGAGTCCTCAAATTATGGTTGAATCTATACACATATTTTAGTGTTGATGAAAATTATGATTTTTTGGCCTTGTTTGGTAACTTGGTACATTAGTTGGTTGTCATTATGAGGCATAGATATAGTGTTACCTAAGATAGTTGTGTTATGAGACATGGACTTGTTTATTATATGGTGTAGATATGCGAGAATCAATGGGAGTCTAATGCAAGTACATTGGGTGGTGATCATTGTGTCATTATAATATTTGGTTATGAAGCCACCCAGAATGAAAATAACTAACGGAGATAAAATATAAAAATAGAATGATAGAATGAACTATAATATATTCAATAAGAATGAAAATCATACAAGCTTGAGTGTGATTGCAATGTGATTTATAACTGAGTATATATAGGATACAACCTAGGAGACTAAAACACAACAAAATGTGACATAAAGTGTGCATGTGCAGAGAGATGGGGGACAAAAAAGTATCCACAACCACTTTTTGGTCTATCCAAGGTGTAACACATGCATGCTATAATGCACTCACATTATAATTTGCTCGTGTTATGGTTTAGTAGTGACCAAGCCTAGGTTCAAGGTAACTACTAAGCCATAACATGAGTCACATTATAATGTAAGCATGTTATAACATTCTTAGTTATGTCTATCATAAAGAGAGAGAGAGAGGTAATGATATAGAGATAAGGGAGAGAGATGAAGAGGAATGTAGAGATAGAGAGGGAGAGAGAGAGAGAGAGGTAATGATATAGAGATAAGGGAGAGAGATGAAGAGGAATGTAGAGATAGAGAGGGAGAGAGAGAGGGAGAGGGCGATATGGACCCCCTAGAGATCCCCCATCAAGAATTAGGATCCAAACATGACTAAAACAAAACCTTTGAATTAGGAAGATAATCAGGCTCCATTACCAATAACAAGGAGATAGAGATAAAGATGGTGGGAGATGGAAGGATAAATATGGATAAATATAGAGGAAAATAGAGATATATAAAGCTATAGAAAGAGGGGGGGGGGGAGAAGGAGGGGATAGAAATAGATAGAGAGATAAAGAGAGGTACAAGGGGATAAAAATAAAGAGAGATAGGGAGGTAAGAATAGAGAGAAATGGAGATATAAATATATAAATAAAGAGGAAGAGGGATAGATAGAGAGAGATATAGGGAAATATATAGTGATACATAGATAGATATATAAGGAGATATAGAGAGAGGGGAAAGGAGATAGAGATAGGGGACATAGATATAGATAGTGAAGAGAGAGAAATATGGGTGCTGAGATGGAGAGGGATAGAGAGAGAGAAGAAAGTGGGATAAAGAGAGATGGAGAGATAGAAAGATAAGCATATAGATAGGAAGTGATGTATGGAGAGAGGATAAGAGAGGGGGAGAGGGATGGAGAGAGGGAGAGTGATGAGGAGAGGGAGAGGGAGAGATAGAGATATATAGAGGGTAAGATAGAGTGATTGAAAAAGATAGATATAATTAAATATAGAGAGAGGGGGAGGAAGAGAGAGAAGGGGGAGGTAATGAGAGGGAGATATAGATATAGAAGTAGAGAAAGGGAGAGAGATTAAGTATAGAGGGAGAGAGAAGGAGAGTGGTAAAAAGGGATAGATATCTCAATATAAAGAGAGGGAGAGGGGAGAGGGAGATGAATAAAGGGTAAGTGCACCAATCTGTGACACAATTTTGGCTCTTAAGATGCCACTTTTTTTTTTCGAAATCAGCAAAATCTGATTTGCACGAGAAAATGAAGATAGTTATGCTCAAAATTTCAAGATGCGGAAAGAAAAAAAGTTGAAGTGCTCCGAGTATAGTTTCTAAGCTACTATTTTTTTTTGAAATTAATGAAGATTAAGGGTCTCAAAACAGGTCCTGTTTTTATCAAAAAAAATAACATAGCGCCTGAGGGCTCCCCCCTTTTTGATTAATTTTTTTTTTGAATTTCAAAAATCCCAATGGTGAGAAATTAGCTAACACCATGTAGTTTATCCTCCTTCTTTTGGATAATTTTTTTAATGAATATATAATATTTTATGAATTTTGAAAGTGGACACATCCTGAAAAACTGAAATTTGAGCATGCTCCCCCCCAAATTTTTCACAAACTAATCGAAAATTGATTTTTTTTCATCATGTGTAGAATGGAGTCTAGTTTAAAAAAATGTAATTTGTTTCATGTTTCGATGAACGTGTAAAAATCTATCCTAAACCTAGCACATGTTGGTTTTTGACCAAAAACGAAGGCATTTACAGTAGAAGTCATGGATCAAAACCTTAACTAAATCAAAATGAAAAAAGAATTATATATTTAGATAGCTAAGAGAGAGGTTAACGTTATCATGATTTTTTTTTAAATTTGCATTGAAAGACATACAAATGAGATGGGGAGCACGGAGGAAAATATGACAAAATTTGACAAATCCTGTTAAATAACATGTCCAAAGTAGGACATTTGGCGAGCGCCAAATTGCCTGCTTTGCATAGAACTAGAATTTCCCCTCTTTGGTGAACAACATTCATAATTCTTAGTGCACAGTTTATGATCGTAGATGGATAGTTGAGGTTTTACCTTTCATACCTTCTCTAACTCGTTACCATAACTAGATAACTCTTTATCCCTTTGAAGTCTCTATCTCTCATGTCTCACTCCCTCCCACGTGACCTAGACTACTCTCTCAGTCCAATCCCCTCTGTCAGGTCTCTTTCCCTCCCACATAGGTACCTAAATAAATCTATCTCACCCCAACCCCCTTTCTCACTCTCCCTCTCTCTCTCCCTCTTTGTTCTTTTTATCTCTCTCACTCCATCTCCCTCTCTTAGGTTGTTATCTTTCTCTCTTTGTCTCTCTCTCTCAAGTCTCTCCCTCCTACCCCCTCTCCCTCTCTTAGGTTGTTATCTTTATCTCTTTGTCTCTCTCTCTCAAGTCTCTCCCTCCTACCCCCTCTCCCTCTCTTAGGTCTATCACTCACTTACTTCCTCTATCTCACTCCCATTCCCTCTCTCTCACTCACTCTATCTCACTCCCCCTCTCTCTCTCTCTCTCTCGGGTATCTCCATCCCCC